>NW_023590642.1:117860-213194 GCF_014843425.1 Jatropha curcas | reverse complement strand
CCCGGGGCTCTTGTAGCATTGGGTTCTGATAGGAAAACAGACCACACTGTGCATGATGTGCCCAATTCAACTGGTCCACGAGATACCAGAAGCCAACCATGGCTTCTACCAATAGGTACGCGCTGGCAGTCCCAATCTTACAACGCACACACACACACTCCCCACATATTAGAACAAAAAAATTCTCTCTATTGCAAACTTCCAAAGCAAGAATGTGATTAAGTGTTGGTTTTGTTTCATACACCAAAAATAATTATTTGATTTACGCAAGAGATTAATCATAGGACCAACGCGAAATTCCCAGACAGGCTTTCAGATTTTTATTAGCTTGAAAAGTGAGATAATGGTTTAAAATGTATTGACTGATAGTTGGACATACCTCGTGGAACACACAAGGATCAATGGGCGACCGCGGAAGCAATTAGTTCTAATCTCCTTTCTATCTCTAAGTCACTGTATTTTGCTTCTTCTGCACATACACACTACCCCAAGTTATCAACTATGTCGAACATGTTGAAAATCCAGACCCACGCACAACCAAAAATTTAAGCCCAAAATTTCTGTCCAGAAAGCTATATATTAATACCTTTAAGAATAAGAATTTCAATAAAAGAACCTGCACTGCGCTGAATATTTAACACCTATTACAAGCATATATAGATGCCATGACAGTTATACTTCGGCACAGACTAATCTATTTAGAAAGAGAGTAGCAACATAAAAGATAGGACTTAATAAGTTTGAGTTACAAAAGTAAAAGAAATGAAAAAAGAAAAAGAAAAGATTCTCCAACGTGAATTTACATCAGGACAAGCCAATTGCTTCTCTGCAAAATATACATATGTATTTACACACGTCATTTGTTATATCATTTTGTGTTAAGTAAACATAACCAACAACAGAGGGGGGGGAAACTTACCTGATATTGTAGCATGAGTTGGCTTTGAAAGCGACTCTCATTTTTTATAATTTCACCATTGTGATATTCCTCCCTGCTCATAAGAAAGAAGAAAATCTCAACAAACCTCAATTGGCTCCATCAGAATATCTCTACTATTCAACCAAACTGATAAGAAAGCAAACAACCAGATCCTAGATATAAACACACACCTGTATCCCACGCAAGAACGATATCTGCTATCTTGTCCTATTTATCTTTCGGAGCCATATGATTACAGAGATAACAAGAAGTATAAAATATCATACAATTTGGATGGTTGCAAGAATGCCAGTTCAAAAAAAGTAATGCACATACAAAAGGATAATATATTTCAATTGAACTCGAAATTCAATGAATTTAAGTATGCATAACACTTGACCAAAATTATTATAAAAAATATGAAGCAGATGAATAAGCATTTTTTTGTAATATACATATTCTAAATTAACTACACCAAAGACACTCAACTAAATAATTTAAATATAGCATAAATGCATCTGAGGAAAACCACGAAGTTCTTAACACATAGCAAACACCATTCTTGCCCCTATCCTTACAAAAAGCCCTTAATGAACGCAGGAGAAGCATGCACCAAGAAGAAAGCTTTAAAGAGCAAACATCGCTATCCAAGATTATAGATCAACAATTACTGTGGCGAACTCTTTCAAGCTCCCTGCAGTAACATATTCTTAAAACAGATTTTTAATCCTTGGTCAAATACTATGAAAGAAATATTCATATTTTTACACAAATAAGGAAAAGTCATAAGTTTGGAAGAGACAACGAAACACTGATATCAAATAACAAAATGCATACAATTTGGTTGACAATAACTCCTTATGCACCCTCCTGAACAACAGAATCATTAAATGTTCCGAGGTGAGTTAAAATGCCAACCCTCACAAAACATAAATGCATCATCACTTGCACAACCACATCACAATGCCCCAGCAAAGCACACAGACAGGGAAAGATTGTTAAGCTTTACACATGGGGCATTCCTCACAATGCATGTGAACCACTCCACCGATGGAATCCCCTTTTTAACTCGAATGGCATCTAAACTAGCAGCAAATCATCTTCTCTGCGTATCAGATCTGGACACCTGACAATGTTGCTTCTATCTGGTAAAAGATTTTCAATGTATGCAATGGTCAGGAAAATAACCATTCATGATGAATTTTGAAAGAGTCATTCAAATAAAATGAAAATAAGTTGGGAAATAGAACTGAAGAAGACATTTTGTCAGGAAAACAAATTTTAAAAATGAATTAAAGACAAGAAAAATGCAACTAATAGCAAACAGTCTCAATACTTGGAAAGTGAAATATACACCCGTAAGGGAATGAAACAAAGTAAATATAGTATAATATATATATATATATATAATATGTAATATATATATATATATAAATAAATATATATTATATAGTATGTATATATATATATAGGATCATTTACATATAATGAGAACAAAAGGCAATTAGAAATAACAAACCTCATCAAGATTCTTGAAAGAAAAAAATAGGATAACAAATATGACCAAACATTCCAGAGAAAGAGAGAGAAGCCTCCTGTAAATCTGAACAGTTCTAAAAATTTTATTCAACACCCAAAAGAAAAGGAAAAATAACAAGCAATGAAATTACAGGACCAGCAAGCAGACCGAATTTCCTTGTTGAAAAGTATCTTGATGTCGAATGCTATCAAGCCAGCCCACATGGAACATTATCAAGATTTGGTTTGCCTGTGTTAGTAATATGGCTTCAGGCATATATTTGGAACAAACATGTGTAATATATACATTTTATCCAACAAAAAAACTAACAGCACAAGCAATATTTTTATTTGAATCATCAATTATATCAATAGATCAACTCTTTGAACTCAAAGAGTTTCTAAGACCGCTTTGCTGCCCACTCATTACTACTTCTCAATCGAACATTTCCAGGTAGAATGATTATATCAGGTCCTGCTAGAGTACTTTAACCAAAAGAAGTTTAACTAAAAGAATCATATCTAAGGAAGAGTCCCCAAGAAAGGGGAACTTCATTCTAGATTTAATTAACTTGCTGTCAAGTCTACTTTATAAGTGCTGGGAGAATAGGCAACGTAAAATGACGGTAGAAAGTATCAGCCATGCTGCCAATTCCAGGCTCTCCCAATTAGAATGAGATGTTCAAGGGGCTTTCCATATGCTATGGAGTAAGAAATGAGTTTATTTGGCATATAGTTGGTGCACCTCTCATAAGAGTCGGTTTTCTCATGAAGTGAAACAACCAATGGCATAAATAAAATTGTTTCTTTGTAATAACGCCAAAAGAAAGATAACCAAGAAAAACCACAGACAATTATACCTGATTCAAGTGTCAAGAGACTCATGATCAACGCCGATCCTCAAGGAAGTAAAACTTGGTTGAACTTGCAGAGACATAAGCAAGAAATCGCAGAACAAAGACGAGACATTTTAAAGCAAATCACAATTGCTCATAGAAGCAGATATCATACTTTCATAAGGGGGATTTACCTTCTAATAAAAGTAGAATAAAAGCATGACAAAGAAACCCACCTGAAAGCGACTAAAAATATTTTCTATGTAGTAGAGAGGATATTTATAAAACAGAGAATTATGAACCTTGTGTACCACATATCTTCCGGAAGGTTACTACTTGAACTGTCAATGTGAAAAGTGAAAAACTTGATTAATCAAAATGTGAACTTTGAGAGGGTACATATTTCCATTTTTGAAAAGAAATTATCAATGCAGGATAATTCAAGTCTGACGCATCAATAATGTATTCACACAAAACATTTTATATTCCATATATACCCAAAACTTCTTGCAAACCAAATGACAACATAATTAGATAGCCATAAAATGTTTGGATTCCTTAGCATAAAAACAAAATATAAGTGAAAGAAAAACAAAAGACTTTATATAACATGGTTTAGACCTTAAAACTATATGCCAAATAAGGCTAAGCTTAAGACTTAGAGATTAATTATTAAAAGCCTAAACAATTAAACGATGTTCAACAAGTTGAATTAAAAGAGTGTGTATGCACAGATTTTTTTTTTTTTTCTTTTTCCTTCTTTTAACTTTTTTTTTTTTTTTTTTTTTTTTTGGGGGAGTATGTGGTGTGTGGTTTGGGGGAGGGGGAGGACAGCATATGCCATTAGATTTATTTAACCATTAGTAATATATTTCATCTGCAAAAAAATATCAAAAGCAACATGCAGAAAACCATCTGAATTGCCTAAGAATATTAGTAAAAATCTAATACAATGCCTCAGCAAGTTCGATAAAAAGCAGATGTGCAAGATAAGCTATAAAAAAGTAAACAGAAATCACATCTAAATGACTCCCACATAACCTCGTTTAAACACCTATCACCTCCTACGGAAAACGAAAACGAATATGGCAACAAAAAGCATGCTTTCTTAACTAAAATAAGCATACCTATCAGTTCCCTGAAAATTGCTTGAGAATTTTCTTCGCCAATAGCCTCCTGGTGCAACTCTTCCAATTGGTTTCCCCTTTGCTGAAGAATCTACCTCCACCCTTCAATTAGAATTGAAATTCACAAATTAGATCCAGCAAATTCTGCATTTCCTAAGAATGCTAGTAGTACTTACTTACGTCATGATGCTTAAAAGACATACCTTCACTGCCTCTGACACCGATACATCAGTCTGGTGTTATCCATATCATAAGTCGCATCCTGCATGAGAAGGCCCTATAAGCTCCTATTGACATTTCCTTGTAATCCTGAAAATCCACCAAAAAATTAAAACCTTAGCATCCTTCGGAAATAACAAAATGATATCAACTGCACATAATGTAGTTCCCAACAAAATACGCAAACTTCCTGCCAGAAACATATGTTACAAAAAGTTATGTTAATGGACTAAACTCAAATAAGCTTATTAGACACGATACCCCAAAGTATACCATTGCTTAATGACACCATTGAAAATAACTTTAATAATATAGGCAGTGTCAGAAGCAAGATGCAGAATCAGTCCTTTGTCACATAAAAAGCATAATGTAGCCTGAGATAGGCTATTACCCACCATGAAAAAATATACGATAACAAGGATTAAAAAGACTCTCCTAGCCTGAAAGTCCCAAAAAGAAAAACTTATGCCAACCATGTTCTTTGCAAGAAAAAAGTGTGAAGTTGGTAAACTATATATCCAAATTTTGCCCCAGTTTAAAAAAGTACTCATAACATCTTGAGCTCTTTAATGTTCGGTAGTAGGAAGTTTAGGTCCAATCTGTTTATTACAATTCGTTGAAGAAAATGATGAGGTAGAGTACTGGACTCGCTCCAGTATGATTTCATATTTTCAACTTAAATTTTCGCACTTTTACAATCAAATAAGTTTTCTAACACAGTAACACTAGAAACTCAACATGTCCTCTCTGATCAGTATTTGGTACAAACACATGGATGGGTGTATCCATCCGCACTCCTGCAGTAATATAACATGCATGGTCAACCAGAAAGGATGGGTGTCTTAGCTGACCAGAACACCAACCAAGAACAAAAAGAGACAGTTGAATATTACTGCTGAACACACTAACCTTCATAGACACCTGAAGATATCTTGCATGTAATCAGTCTCTTTTCTAGGGGTGGTAATTCGACTTTGGCTTCTCGCTGTATTACTCTCAAGGAAGAATACATCAACAAAAGAGATCAAAAATAAATGATGACAACACGAAAAGCTACCATTTGCATTTCATATACACAAGCTACTGACGAGCACAAAAGTAATCAAATGATGCACCAAATTCCCAATGTAATTCCAAGGGATCTACTTCTACACCTGCTCTCAATACCTCCTATCAAGATCGAATTGCAAATCATCTTCTGAGAGAGGGATCCGAAGGAGGGCATCGCATCAACTATACAACCAACACCAGCCTCCATGGGACCTCCAAAAGTTTGTAACACGAAAATGAGTGCCAAAAATGGTGCTCCCCGCCTTTGCATGTATTCTGTGTGAGCAGGCACAAAAATGAGAAAGAAGCAAACCAAACTTTGCAAATCTTTCAAACAAAATTTCAAAAGTAATTATTTATGTCAGTTAGCTTCTATAGCCCCAAAATTCATGCTCAGTAAATATGGATTTGTGGTCAATGCCCATAAGCATTCAAGGAGGGGTAGGGGTTTATCCCCTTATCTTTAAAACTAAGAATAAATTGTGCTCCAACAGAAAATGAAAAAAGAAGACCACAGGTTTTTAAAAAAAATCTGGCAAGTGTCAATACACAGATACCACTGGCTGCCTAGCTGAGAAAAATATCATTGGTTGTCAAAAAATCCTAAAAAGAAAGGTAAATCAAAATTCCAAAAAGATTTAAAAAAAAAAAAATGGGAATCTATTATCTCACCTCTCTCCATACACACACAAAGGTATCACTTTCTGTCGCAAGGTTTGCAAGATTTTAATTTTCTCTCTAAGCAGGCTATTCTTCTCTCCAAAACCAATGTGATTGATCTTTTGAAACCAGATCAGGTCTTTAACCCTCGATGACTCGTTTGCTCTCTCTAAACCAATCTATATCCGATTTTCTCTTTTCAAAATAATATCATTTGTCACATTAACTTCTCACGGATCACAAAAATTTTAAATTTTTCTAATTTCCGATTTTCTTTGTTCTATTTTCAATTCTTTTGCTAAAAAAAAAAAAAAATAACATTACAAATAACTTGAATGATGACAAGAATCAAGTTCTAAACAAAAGCCTTGTCAGCAATAGTTTTATAAAGACACCAACATATATTTCACAAAACAACATACAAACGATACACATCTTAACCGCCAAAAAATGATTGGAGACAGATGAGCAAGGGAAAAAAAAAAGATAGGCATCTTTGCTATTTCCTCCATTTGCATAGTTTGCTTGTGCAAAACTTCGTGTAAAAGTCAACTAAAAAACGCCATTCTTCTCTAGAATGAATAAGTCCTCCTATTTCAATTTTCTTAATGATTCCCATCAATTTTCAAATATCAAACTTGGCATTCCTAGCCAGAATCCTATTATTATTCTATCTTAAATGCTCATTGAAAAAAAGCCATCACTGGGAATCAATTAACAGACAAGAAAAACATGGAAGTCGAAGTCCAGAATCATAAAAATAGTAAATTGTAGACCTTGAAACTCTTGGAATACAAAGCTTGTTAATAATTATCAATGGAATTAAAAGCTGAACCAATTACAAACGGGGAAATAAAAACTCACGCAGCTTTTTGGGGGTTCGTGGGAGGAAGGAAAATTTTGAAACTGTAGAGATGAGAACTTCCGGGATGGACAGGAAGTCGTCAAGCTTGGAAGCGCCGAAGAAGGGCTTTTGATGCAAAGAGAAGAGGAAAGAAGAAGCCATTGAACAATTGACAAATTAAGCCCCAGAAGAGAAAAAGAAACAGAAAAAAGAAAACAATATTTGGGGTCGGGGTAGAAAGCTGCAGTAAGGGCTATGTGGTTGGATGGTGGTGGTTGTGGTTATGTTATTTGGAAGGTCAGTGGCTACCTACCCCCAACTCTTCAAGTTGGTTTTTTCTGGTGTAGGTGATTACTTCTGGTTACGGAACAGCCAATTTAAGTGTTTTTGGAATTAAGTGGTAGGTGGTGAGTAATTTGTTTAAACTCTATGACTTTACCCAATAATTTACAAAAAAAAAAAAAAAAAAATAAAAAAAAAAAAAAAGAAAGAAAAATAGTAAGAATTAGGTCATGAAAGGGAAAAATTTTCTTCTAGTAAGCATAAAAAGTAGGGAAAAAAATAAATTGATCTGAGTTATAAATAAATAAAATTTACAGAGTTTAATTTTTTAAAAATTAATTATAAATTCTAATTTTTTATGATTTTTTATTAACATTTTTAATTATCCCTCACGATTTCTATTAACACTTTTAGTTCCTTTAATTTTGAATATAAAGGACAAAGGTCAATGGAATTAATTAATTATAAAAATCTCATCGTTAATTTTCCAAAAATAAAAATTCTTGTATATTGATTGTACTATAACTCAATATCAAATTTTAATTTTTCTCTAAAATGTATTGAGATATAAGCAGTTTAAGCACTTTCAATTGGATTATCCGACTGGAATTGGTTAGTTTTTTTTTTTAACTAAGGAATATTAAAAAATTTTAATAAAATTAACCGTTTTGAATAACTATTAAACTTCCAATAAATTCCCTATCTTGAGTAAGAAGGCAATCGAAGGAATCTTAGACCAAACTCATCCGTTCACCTCATTAGCAAAATAATTTTGGGTTTGCCTCCTTTAATCATTGTTTGGCAAAAGTGATAAAGTTTTAGAAAACTAAATAATAAACATTAGGCACAGAGAAAGGTTTGAAATATAAAGTACGGGAGTAGTTATTTATTTTTATGGCACAAGATTGAAAGTTTCAGAAGAATTTTAATTTAGTTTCATAATTACTCTATTCCTAAGAATGATAAATACAGACCTAAGCACACAGGTAGTTACATTAAAAATTCCTTGGTGAAGAGTCTAAGATCGTAATCAAAATAATCACTTAAAAACATACCATAGATTAATGATTGAAAATATACATCAGAAACAGTCTTTGGGTGATATTGATTTGGTTTAGGTTGTATTTTGACGACAGCTTTTAAGTAGCTTTTAGTTTTTTGACCTCAAAATATTAGACATTTTTTTTGGATAGTAATTGAGCTAATATAGCGTTTAAATATTTTGGAAATTAACTCATTTGCGTTACTATGTAACATTTAACTTTTATAGTAAGAACTCTCAAATAAAATACACTAAACAGCTTACACTACCAATAATTAATTTTAGTCACAGTCCTCTCAGCGATGTAGCTGAAGTCGCTTAGCGTTAAGACTGATGCTGTGCATCTTAGTCTTTTTTATTTTAAGTTATGCATATTTTCTTTTTTAATTTTTAAAGTAAATATATTATTTTTTTAAATGTATTTTACATAAATAAAATACTAATAAATTTTTTTAGAAGAATACTTTATATAGAAATTATTATTTTCGAATTACTATATAAAACTGATAAAAGATGTTAATTTGAAAAAAGAAAATGTTAAATTTATTCTTATATTATTTTTTATAAAAGTTATAAAAGTCTAGAACGTCAAAATCGCGTGAAACAAGAAGAATTAACGGCGCGCGCGTCCCACTCCCATACAAAGATTCCAGACCCAAAAAACCATGTCCATTAATCATATATCATCATCTCAATAAAATAATTTTTCTTCTCCTCTGGCCTCGATGAGGAGCAGCTAAGGGTGACCCGTCCCCCCTTACAAATATTTTTTTTAAAAAAAAAATCACTCATATTAATAAATTTTTTATCTTCGTCCCTCGTAAAATAAATTTTTCATTTCGCTTCGAACTCTCGCAAATTTTTTCTTAAAACCTCGCTAATTTTAATCCTAGTTATTGGCTTCCGTCATTGCTCTTCCCTAATTTTAATTCCTATATCTGCTCCGTCATTTGCTCTTCTCGCCCTAATTTTCCCTCCTATTCTGGCTCCGTTGGCTCCGTCATTGCTCTTCGCCTAATTTTAATTCCCTATATTCCTGGCTCCGTCATTGCTCTTCTCCTAATTTTCCCTCCTATTCTTGGCTCCGTCATTGCTCTTCGCTTAATTTTAATTCCCTATATTCCTGGCTCCGTCATTGCTCTTCTCCTAATTTTAATTCCTGGCTCCGTCACTGCTCTTCCTCTTACTCGCAGGATTCAGAAAATTGGTAAAATTGTCAGGAACAAATTGCTAGTCCAGAATCCAGATTGCTACCTACACTCACAATCCAGCATGCACAAAGTTCCAACATGAATTGGCAATAATCATATCAACTATAGAGCACCTGCACTTCAGCTTCAGATGTATGTTCTTGTTGGACGTTTCTTCAATACTGTCAGGCATGCTCTGCTGATTATTTTAAGAATAACAGCATCAGCTTTCGGATATCGTCTTGGCATTGGACTGTGAATACATTCGCACCAATGAAAAAGAAACTTTTACCTCTGACAAAATGAATGTGAACTCAATAAAAGGGGAAACATATCTTTATTGACAAAAAAAGGGAAAACAAGAGATTTCTGGATTTCCTCAGGTCTCCCCAGATCTAAGTCTGCTTGTATGATGTAAAAAGGATAAAAGTACAACAGACTCCTAATATTCTACAATGTTTACTCTGATTCTATTGAAATTCAACCACTGCCTTGGCTGGTGCTCGCGTTTTCAGTAACATTTCATTATACTCATCCTCGGGATTTGATAGAGCAACAATGGCCCCTCCCGCTCCTATTGAAGCTTCACCATCATGTATTACAATAGTTCTTATCACAATATTCAGATCAAATGTTTGATTATATGAGAAAAATCCAATAGAACCTGAGTAAATACCCCGGGAACAACTTTCAAGTGAATCAAGAAGTTCCATAGATCTCAATTTCGGAGCACCTGTCATTGAACCACCTGGAAATGCAGCTCTAACACAGTCAACTGCATTTATGTTGGACTTCTTCTTTCCTCGAATCGTACTGACCATTGTATGCACAGTTGCATATGATTCCACATCCATAAGATGTGGCACATGAACCGAGCCAGGTTCACAGACTCGACCAAGATCATTCCTCAAAAGATCAACAATCATCAGATTTTCAGCTTGATCCTTTTCACTGTTTAGAGAGAGAGAGAGAGAGAGAGAGGGAGTCAGAATCAGTTCATCCCAAGGAGAAGTAAGCAAATCTATTGCTTATCACACAGAGAGAGAGGGAGAGAGAGCATATTCTTATACCTGTATTGCAATTGCCATCTAAGCTGTTCATCTTCTTCCTCTGTTGCACCACGAGCTATAGTGCCCTTAATGGGCTTCGCTTCCAGAATACCATTTCTGTCCAAACGCAAGAACCTTTCAGGTGAAGAACAGCAAATGCATAAATTTTCATTTGAAAAATTAAGCCACGCAGCATATGGTGCTGGGTTTTTTTCTCTAAGGTGAAGGTAGAGTCCCAGAGAATCTATATCTTGAACTCTTTTTCTTATCTGAGTAGTGAGACACAATTCGTAGCTTTCTCCATCTCTAATGTATTTCAGACACTTGTTCACATCTTCCATGTACTGCTCTCTAGACTTCATAGCATGAAAGCCTGCCTTGCATGGGAAAGATGTTGTGGGTTGTGATGTCTGCTGCTCTAACTTCCTTGTAGCAGAAGCTTCTAAATGAAGAAGCTTCTGTTCAACATCATCCAACCATGATGAATTGGTTCCACTTTCTTCTTGTATGGACATAATATAAACATCATCATAACGATGATCAATGACTACAAAATTATCAGCAAAGAAAAAGCAAGCATCCGGCGTTTTAGATCTGAAACGGTTAGATAACATGCCGCATTCAACTTTAAGACCATATCTGCATAAAAATGAAAATAAATAAAAGGCAGAACTAATATCAGTAAATCTAGGAATGCTGAATACATAGTAGAGTCTAGCATGCAAGCTTGTCCAAGATGAACTTGAATAATAGTTGCCAAGCTCATCCAAGCTTGAGTAAATTCAAGCTTAGGTTCAGATGACCAGACCAAGCCTGAACAAGGGAGAGCTTGGCTTGCCTTAATTTGTTTGCAGCTCTAAAGCTACCCTTAAGCAGCCAAAGCAAGGTCAACAAAACTCAATTGAGAGGAAGCCAATTAGTTGTAGAAAAATTTCAAACAAGTATGTGTATGTTACATAAAAATATATATAAAGGAAGATTATGTTTGACAAGGAGCGCTCATTTAACATGTAAAGCAAACACCAGTAAATTCATGACACCAATCAAACTAGATTGAAAACATTTAACATGTAAACAACTCTAGTAAATTCATGACATCAATTAAACAAGATTGAAAACACACAAATCAGGATAAACTTACCCTATATAACCAATATATCCACCATAAAAGTCAAATGGCAGTCCTTCAAAATCTTTTTCATCATAACGGAATGATAGGAGTTCCTATGAAGAAGTAACAAGAAAGGTCAATCAAGCAACGACCTAGGAAGTATATTAAGACAAAAGTATATTCTTTTATTCAGTATGCGTGTGAAACCAGTAGAAAACATATTTTATTCCCCACAGTTTATATGCTTTGTGCATGAAGCTCCAGGATGCATACGCCTTTTGGGGCATACACATTTAAAAACAGTTCATGAACTATGGGTATCATTCCCCACATAGAGATGCACAACCAAAGTCCCCAGTGCCCTCCCCTTCAAGAAAGGAGAAAAACGGAAGGGAGAGAAAAGAGAAAAAACATAATGATTGGTTGTGCAATATCCAATAATGTTAAGAAGGTTGTGAGATAGCATGACCTTGTGATGAAAAATCGTAGCCATTAAGTAGAATACTACCAACCTTTTACAGCATACATGAGAACACTGCCAGAATGGATGACTAGATGAATGAAATATAAATATCAAGTTACTCTTGTTGAGTCCACGGAATATTACAGCAAGGCACATGCTGTTATATTTCCATGGAAATGATTTCTAAAGAATACATGAACTCGATTGACATTGGACAGCTATGTGTGCAACATACTCACAGCTTCCATCTGCTGGATATTATTTCCTACAATTTGAATAAAATAAAGAAACAGTGTTCTTTTTTTTTTTTTTTTCTAGAAATACTAACATCCCACTTTAAAGCATGATATAAGTTATGGATGATGAAAGTATTTTTGTCCTGCATTGCTAAAAGTATGAGCATTTCTTGGCAAATCAAATCGGATATTGCTTTAGAATGAAGCCACATGAACATGAGGTTCTCAATACAAATTGGCAACAGCATGCAAATAAACCCATAGGAATCATGCAATTATTACCTGGTTCAAAAAATCAAGAAAACCATTTTCCAAATAAATGCTATTAGTAGAGCCTCGAGCATCTTCAATTGACAAATAACCGCCACTTTTAAAAGTCGTATCACTGAAAAATTAATGCAGGATTGATCATTGTCCTTCTAAGGTATATACGACACATTACTTTTTTCATATAAAATCTTGCAGCCAGTATAGGAAGAAGCACTCAGATACCTAACTGGATATTTAATACAATGAAACCATAACAGACTCACCACTAGAGTACATATAAAAACCAAAAAAAGATTTCAAGTATTTTGCAAAATAGCTGATAAGACTAATTTGAACAAACCTTTGATCTGACAATCTAAATGTCATTTGCTTCCAAAGTGATCCACCTTTACCCCCCATAAAAGAAAAGCGTGCCCTTCTCTAAGCATTCAAAGCACAAAAACATATCAGAAATCTAGCATGGAAAAATAATAATTATAATGAAGCTGATGATGATAACAATACATATCAGAAATCTAGCATGGAAAAATGATAATTATAGTGAGGCTGATGATGATAACAATAACCAATAAATTTACCAAGACGAAATATAAAATGGTGTTCAACCTATAAAATCACAAAACTGTAAAGTACTTGTGTTGATTCTTTCTTCAATTGAGTTTACATATTCTTCCAATCACACATATTGCCAAACAAAATTCAAAACTAATCTTCATTGGCAGTTAGCAGGTAAACTTCAGCATCTATAACTACATGTATCAATCAATATAAATGCAGACTCATATGGCTCCATAAACAAGTTTCTCCAGCAGTTTGAAGCCAATGTTTATATAATAATGTGTCTACTTATGCATGTCAAACATTCAATGACATCACTCAAGCAAATACAGACTACCTGGTCAAAGTTTAATCTTCTCCATTATCTACCCAATTTCATACCAAATAGTGATTCCAAAAGGAAGTTCTGGTTAAGGCCACCGACAAAACCAGGATGATCAGATGAGCAAAAACTATTTATTAAAGAAAGCATCGGTAGTATGACCATACTACTAAAGGGATGCTCTTAAGCACCAAATTTTTGCTCATTATTAGCAACGAGAGAAAAAAAAAATAAAATATTCTTCATTAGATACTAATAATCAAAGATACTGAGAATTGCAATTGTTAGCTTATAGATTATTTTAGCCGTAAGAGGAAAACCTTTTCTACCGAGGAACTGTCCAACCAGAAGGTATTATTAGCTTTGTTAGCCCCAAATAATTCGCAAAATATACTTCTTGCTCCACCGACTTGTGCCAGCAACTGATCAAACTTCCTCCATTTCAACATCAAATGCTTTACATTAATGTTTGATTTTGGAAAACTCAATATACTGGGGATGCTAAAACGAGTCTTCTCATCTGGATTGCCAATTAATTGCTTTCTTCTTGAAGTTTCCCTAAAGGGTCGAGAATCTTCAATGCATTCTACTGACACAGTTCTAGGAACTCCATACAGCTGACTAGCATGAGGCACCTGCGTGCATGCTAAAAGAACTTATTGCTCAGAGGAAATTAATGGCATTAGGGTTAATTAAATTTATGTTGTCTGAACTTTTTTTTATTTTTCCTATTTTGGTGTATGAACCGAAAAAAATTTGCAATTAAGTGTCTGAACAATTAAAAAAACTATAATGAAGTGTATTTGACTGGATATTTAGCCAGACATTAAATTAGACAATTTTACTCAACACATGATATCAAACATGCACATTCATTCAATTCATCTCTCTTTTTACATTTTTCTTAATTTTTTTTTTTTTTGTCTTATATCTCTTTTCTCTACAAAGGTCTCAAAAGTTCTATATAATTTCTTTCAATTCCAAAACAATATAAACAAAAAAGAAAGGAAAACAAATAAAAAAAGAAGGTAATAATCAAGAAAAATAAATAAAGAAAAGCAATTTGTAAAATAGTTCATTTTGATTTTCAAGTGAGAAATTCCGGCTACATTTACTTAATTGTACCAACTTATTAATTCCAACACTTAACTGCAAATATTTTCTGTTTAGACACCAAAATAGAAAAAACTAAAAAGTTCAAACACAAAAAACATAATTAACCATGGCGTTAAAGATGCATTATCCAAATGTAAATGGTATTGTTTTACGAGTCATGGCAGACTAATGCCAAATAGTTCCAGAAGAAACTGAAAGATATGGAAGGAGAGTGAACCATTAATCAATGCATATGTAGGTTGTAGAAGGTCATGCTGGGCCACTATGTTTATCAATAAGTTGTTGCAATGAATAAGCACCTCAGGTTTTTAATATACAAAATATTTTTAATCCAAAAAAAAGTACGTAGGCATGCCAGCAGGAGTAGGACAAAACCAAAATGTACAGTAATCCCCAATAGACAGTGCACCTTGCTTAACAAACTCAAGGAATGATCATCTATCATAGAATACACAGAATTCCCCTTGCTTCTTTGCTGGGAAGCTGTGCTCGTCACTCAAACTCATGAAATTCTAGTCATAAAAATGAAAACACTTACCGTGTCAAAGCTCACCCTCTAAATATATGCATGCATGTGAAAACAGAGAAACCTAGCAGAGAAGAGATTAAAACAAGTTCACTTACAAAAAGCATAAATTGGCTTAAAAGAGTTTCAGTTTACCAGTATAGAGGACATCTCTCTCGCTAACAAATGTTGACCTGAATCTCTCCCAATAATCTCGTGTCATGTCTCTGAAGTTTTCAAATATTTGCCTCCCATGACAGGTTGCAATACTCTCTGGATGAAACTGAAGAATGAAAAAAAAAAAAAAAAAAAAAAAACTCACAGGCATGATCATACTATCATAGAATACACAGAATTCCTTGCCTTCTTTGCTGGGAAGCTGTGCTCGTCACTCAAACTCAAATGAAATTCTAGTCCATAAAAATGAAAACATCTCTACCCGTGTCAAGCTGCAGGCCCCTCCCTAAATATATGTCCACACATGTCAGTAAATACAGAGACCTACGCAAGAGAAGAGATCAACACATTTCACTTACAAAAAGCCATAACATCTGGCTCTAAAGAGTTTCGATATCTCAGTATATGAAGGAGCAGTCTCTCTGCGCTAACAAATGTTGACAGCTGAATCTCTCCCCAATAAATTCTCGTGTCATGTCTCTGAAAGTTTTCAAAAAAAGTATTTGCCTCCATGGAGGGCAGGTTGCAATACGGTCTCTGGATGGGAACTCCGAAGAATGAAAAAAAAAAAAAAAAAATGTAACTCACAGGCATAGCAAATCAGGTTACAGGCTACAAGACATATTATGACAAACCTGTAAATCCATGGGATGAGCCTGGCCTGGGTGCGCAAGCAGGTCAAGACCCAGGAGAATCTTTTTGCTTATGAACTGGTCTTTAGAGTGGTTGAAATGACACATGAACAGTTGCGCAGTGTGAGTTGTTCATGGATAGAAGCCAAAATATCAAAAGATTAATGTCTCCCTGGTCAAAAAAAAAAAAAAAAAAAAAAAAATGTAACTCACAGGAAAGCAAATCAGGGGTTACAGGCTACAAGACAATATTATGACAAACCTGTAAACCATAGTGAGGCCTGGTGGAATGCATAATGCCCATGAGAATTCTTTTGCTTTGCACTTCTTTAGAGTGGTTAAATGACCAAGAAGTTCCATTATTTAATTCTGGTGAAAAAATATCAAAAGAAATGCTTGGTCTAATCTGACTCTCAGAGGCTCCAGGCATAAGATCAGACTTCTGAGACTCAAGGAAAGAATGTGTGCCAGTAGTTGTAGCCCATGCAATTGGTACAAGTTCCTTTGGGAGTGATTCTGCATCTATAACAAGAGAATGATATCGAACCACCTATTATAATCAAAGTGCAAAAACCATTTAGTTGCGATGATCAAAAGCACCACATGGGCCCCAATAAAAGCAAATGAACTATGAAGCCATCCTGATAATTCTAAGGGAGTAGCTTCAACCTTGTAATACTTAAAAGTACAGAAATTCTAAGAATAGAACAGGAAAGCATACAAGCATAATTCTTTTCTACATTCATCTGTTTGACAAAATAAATCTAGCAATTCAGTTACAGATAATTTAACCTGTAGTACAACATTTTTATTCTCATTATTCAAGTTTCCTAGCTCTAAAGCGTTCTTCCAATTTGTTCATTAAGAAGAAAATGTTATTGTATTCTTTTAATTGAAATCAGTCTCTTAACTGTCTCGTCATGATAACCTTGCTAATTTTTTTTTTTTTTTTTATATTGTATCAGATTGAGCATGAAATACTACGAAATAACAGAAAAGAAGAAAAAGAGCAAAAAAAAAAAAAAAAAGAGCTATTTTAAGATATACATCTCTTGAAAAAAAGTCAAATATCACAACATTGTATGTAAAAGAGTGTAGCAACAAATGCAGTTATTTTCCTATTTCAAAAAGTTGTTATAAGGACTTATTTTCCTTTCTCACATAAGTATAGAAACTAACCTTGAATCCAGATTTTCTGCCAGAAGGAATATTTTGGAAGAGTCTGCACCCATCATGCTCAATTTCACTGTAAGGCATGAATAATAACATCAATTATAAGGGAAAAGAATTGCATATAAAACCATATGGGAAATATGAATAACACTTTATTCATGAATAAAACCTATGCTATACTTTACCATGGATGATGTGTAATAGTCAAAGTCTCAACGACAACACAAATCCAAAAGATAGATTCAATTCATAATACCAACAATGTAATGTACAACCAAGGCTCCAACTGGAATTGATTTTAGATGTACTTTTCAGAACTGCATTTGGATTTTTTTTTTTTTAATTTTTTACTGTTTTTGATAAATCATGGGTTGGGAATAGCTAAGAAATCTAGCTGTTTCCCAAACCATGGTGTGAGAAACCAAAAACAATTTGTCAATACCAATTGAACTGCACTACCAAATATCAAACAAGATAAACCAGATAATTTATTCAATTTACCTCATACGCCCATGGACCGGTTCAGATGCATGGACAATTTGAGCACCATGTACATAACCCAAAGCCTGCGATATTAAAAGTCTTATTAAATTCAGCAGTAACACAGAGATTTTAGTAAAAGATTTGTCCACAGGAAGGGAAAGTTAATAAACATACAAATGGGAGGACTGTTTCAACCAAAAAATAACAAAGGAACTTGACAATAACATTTTAGTTCATAGAAATATAAACCAGCAGTAATGGTCAATAAAAAAAGAAGTGCAAGCAGCATAAACAGGGCACAATTAAAAATACCTGGTGTCCAAGACAAACACCCAAAATAGGAATGTCCCTGCACTCAAGCAGCAACCGAAGACATATTCCTGTAAGATTCAAATGGACTCTAAAAATGGAATCACATAAACTTCACACAAATATAAATAGTAAAATAAACTCTGTTTGCAATATCATCATTATTGCATTGAAGAGTGAAAATCTACAAGTTTGGACAAGGACCCCTTCTGAAACTCAGCTAAAGGATTTCTCCACTGCATTTTCAGGCCTTGCAAGATCTCAATAATCAAAATTCAATACCACATATACCCATCTAATAACAATAACAAACAACAAACAGTGTCATTTACAACTTTAATTGCAGTGACAAGTAGGTGAAATAGATGCCATCTCAAAAAATACAAATATAGACAGAGCGTATGTCATAATTCAAGTCCACTGTATCATGTCCAGTCTCCAACAAATTTTTGGCCTAAGCAGAGGATCCTACAATTGCCATATTTTGCTTCCACTTTAAGTATTTCAACTGCTGCATTTTAAAATAGAAAAGGGATGGGAACTGGTATATTTATATTATATTATAATAAATATAAATATTTCAGTAGACATCCTTTTTTTTCTATTTTATAACACATTAGCTTCTTAGTCGTACCTATATCAGCTGCACATGTTGGAGAACCAGGCCCAGGTGATATTACAACATTATCAAATGCTTGTTCCTCGTACAAGTAGTGCCAAACTTCCTCCCATGTCCACTCATCATTCCTCACCACCACAGGAGGCACTGAAATAAATTTGGAAAAAAAATGTCAAAATATATGCTATATCATTATGAATATGCTTCGAATAAAAAAAAAAAATTCCACCTGAGTACAACAAAAGAATAGCAAGAAAAGATAGCTAGCCAAATAAGAAAAATAATTACCCCCGTTAACAACAGAAAGCTCCTGGTAAATGTTGTATGTGTAACTGTCATAATTATCAATCAATAGTGTCCTCACAACTTCCAGCTTGGGACTAGACTCCTCCAGCTTTTTCCTTCCCATGAAAGACCCTTCAAGATGGCCAGGTATTAAATGGCTAGAAACCACCATTCTTTTACAATTACAATAAGATTCTTGAACATTCTCATTCTTGGTAAAGAACCCAATTCCCATAAATGGTTTTGTATATTGAAAATTGGCAGTATTGCACTTAAGACCATTGAAACAAAGACTTCTAAGATCCAAACAAGAAGAAGAAGAAGAAGAAGAAGAAGAGCAAACAGCAAATTTCATCTTCCCTTTACTTGAATCTGCAAGAAAAAGAAAGCTTCACATAAAATAACAGATCCAAGAAAATGAATATCTTGAAAGAAGCAAAGCAGAATATGATAATAAGCAGTAAAGAGATCTTGCAAAAGTGAATTCAAGATTCGTATGAATAGAAAGAAGGTGAGAAAGAGACCTTAGAACATGTGCGGTGGGGTAAACAAGCGAGCAAGAGACAGAGAGTAACGAGGGCCTTATAAGGGGTTCTTTGGATGTTAGGTGTTTGGCAGTGGTGATGATGACGGTGGGGGTGGTGGTAGTGGGTGTTGGTGAATAATGTACTTAGAAGAGAAGAGTTAGGACCCACGTACTGTAGATTGGATTCTGGTGGTTTGAACCGTCAAAGGGTCAATTGAAACTGGCGGAGGAATCTCTGTTTCTTGGTGGGATTCCTTGGCCGCCTACCATCCACTCATACCGGCTTTTGTTTTTTTTTTGTTTTTTCTCTTTTCATGTTTTGTTTGGTCTCAGGGATGGAAAATGAAAATATGAACGAGGGAGGGAAAGATGGCATTCATCCTTCCTCTGTTTGGGTAATTAATGACTCAATAGATGCAACTAAACGGTACCGGAAAATTCTTGCCTGATTAATTAGTACAAGGGTGAACAAATTTTTTTTTTTTTTTTTTTTTTTTTTAATTTGTTTTTTCTCTTTTCATGCTTTGTCTCTGCGCTCCTCAGGGATGGAAAATGAAAATATGAACGAGGGAGGGAAAGATGATTCATCCTTCCTCTGTTTGGGTAATTAATGAACTCAATAGATTGCCAACTAAACGGTACCGGAAAATTCTGCCTATTAATAGTACGAAAGGCGTGAACACATTTTTTTTTTTTTTGGGTGTTGGGTCTCTCAGGATATGGATCAGCAAAGAGAATGGTTAATTCAAAAATCAATTTGTACTCACGATAGTATATATTTATTTGTGGAGGTTCTATATATGAGCGGTTTCTCATAAATAAATAAAAATTATTGTGTGTCTCCTGATTACTGATTTGCCGCGAGAAATTTTTTTTTTTTTTTTTTTTTTTTAGAATGGATGAATAGAATTTTTAATTAAAAATCAATGTATACGATAGTATTATATTTATTTTATTTTATATATTTTACGTTTTCATAAATAAATAAAAAATTATTGTGTTCTCCTGATTACTGATGTGGCGCATCCTTCAGTAGAGAAACTCTCTAAAATTTCAAAATTTTTTTTTTATTTGGTTGAGAAAATCTTGTAAATTGTCTGGGTATTCAATACTAAAATAAGATTGTTTTGGTTAAATGATTTAAATGATAATGATTCCCTAAAAATTATATTTCAGTATCACTATTTCCTTAAAAATTAAATTTCCTAAATTTGTTATTCCCTTCAAAATTGAATTTCGAACAATTTTTTCTCTGTTTTCCTTCTTAATAAGACACCCATGATTCCCTAAAAAATTTAAAGATGATTATATTTTTTTCACCTTTCTGAAATGGGTGTTTGCAAATTGCAATTCACACACTTCTTATATATAGCATTTATCTATTGATCTACTTTCTTATAATTTTACATTAAATTCTAATATTTGGTTCATTTTTTGAAAGACATACAAACATTATTGGGTTGAAAAATTTATCACCATTCATTTTTTTTCTATTTTCTTTCGGTGAAAAAATATTAATAGTCTCATTTACTCCATATATACTTATTATTTAGTATTGGAGAGGGCATTCAAACTGAGTCAATTGTCAAATTTTTAGTATTGGTGCACGTTCTATTTTAAGTAGCTTTTAACGTTTTGACAAGTGAAAACATTAAATACTATTTTTTATAGTGTTGGTAACATAACGTTTGAATTGGTTTTTAGAGATTAATGTAACGTTTATAAAAAGTTAATCTTTGTAAAGTTTAGCGTCTTATAAAGCTATTTAATTAACAGTTAAAAGCTACTAAAATAACTAATTTTATTGATCAGACTCTAAGTATAGGTCTTATGTTGATTAAGCAGTTATTGTTTTTCAATGTTGTTATTGGAACAATGAGAAACAAATAGAAGTTAATAATAATAAGAAGAAGCAATTTTATTAAACCAACAAACCAAACAAGTCTTATCTTTGATTTTGGCCCCTTTTACCTCCACCTTCTCCATCCTTCAAACCAAACATAGTGTTAAGTAGAGGAAGCTTTGTAGTGTTGTTAATTGTCATGTAATGGCTTAAAGCACAACAATTGTCCCTTGAGTGTGCCGCTTGGCAATTGGATGCTCCACTCCTTACATGCATATTGCCATGCAATGAATTAGTAGTACACTTGGCCCTTGGATATCCCACTTGGCACTCTCTTTTTTCATTAGATATTGAAACTGTAAGCTGTTGTGTTTTCCAGCGACTCTTAGTTGTCAACAGAAAATTTATGTAACTGCTGGATTTCTAATTTTTAAGAAAAGAAAAAGTTGTGTATGAAGAGGGAGAGGACGACAAAAATATGTCATCATAGCTCACGAGGAAAATCAGCTTTCAAACTCTTTAATTGCACCGACTGGCCTAAAATTGAACGAAACGGTAAAAGTTAAAAAAAAAAAAAAAAAAAAAAAAAAAAAAAAAAAAAAAAAAAGTAGTTGTAGTTATAACCTTCCTCCATGTCAAAATATATGTGATATAAGCCTCAAAAAATGTAAAGTTTTTTTGAATATTTTAAAAAAATAATAAATTGATGTTTATTGATTTTACTTTTACTTGATATTAGATATGAATAACTTATTTTCATAAGTTTATCCTTAGTTTCGAGATAAACGAATCTAACTCATAAATTACCTTTTGATTTTGAGATAAATGGTATTTCGGTCAAAATCAAAAAAAAAAAAAAAAAAAAAAAAAAAAGTTAGTTGTAGTTATAACCTCTCCATGTCAAAATATATGTGATATAAGTCCTCAAAAATAAAAAGTTTTGAATATTTTAAAAAAATAATAAATTATTTTATTATGATTTTACTTTTACTTATATTAGATATAATAACTAATTTCATAAGTTATCCTTAGTTTCGAGATAAACGAATCTAACTCATAAATTACCTTTGATTTTGAGATAAATGGTAATTTGGTCAAAATCTTAGATTGTTAATATGATTTCTTAATTACTTTCTTAATTCTCGTGCAAAAACCTTAAATGATTTAAATTTTGAGACGAAGGAAGTGGTTGTTTAAAAGTGTAACATGATTGATGAATTATGTGTTATTAAATTTACAAAGTATTTAATTAGATGTGATCTAGTTGGTCTTTTTTCTCATGTCTTATAGAAGATGTGAAAAGTGAGAGATCTCGAGTTCGAATCATCCCCACCACAAAAGTTATAACCAATTTAGTAAAATTTATTCAAATGGGAGGATTACGTTTACTGTATAGGCTATATGTTCTCTAGATCCACTCGGCCTCCTATCTATCCAAAACAATTTACAAACTATTTACCTGGGTATGAAAAATTACCATATTGGGAGAGTTAATTTACAAACTATTTACTTGGGTATGAAAAATTACAATGCTAAGAGAGTGGCTTCTATATGAGCTACAGTAATCGAGTCAAATGTAATTGAAGTCCGGTGGACTTTCAAATACAAATGCTATAGACTAAAAAGAAAAATTTACAACGGAAATAATCTGCGGAACGATTCGTTCCAAATCACGATACTATTACATTGTGTTTTAAGTACAAAATGGACCCGTGTATAATAAAAACTATAACTACATAGTACATACTCTTGGTATACGGATGAGCGTCATTGAAGAGAGAAAGGGTACCATTGTAATTGCATCATCCATTTATAACAGAAAAATATTGTGCCGTCAGTTTAGGGGGGAAATTGATTGAAAAGGGAGCTGCGTATTTCAAGCTAGAGCAAATCGGAAGGACATATGTTAGCCGAAACACCATAAGATTCAGCTTTGTATAATCTCTTCCAATTTGTATACTCCACTGTCATTCCAGATAAGCCTCTCGAATTTTTGCTTCTAGAACTCTCCCTCCATTTTCTTATGGTCATTCTTCATCGAAACGTGATCTCTTCCACTCTAATTTGTCTATGGGTTGCTTTGTGTTTTAAACAGCCCCACCTCCATGCCTCGGCTGGGTTTCTTTCCATGGGAATTATAGATTTATAATGTACAGGGATTCAGAGCTGATTTGATTTCGTGAAAGGGAGCAATGATAGACGAAGGTTTCGCAGAGTTGTCTTCTAGAAAAGAGATCCAATAACAGTCCTATTTTGTTTTTTTTTTCTGCCATCATTACCCCTCCACTTAAACATCAAATTACATATACTACCCTCCTACATAACTTATGTGCAATGTAACTCAAGTGCTTTACCGTGGCCCATTTTAACATTATAAAATGTTTGTGCGGTGGAATGAATCGTTCCACCTATCAGCGTCCAATTTACAAACCATTTATAGTCACGATAATGATTTACATAGATTCAATTTGTAGGTTCACTCATGTATCGAAAATAATGAAAAATAATTTTTTAATGAAATAAAGATATTTATGTCCATTTATTGTAGAAAAAAATAAAATTGAAATAATTATTAAAAATTTTTATTTAATTGATTTAGATCTATGGACAGATGTTGGATCATATCTAGATAAATTTTATTACACACTGATTAGTATATGAATTCTTACAAAACTATAATTTATATCAATCAAATATATAAATTTACTTTTAAACTTATACATAAAAGTCCTGTGGTCTCTTATACTTTCGAATTTGTGGCCTCATAACCTTAATTTTTTTGTGCTATATGCACGTCTGATCACATTAAAAAATGGGAAGTGAAATACGTAAAGTGAGCAAGTTAAGCCACGTAAGTGCATCTTACATGGGAACCTAATAATAATAGAAAATGTTGGACATGTTGTGTACCTAATAATAGAACACATTGCAACCTATTGTGTGTCTATTCGTCCATTAATTTCCATTTTCTTTTCTTCAATCCCAAAAACCCATCTCCTTCAAAACTTCAAAATTTCATTTTGAATAGCAGCAACGACGCCACGAAACCCAAAACCACTACTAAGAAAAAGAAATTTCTTAAAAAATCTATTGGTATCTCAAATCTAACAATAACGAATCAATAACTGTTAATTCCAGCAGCATGGAAAGTAAAAAGATCATTTTCCTTAAAGAAGAAAAGGCGTCATGGAGTCCCAATTGCTAGAGGTAGACCAGATCTATCACCTTGCTTGTCCTGCATCACCTGTGCATTACAAGCACAACCCAGTGAAGACCATAAAGACAAATGTGGTAGGACATTGAAAATGCTAGGATGGGCCAAGAAAGAAAGTGTGTTATGGTTCTTTTAATCGTACAATGGCTTTGTCAGATCTAGAGTCAAGAGCCACGCACCCAACCATGCACACCGCAGCAATTTTTATCTCGGTCGCCAGCTGCCAATTTAAAAAAAAAAAAAAGAATGGAGTCAGATAGTTTCTTTGTTTTTTGAAAGTTTTAGGAAAAAGAAACAAAAGGAAAGAGAAAGATGAGATGGAAGTTTTATGGAAAAGAAAACAAAAGGAAAAAGAAAGGTGAGATGGAATCTACCATGGCAATGTAATTGCCAAATATATTGCTATCGGTCTAAGTCATTTCGAAAATATAGGAGGCCACAGTACAGTTATGCGCAAGTTCAGGAGCAATTTATATACTCGGCCAATTTATACTCGTTAGTCCTTAACTATACAATAAACTTTTTTTTACTATCCATACTTACAAGATACAACTCAAACTAACTACATAAACTACAAATAAGGCCTTTCAATATAACAACTGTGGATTAGGCCTTAATTTGAATTAAGAGACATGTTGTACTTTCTAGCCCGCGGGACTTAGTTGAGTAATTATGCATTATAGAAAGATTAATTATATAATGCGAGGATTTGAAAATAAGCCTTTTCATTTACCAACTTTTCACCTTCCTTGTGAACTATAAAAGGGTTGACCCCTTTTTATTTGGAATGTTTAAATTCAGCTTAAAGCATATATAACAATACCCCAACGTTTATGCTTTTAATCTTGTGGCATTTCAACCATTAAAAAAGTCTTATCATGCTCTTATCATTTCCAATTTCATAATGCTTGTCATGTTGGAATAGCAAAGAGTGAGTGCAAAGGCGTGAGAGCGAGTGAGTGCTTCTTAAGTTTGCCAGCGTAGCACTCCAACGACTATATACAATACAAACATTCAAAGTGAAATCTCCAATTTCAAAAATCAAAAATTTCCATGAAAGTCTCCAATTTGATTTATCCCAAATTGTTCTATTGCTCCTTCGAGTAATCTTTCTCACTCTATCTTACATTCTTATTCTCACCATAATTTGTAAACATGATGAGTTTGTTTTAGGGCTCCTTGTATTGTAAGAGAAGGACAACCGACTTAGGTTTTTTGGAGGTGCTCTTGATATAGCAATGGTTATCCCGCCAGATTATGATATTTAAATATGCAATAGTGGTGAGATGGTTGTGATGAAGCACTCAAACTATACATTGCACATGTATATAATTCATATTTAATATATGACAAAACTCTTTATGTAGTCTTAGATAAAGTTTAAATTGAATTGCTAATTTATTTTTAAAAATATTTAATATATTATTATATGCCCAAACGATAAGATGTAGTTGTTGTTATGCTTACCAAAACCCTCGCTGCCCAACCCATTTTCCGTCCAACATCATTCTCACGGATTTGAGTAAAGAAAAGGTAAATATATATTTAGGTTGGTTCAAATTCCCCTGCTTTCGGGAAGTTCACTTTCTACAAAGTAAAAGTTTAGGAAATGTGAATATGTTTGGTTGATATGTTTCCTTCCCAGGAAATAAAATTGTGTTAATGAAAATTTTAAATATGAAATATCAATAATAACCCTAATATGAATTTGAGTATATTAATGAAATAATTCATTGAAGAAAATCTACGATGCACATTTTATATATATTTGCCACCATTCAACTCACGTTATAATTAACATATAATTTTTTTTACATAGTAATAAACAAAATATTATCATAATATTTAAATCCAAAATATTACAATTTTTCATGTGTACATCCCAATTTTTAGGTTTGTAAAGGAGTCGAGTGATATGTGCAATTCATGCATACATATTTATATCTTTACCTTTTAGTTTAGTCCTATTTTAGGGACTTTCAATAAATTAAAGTTTGTTTTTACATGTATTGTACATATTTTGCATTTATTTTGTCTAATAGTGTAGATCCCACTCTTTTTCAGACAATAATCCTAAAGCAAGGGGCATTTCAAATATTTTTTACTATTTCAAAATAGCAAGAGATGAAGGCGGTTTTCACAGTTGGCACACCGGCTGTGCTTTATTCTTGAGAGGGACAGAAGCATTCTATTACATTACACAATCAGTCTGCCGACTGTGTAATTTACACTACCAAGTCAGAAGCAAACTCACGCCCGGTCAACTAGCCATGTAACTCTTGTCTACCTGTATAACAGGCCGTGAATTTGGCATAGTGAATGCACAACATGAAGCACAACCGGAGCACCAACCGTATATTTTCCTCGTTTAGCAATTGAAAGTCGGAGAATAGGTCAAAGATCTTTTTCAAAATGTCTTTGTAGATATTTTCAGAGCAATAAGAATAGGGAGAAGGGATGCAGATATCATCAAGCAAGGCTAGGGAACAATATAGATTAAGAAGACACAAAACTGCGTTTAGCTCGAAGATCTACTCCATAGTTAGCAATTGAAACAAGATTTATATCTTAGTTTTCTTTCATGGGAAAGGATGGTTCTAGAGTTATCCTTTCCTCTTAATATCTTGATTTGTAATTTGATTATGAATAATGAGTAGTTCCCTTAGCTAGTGTTGGGTGAAAACTCATTTGAGCAATAATTATATAATTAGCTCTCCTCATTTCTATCTATTGGATGTTTCTTTTGATTTCAGTGCGTACTTAATGCTTATGAATATGTTAAAGCTTCATATTTGTATGAAAAGAAATAAGAGGATGAAGGACTAGAAAGTGAAGTCCCTTGTTGGATTGACCCACACACAAACCTAGGAGATAGACTTAGGAATGAGCCATTCCTTTGAGGAATTAGAGAAAGTCAGGGAGATTAATGAGCTTGAATCATCATTACACCATGAAAGTTAGTGTTCTTATGGTTCTGGAACGTTTATGTTACTTGGAAGAGAGCATAAATATAAATGGATTTTTTTTCCCTTCAAAATGCATCTCTTAATAGATTGAAAGAGGAAATTTGGTCCATAAAGTTGTTCAATAGTGTTGATCCCAACACTAGTGCCTTTTCTTTATTGATTACATAAAATCTAGCTACCTTTCTTATTTCAATTACTTCTTTTTTGATATTCAGTTAATTTAGTTTTGAAAGATTTTTTTTTTCTAGACAATATAGTTTGGATTTTAGACTAATATTCAATCCCTCCTATCCCTGAAGACGATATCTTTTATATACTCCTTGCACGATTCGTACACTTACGGAATCGCTAACATCGAGCCGAGCCGAGCTTTGGTGAGCTCAAGCTTGGCTTAATAAAGATATACCAAGCTTGAGCTTGGCTCATTTAAAAATAGTCAAGCTCGAGCTCGACTCGGGCTCGATTTGATAACCATAAACGAGCCGAGCTCGAGCTCAAACTCGAAATCTATTAATCAAATGACGTCATTTTAATATAGATTTTTAATTTTTGTCTTATTGAGGTAGTTCGTGAGCTTGACTCAGCTCAATAAGATTAGCTCGTGAGCTTAGCTCGATAAAGCTAGCTCACGAGCTTATTACCTAAGCTCAAGCTCAACTCATTTATTAAACGATCTCGATAACTAGGCTCAATAAGCTTATTGAATGAGCTCGAGTGAGCTTTTAGCAAGCCAAGCTTCGAATAGCTTATGAGCGGCTTGTCTCGTCTACAGCATCCAATTTTAGCATCCAAAATATACATATCATATATATATATATATATATAACTTCACCTATATAAGCAACTATTTGTTAACTCCTAATGCATCTTCACTTGCATAACCAACTATTTCTTAGCTTCTACTATATCATTTATCATCACATTATATAAAGAAGTCATAATCTAAATATTAAAGGTCATAATATTTTAAAGTTCTAATAAATTATAGATTTTTAGTGATTAATAAACTAAGTAAAAGTGAATTTTTGTTTTTATAACTTTTATATTTTTGGTGAAAATGGTAAAAAGGGTCAATTATTCAATTATTTCTCATGGTTTTATCTCCAAAAAACATTAGATATATAAATACTTAATATTAAAATTCTCATTCTCGTCTTTAATTTCTTTAATATGCTATAGATGGAAAATAGTTTAATTTTTAATTTGTTATTTTAATTAGGCCATTAGTATGAAGATTATGATTATGGCCCATGTTACTAATCATAGAATAAGAAAAGTAAAGGATTCGTTGTCTTGTTATTGTTTTAGTGACTTAAAAACTTTAAAGACAGCAAATAGACATACAGGTTTTTTTGTAAAAGGAATTTGCAGAGGAATAGTGAAAACTAGCTGAGTTGAGCTAATTAAAATTTTTAATTGGGAACACAAGTTGGACGATTCTTTGATTATCACATGATCTAATATGAGAATGTAAAATTTTATGGTAAAAAACACGAATCCATATGAAGAGATTAACAATACAAAAATCAATTTCATGTAAATCACTGATCTAGCAAATAGAATATAAATAAGAAAAGAGTAGATTACTGGCAATGAAAACTCTCAAACTATGTTCTAGGAAAGGCGATGCGCTCAATAAACTCGTATCAACTACTCGCCTTCTTAGCTTTGAACTTCTAGCCGCTTTTAAGAAGACCCTTTAAGCACAAGTGCAGAGAATCTTAATATTATAACTAAATCAAGAATCAATAATTAATAAGAAATTAAAGAGATGCTCACTTGAGGTTTGGATTCCTTTCATTTGTAGAAATTCCTCTGGTTTGCTTCTCAAAGAGAGGGATTTGAAGATTTATTTATTTATTTTTTTTTTTTTAATACAAGGGTTTGGAAAGTTGGATGCAGCAACGGTGAGTGTCAAATAGGAAAGAGGGCAAAATAGAGATTGTCAAAGGGCAAAATAGAGATTGTCGAATTTGTGGAGGTAGGAAAGTACACTTCCTTGGGTCAAGGAGAGGAAGTAAGTTCCCGTGGGCCGTGTGGTCAAAAAATTCAACGCTTCAACTTCCCAGGATATTCTTTATTTCCGAGAACCAAACATGATAAAATTTATTACTTTTCAAGTTCTAGAGTTCACTTACCCTAATCAAATGAAGACTTAGTACTTTTTTTTAATGGAAATATATATTTAGTACTTTAACTTGAGTTATAATTACTATTTAATCTCTCACTTTCCGAAAAAAAAAAAAAAAAAATCGCCCCCACGTTCAACTGTTCCCAGGGTATGCTTCTATGTTCGAGAACAAACATGATAAAATTTATTACTTTTCAAGTCTAGAGTTCACTTACCCTAATTAAATGAAGACTGAGTCTTTTTTTAATTGGAAATATATATTTTCAGTACTTTAAAACTTGAGTTATAATTACTATTAATCTCTCACTATTCCGAAAAAAAAAAAAAAAAAAAATTCTAATGAAAGATTAATAATTCAAGCCAGCTAAATTAGGCAATTACAATCATTATATCCAAATATTGGAAGACAAGATAAGTAAATACCGTCTCACTCTATCTCCTTTATTATCATATAACTGTGAAATAGGGAAGGGAATTAATGGAGTTTCCGATTAACGGGCCTTGATAAACAGTTTGGAATATCTTAAAAATAATTTTAGTTATAAGTAATTAAGAAAATTGACATTTTATTATTTGTTGACATAATTAATAAAAATTATTTCTTAATAAATATCACATTGATAATGATACATTTAAAATTTTTATTATTTTATTTTTTAAATATTTGATTCTATTGTTGATTATAATTTAAAATATTTTATTTACGAGAGATAAAAAATAAAAAAAATAAAAAATAAAATATTTTTATTAATATCTTTTTGTTTATATTTGTATGATTTGATTGAATATATTGTTTTAAAAATAAATTTTCAAATAGAATAAATATAATATTTTATTTAAGGGAAAGATAAAAAGGAAAAAAATATACTCTTCTCTTTTTCTGTATGGTTATAGGTAAAGTTGATGGTTTATTTGGAGAAGATAAAACTTTTCTTTTATTGTAATTCTTTTATTAATTGATTAACTTATTTATTTATTTTAAATTTGCAACTTAAAAAAAAAAAGAAAAACAAAATTATATTCTAGCATGATTTGCTTTGTAATTTTCATTTATTGACTAGGCTATAGTCTTTTTTTTTTTTTTTTTTTTTTTTTTTTTTTTTTGTCCATCAATATCAAATTTTCATAAAGTCCATTTTTTTTTTTTTTTTTTTTTTTTTGTCCATCAATATCAAATTTCATTAAGTCATGGCCTTTCCACTTAAAGAAGGAGTTGATTTTTGAAATTCAAATTGATAATTTTTTAATATAATTTGTTTCTTATTTTTTAAATATATATGTTGAGTTCTGAAAAGAGCTATATTCTTAATAATAATTTTTATTTTATTTATTTTTTTACTGAATTAATTTTTAACTACTATTACTTTAATTTAGTAAGAGATTTCTATCTCCCTTACAATAAATAGATTGTCTCTTGATAATTAAACATTTTCAATTTTCTTGATATTTTTTCTATTATATTCTAAATTTGTTTGACTTAAAAGATATGAAACTGGAAAAAACATTAAAACTATATATTTTTACTTTAAATTTTAAAAATTTATGTGTATATGCATATATTCCTTCCTTTAATTAGGGGTGAGCATAATTCGAAAAAAAAAAAGCCGAAAAACCACATTGAACCAAAAAATTTCGATTATTTGGTTCGATTTTTCGGTTTATGGACGGTTACAGTTTGTAATTTGAAATAATTCTGGAATTTCAGTGCGGCTCGATTTTAGGAAAAAAGTTTTGCAATTAGCCGAACTGCAAATAAAACCCTTTGTTTTGATAGGAAGGAAAAAGCTTCCATTTTTTTGACCTAAATCTTTTTCACTCTTCTCTCTTCAGCCTTCAATTGAGCCGTCCCCCAAATTCTCTCTTTTGCTAATTGTTCATCTTCTCAAATCCCATTTCTCAATTCTCATCACCTCTCTCACTCCCTTGGCCAATCTCTTTTTCCGGCCGAAACCCATCACCTGAAGCTGTTGATCTTGTTGTCTACTTCAAGTTAACTTATACTTTTCTTCAATTAGATTATATAGTTCTCAGCACACCTTTCTCTCTCTTCATTTCCTTCTTTGTTTTTAGTTTGATAATTTTGATAGAACTTTGCTTATCCATTTTGATTTATATAAAACTTTTGCATGTTGACTTTGATTAATACATAGAACTTTTACATATTGATTTTGATTAACGATTCTATTAGAATTTCTTGCATTGGATTAGTCTAAGGTCATTGTTATTTATTTATTTAGTTTGTGGGTTTGAGTTTAATGTAATGGTATTAAGGAATTTGCTAAATTTTCACGGAATGTTTTGAGCTAAAATGTTGAATTAATATGATTACATGGAGTTGAAAATCACAATTTTGAACGATTCAAATTAATTTTGGATATTTGGTTAACCGAACCGTTCCGAAATAGAAATTTGCGGTTTGGTAAGTTCGGTTGTCACATTAAAATGGTTTGGATCTATTACTAAAATTCTAAACTTTTTGGTTTTCTATTTTTCGGTTTGCGCCCAAATGCATACCCTTACCTCTATTGTACCAGTTAAGTAATACTATCACTATAGCCAAAGTAATTACCATTATCAATTTAGATCATTTTCTTATCTCTTACCTAGCAATAAAAAATAATTTATTATATTTTTCATTATAGTTATATATAAATATTGATTTGGAGTTGAAGGCAAAGGGTCGGAGATCGAGAGATGACTTGATTTTCTTTTTGGGCACTTATTAATTTTAAAAATCAAAATTTATAAATTAAAGTGAAGGATTAAGTCTAAGGATTGTGTTGAATTTTTTTTTTTTTGCGACCACTTTATTATAAAAAATAAAATTAAGTACATAAAAAAGCATCATTATAAATAATATGTACGGTAAAGTCTAATACAAATTAAACACTTGTATTTATTTTAATCTACATAAAAATTTATATTTTAATATTATATAGATAAAAAAATAAAACATATACAAATATATAACCAACATGGTAAAAAAAAAAAAAAAAAAAATATAAAAAATTTTTATCTAGAAAATATATTATTAATTACATAATATAAAATATTTTTATTTTTTATTTAATATGTGAAAAAATTTGTACTTATATTAATTCCTAGAGGGCATTGAAGGAGGCAGACAATGTTAGATCTTCAAATAGACTTGGTCATTTTCCCTCCAAAAATTCAAATAGCAGGGGACTTTCTCCTGACCTTGACTGGCTAGCTATTACTACCTTCTTTGAATGGACTAATGTATGTGCATTTAATATAGGTTTGAATTTATTTGCTTCAATCATCTATCTAGTTCAAAAAGAGCCACTAGCCAATGCATAGACTTGGTCTAGTGTCTTTTAACCTTTTATTTCTCCATTAATGTTTGATCTATGTTTAGTACTATCTCTATTTTACTTTAATAGAAACTTTTTTTTTTTTTGTAAAAATTAAAAAAATAATTGAAATTCATTAATTTTCTATCGGTAGAATGTCTAAATTTTCCTTTTTAAAAGTAAATATGAAAATAAATGACACTTAATAAATATGGGTAAAATTGAAAAAAATAAGTAATATGATCTCAAAATCTTAAATGAACATTTAAAGTAAAATAAGGTGAAATAACTATTTGTTACTATTAAAGTGGAATAGAGGAAGTATTTCATAGCCATCTAAAAAAATTTACTTCAGTACCAACCTGCGCTAATCAATTATGTCATGGAAAAATTTTTAATGGTTAAAAGTTAATTTGTTGAAATTTTTTGTTGTTTATCTTTCAAAGTAGTGCTGATTTTGACACAGACACACACGTATGATCCACCCATTCTAGGTTTTGCCATTTATAGAGAAATACACATTGACTTTGGTCATACTGAACTTATGTATATATGTAATATTCAAAATTCACAATTTTTTCTAGAACAATCAAATTGTAGAGAAAGATTCTAAGTATTGATAATGATAAAGAAACATTGCAGTAAAATAATACTATTATAAATCAACAAATGTGTTAGTCGGAGGATACGTAATCTTAGTCGGAGGATACGTAATCTTAGCCATTGTAAGAGTGAAAATAAAAATTCAATTTCAAAAAATACATTTATTAAGAAGCTAAAAACTTATACTCTGTAACGTGAAAGAGATTAGTTATATTTAATTGATACATAAAGTGGAATGAAATAAACAATGGAATAAGTAATGAAATCAGAATGAGAATGAAAACTGCTATTTCTATTCCTACTTTTGTTAGAAATTATTAATAGGAATTTTGGTTTAGATCAAAAGACCAAGATAAGAAATGCATATTTGATATTTAAAAAAAAAGAAAAAAAAGGGACATATTTGATTTTTAAACAATAAAAAGAAGACTCATTATTCTCATTAAATTCGAATCCTTTTAGGTTAAATGTAAATCCAAATAGATAACGAGTTGAGTTTAAGTCAACGAATTTAGATTAGGTCAAAATTTGCCGCCTATAGTAACAATTTTCTCTTTGACATGAAAAAATTTTTGAAACGCCCAAAAAAAAAAAAAAAAAAAATTTTGAAACGTTTTTACACTAGTCTAACACATCTGTTAATCGTGTAAAAAGAAAATAAATTAGAATAATAAATTGACATTTGCAAATAAATAAAGTTGTATTCGCATTCCCATGCACATATTTTCATTATTTAGGATATTATCAAACCTAGATAAAGATGTACAAATAAATTATAATATATTAAAATTTTTGTCCTAATTAATAAAAGTCAACACAACATAAACTAAGTCTTTACCGACGCCTCGCAACCCGATCGCCGCCTCAGCTTAATTCTGTTATTTAACAATATTATATTATATAATCTAAGCCAACCAAATTTCAACTGGTTGCATATGATTATTAATTAATTAATTAAGTTCTTGATAGCCTTAGTCTGCCCAAAACATGGATTATGGATATATTTAATTAGATTCTCCATGGATTTTCCTCTCTCTATATATATAAACAATTCTGTTGCTTTATGAATTGTATTTTCTCTGGCGTCTCTTCTTCTCTTGTTCCCATTACAGGCCAAAACAAAAACTTCCAGAAAAGATAGCTATGAAGATTGAAGAGGAGAATGATACGTCAATCTTCAAGAAGATGCTTTCTTCTTTCTCTTGCTTAAGGATAAGTTGCTTCTCTTCTTCATCAAAACTTTCTTCTTCAGATGATATCGCACTAGGTAATTTCTAGGAGTAAAATGTTTAAATCTCAACATACTATCCTTTCAAAAAAGAGAGGGGTTTCACTGTACAAAACTTTTACTCTATCTAGATCAAATTCAAACTGATAATAATTTCATAATTCTTAAAATTAATCTAAGAATACTAGTTGAAAACTTACATATATATATATATATATATAAATACTTGCCATTGCTTACAGGAGGTGAAGTAATTCTTCAAAATGTTCATACCTTCCCATACACTGAGTTGGAGATTGCCACAAATGGTTTTCATTCATCCAATAAAATTGGTGAAGGTGGATTTGGCTCAGTTTATAAGGTCTATTTATATATACAATAAAATTTGATAGTTTGAGCATGCATTTAATTTTTGTATGCATGCATATTTAATGGAAATTTTTCTTTGTTAATAAATATATATGACAAATATTATTTATGGTTTGGAAATTAAAGGGAAGACTAGAAGATGGGACAGTTGTAGCAGTTAAAGTGCTATCAGCAGAATCAAGACAAGGAGATAAAGAGTTCTTGTCTGAGATGGATTCACTGTCTGCTATTAGCCATGGAAATCTTGTTAAGCTGTATGGTGGTTGCATTGATGGCCCTTGCAGAATTCTTGTTTATGAGTACATGAACAATGGTAACTTGGCTCAGATTTTGCTTGGTAATTCTCTATTTTTTTCTCTTAATATTCAATATTTCCATAACATTAGGGTTGTGTTCGGTGGCGGCTTTTTAAGTAATTGCAGTCAAAACACTATGTATTTGAATTATTTTTTTCGAAATGAACGTAGGGTTTTATAAACAGTTAACCTCTGTAACATTTAATTTTTAGCATTTTACGAAAGCCTACCTAAACAACTATATTCTACTAAAACGACTAATAACTATTGAAACACTTAATTTGCCGAACAGACCCTATGGTTTTTGCGTATAATAAGATGATTGAGAGTTGATACTATTGGTTGTTTTAAATGCAAGGTGGGAAAAACAATAATAATAGAGCAAAATTGAACTGGAAAGCAAGAAGAAAAATATCATTAGGGATTAGCGAAGGGCTTGCTTATATTCATGAGGAGATTAAACCTCGCATTGTGCACAGAGATATAAAGGCCACCAATATTCTTTTGGATCATAATTTTGCTCCTATATATATTTGATATAATGACCTACACCAATATTTTATTTTTAATTCACAATAATGCAAGTAGTACCATTTATTATTGTTTGTGATTAGTTGGGTAATTAATGTGTCAACTTAATTATATGCTTATCAATTATTTTCACAAAGTCTAATATATGTTTGTTTTAATAAATAAATATATATATTTTTAAAAAATCTAACTAACAAGTTCAGCTACCACCAACTTGCATTATCGAGACTATTTCACCAAATCATAAATGCTATAAATATGTCAAGCGGGGCATCATACTTTCATTCATTCGCCATGGTTGGATAGCAATCATAATTCATGTCAAATATGAAAAACTGTGAGCCAAATTTGACATTTATTGCTATTTTCATTTCCTATGAATATGGCAGAACTGTTATTTTTTCAAATTTTACTTGTTGAAAAATTATATTGAACTCTAATTTCACATGCACATTGGAATGACAAATCAACAGTAGATATTTCCCATGTTCCATAATATTTGTCACATTTAGAATTTCACGTTAAAATTATTAAATTTGTCTAACTTATAATAATTTATTGAGAAAATTGACTGTATTGACCTTAATTTAATACTAATTCTCTAAGAAAATTATTAAATCTCTCTAAAGAAAATTATTTAAATTTAAAGTAATTTAATTATTGGTCATGTATAAAGGATTAAATATTGAAAAAAAATATTTATTACTCTTTTAAAATTTATAAATGTGAAAGTATTATCAATAAATTATTTTTCTCAAATGTGAACAAGTATGATAAAAACGAAGGTAGTAAATAGATATATATGAGTAAATTCTTGCAAAGTTTACAGTTTTTCTCTTATATAGTAGATCCCTTTTTTAAATTTTCCCAAAAGTCTTATTTATCTTACTTTATCTTATACATATTTACTTTTTTAAGTTTCATATTGCCGATTATTTTATTATTTATTGACTTCGTTCATTCAACACAAAATAAGAAAATTATTAAATTAAAGTAATAATTATTGGTCATGTATAAAGGATAAATATGAAAAAAATATTTATTACTCTTTAAAATTATAAATGTGAAAGTATTTTAGAATAAATTATTTTCTCAAATGTGACAAGTATGATAAAACGAAGGTAGTAAATAGATATATATGAGTAAATCTTGCAAAGTTTACAGTTTTCTCTTTATATAGTAGATCCTTTTTTTAAATTTCAAAAGTCTTATTTATCTACTTATCTTATACATAATTACTTTTTAAGTTCATATTGCGATTATTTATTTATTTATTGACTCGTCATTCAACACAAAAATCTTGCATGAAATCACGATTTCTCTCTATTCAACTTTTCTCTAATTGACCAATTTTTTTATTTCAACTTTACATTGGATAAAAATTAATACTCGAATATGTTTCCAAATATTTTCAGAAATCCAAAAAATTTTAGCATCTTATCAATTTCAATCTAACCTTCAATTTAATTAAAGAAAAATGTTAACATTTATCATAAAATTAAAGAAAAAAGAGAAGGTAAATGTTGAATATATTTTTGTGATATATAGTAATATGATACTTCCATTACATGGAATACCCCGATTTTTTAAGTATGAAAAAAAAATTTTTTTGAATGTTTTTGTAATTTCCAATTTAGAATTCTTTCTACATATATAATACTGAATTTTGTAATTCTTTATTTTTGTATGTAAAAACATATAGAGGTTATCTTGCACCAGAATATGCCATTAGTGGGCACTTAACAAGGAAATCAGATGTGTACAGTTTTGGAGTTCTCCTTCTTGAAATAGTCAGTGGAAGAACAACTCTTGATTTTGATCTGCAACTTGGAGAACACTACCTTGTGGAGAAGGTAATTAACATTCACTAATGGATCTAAATTATATAGTAAGTAAAAGCTAAATATATTGTCCATTAAAGATTTAGGGTTCATTCGGCAAAATCTATTTTGGTAGCTGTTAATCATTTTAGTAGTGTTTAGATGTTTAAGTTGTTGTAGTTGTTTGAATAGTTTTTTATAAAATGCGAAAAGTTAAACGTAATAGGAAACCTTTTATAAAACACTATTTTAACTTATAAAAGCTAGTTCAAAAGTTATGTTATTGAACGCTATAAAAAAACCGTTAAAAAAAGTTATTGCTAAATACAATCTTAAACAGTGAAAACAATAATATCGGACATTACAAAAACTTGTCTTTTTTCTATTTGACAATAAAATAAGAAAGATAAAATGCAATTAATAGAGATAATTAATGATTATTTATGATCAAATGCAGGCATGGGAAATGTTCAAGAATGACAAGCTTGTGGAACTAGTGGATCCAATGTTAAATTTATTAGAAGAAGAAGAAGAAGAAGAAGCAGTTAGATTTCTAAAGGTTGCTCTACTCTGTGTGCAAGAGAAATGTGGGTTAAGGCCTAATATGTCAAAAGCCATTAAAATGATGAGAGGTGAAATTAGTATGAGCCATATAGAAATAGATGAGCCAGGACTCATTTCTAATTTTATGAATGTCAGAATTATAGCCCAGAAACAACAAAGCTCAAGCAGCATTACAGCCACTTCAAGCCCACAATTAAGTCCTTTATATAAAGTGTAAACCATGAATATTTTGATTTCTGAACTTATGGTTTCAGAATATCAACAGAGATATGTCAACATATGTACCTAGAGAGAGAGAGAGAGAGAGAGTTTTCTTCATCAGGTTTCTTAACCACTGAAAGAGATGATCCACATATATATAGATATGTTGATGTCATGATCAAGAATACTGATACGTTATACAAGAATCTTATGCTTGCACTTCTCGTTTCTTCACATAAATATAACAGTACAAGCAGTCTCCATTAAAGAATCTTACGTTCTATATACACTGTCATGCATTCCAAAACAAATCTTGCAACTAAATCTTTAAAAACTTGTTCAGGTATATAAACTCTCTTACAGTAAGTAAAATCTTGAAAAGGGTAATTCTCAATACACATCTTCCTTCCTTTCTTTTTTTCTCGTTATGGTTAATTAAGACAGTATGATGATCACTTTTTGATCTTGTTTTCTTGCAATTTTTTACTAATTAATTTTGGTTTTCCATCAAAGATTCAAAGTATAAAGAAGAAAATATATCATAAATGGTAAAAAAAAAAAGGAAAAAAAGGTTTACCATTTTCATGAAAGGCTACAGGCAAAACAGATGTGCCTGCCACAGGACAAACAACTCTATCTCTACCTATACATCCTCTCAAACCTCAAGCTAATTGAAGTCGACTATATCAATAGTTTATTATTATATTCAGGAATTATTAAATACTGATTATTTAAGCACTTATTTACTAAATACTAAATCTTGATCATTTATTTTAAAATTAAAATACTGAGCATTCTATACAAACAAATATGATTTATACAAATATGGGAAGGGAACATATGATTAAATATCTAAAAATAAAAATATACCTGAAATCATGAAATGGGTAAGAAGAAAAAACATTGATGATCACATTAGTTTGAGATTGAAGAGGATAGAATCTACTTTCTGAGACACAAAAGGTACAACCTGTAACATCATAACACATTTAGGAATTGTGGGGTCCCTTACTAATTCTGAAGTACTACTGTATGCTACACATCATCATCATCATCATTATCATCATCTCTTTTCACTCCTTATCGTTCCTGATGATCTGATAAAACATCCAGGAACACAAGAGAATGTTTTCTGTAGATTATTAAATTAGAACTCATCAACTATTCACTATTCATTCACCCTATCGTTGGTTTGAGTCGAGTTAAAATTAAATTTATGTAAGATTAGAGAATTCGATCTATTTTTGAAAATTAAAAAAAGAATTATAAATTATTTTTTAGAAACTATAGATAGTAGAAATAAAAAGATATGGAGAGTCCAAAATCCCAGAATTGATTTCAGGAGATCTCGAATGTGGTCCCTTGATTAGGCAGAGCAATGTGTCCTTTTGACCTGCTTTTAACGTATAAGATATTCTCTAGTAGCCAATAAGAAAAGAGAGAGGTGGGGTCCATTTCTGTAGTGTATGAGATTCCCTAGTAGCTATAATAATAATTTAGCTTTTACTTTCCCCAGAATCCACATTTTCTTTCTTTCTTTCTTTCTTTCTTTCTTTCTGGCTTTCTTTGTTTCTTGAATCCCTGGCCAGAAGAAAGCAAGAGATACAAAGAAAAGAAACAAAGCGTTGGTGTCATTTTGTGTGTTAGAGCAATATGATGAAGCCTATAGCTAGCTATAACAATCTTTATATTGTTAGATCATTATGTAACTAGAGCATGCTTCTTGCTTTATGTGTAATTTTATTTTTTCCATAAATAATTATGATATTTTATTTTGATTTTTTTATATTAATTAGTGTATTTTAATCTAATATATTGTATTAAAAATGTATTTGATTATCTTCATTAGGCTATTAGATTGCAATTAGAGATAAAAACCGAATTAAAGGTATGCTTTTGATTGGTGATAAGTAAAAATTTTAATAATTGGATTGATGTTTAAATATACTTAATTCTTGGTGCATAGAATTAATAATTTAAACTCTAAAATTATACTTGATAATCTATAATCAATTACAATATAATAATTTATTTTTAGTGTAAAATATAATAATGTATCTTGTTAAATATATCATTTATTAGGTGTGACTTAACTAATGATAAGTAGAAATTTTAATAATCTAGCTAATCACGTAGACAATTAATTCAAACTTCAAAATTGTATTTGTTAAGCTATAGTAGAATTATATGGTAATATAATTAAATTTATTTTAAATATAAAATATTTTATCACGGTTTATTAAATCAAACCTAAAGTCGCAATAAAATATAACCACATCAACTGAATTCAAACTAATATCCTATGAAAATTTTAATAATTAGACTAGTGGTCAACAGGTCAAATATACCTAAACCATAGCATAGTACACCTATAAATTTAGATTTGGCAAACCATAATTATATATAATTTAATATTTTCAAATGTGTTTCTAACATAAAATATTAAAAATATTTAAGTGTTTGATTATAGAGTTATTCTGTAACAGCTTTTCAACTACGGTTTACTGTTTTAACAGATTAAAATACTAAACGTTATTATTTTATAGCGTTTGATAACATAGCGTTTGATAACATAGTATTTAAAGTAACTTTTAAAAAATTAATTTCAAATGCTAAGGTAGCGTTTTATAAAAAATTAATTCATGTACTGTTTAGCTTTTAATTTTTCATGAAAAGCTATTCACCAACTATCAGGTAAACGTTACTAAACAACTATCAGCTATCAAAACATCTAATTTTACCGAACATATATTACATACCTTTTATTTTAAGTTATCAAATATAACTTTTTTTTTATCAATACGAAAAAAGTTATTTTAAAAGTACAAATCAAACCAGTTCAAATTAGTCACTTAAAAGAAAGTTATATGTTTATAATTTAAAAATGCATGAAAAAAAATTTTTAGTGATAATGACTTCATATATAGCATGTATAAAATGACAATTATCATGAAAATAGTACATTCTTGTTTCTTTAAATATAGTTTGATAAGAACCTAAACAATTATCTGGGTGAGTAATAAAGTCATAAAAGCACTTAAAAAAAATAATTATGGTGACTCCCCTCTATAAAAGAAATCTATCTCCCTCTCCAAAAATAATCTTATGTATTTAAATTATTAAATTTTAATATTATGTTATGAAAATGTGATAATAACTTTGAACTTTATTATCAAAACAATACTAAAATTAAATATAACTAACATCTAAAAAAAATGAAATTTAATTGTCTTAGAAGATAAAAATAAATTTTTTCTCTATAAATTTGTAATTGAACAATATCATGTAAGGAGACAATACCGCTTTTGTCTCTGTAACATATAAAGACAGAATTTATGGAAACAATATGTAAAGATAAGTTTTTTTGTCTCAATATATAACCTACAACTACAGGAGAAAATTTTATAAAATTTTAAAACAAAATTTTCCATCTCTTCTGCAATTAAATTGCAGTGTGTATTTATAGTATAATGTTATAAATTTCACTATATTATAGTTTATTAACTATAGTCTAATAATTTATTTCTCGTAAAAAATTCAAAAAACAATTTACTTAAATGGGATTATTAAATTACCTAGCTAGGTCAAGAAAGAAGAATATGAGAAAAGCAAGAAAAGAGAAACACAGTGGGGTTTGTTCATTAAATTATGGACATGCACAGGCAGAGCTGAGCTCACTACTCCACTAGCTATGGAAAACAAATGGTTAGCTGCAGTTTCTTGATAAGATCATAAAATGATGAATACATCTACATCCTCTTCTTTATTCCACTATTCCTCTTCAATTCCCTTTGCTTTTGGATTTTTTAAAGCAAAGCAAAAGGGCCATATGGGTCTTGTCATTTTTGTGTCTTCAAAATATGAATCTAAAGCTAAAAAACATTGACAAAATTGTTAGCAACAAAAAGTTGCTATAATGAAAGTACTTTTGCACCCAAAAATGCAATATTATAAAAACAGAAATTGATGTATTGATCTGTTTTGGGGAGACTGGATTAAAAATGGGGATTTCATATTACTTAAGATTATTCTATGCCTATGCACAAAATGAGAAAGAAAGAAATAAAGTTCTTTACACCTCAACTTTATCATCACCTATAATGTTATTTATAGCTAATTCTATGTACTCTTCAAATTTTGATTTAGTGAGTTGTTTTGCTAATTATATAAATAAATCCGTTTTCCCTTTTAATTACATCCCAAAAGGAAAAAAGAAAAAAGAACTTGACATGTATAATAACCACAGAAAAATGGGGAAAATAAAGAATATTTAGCCCTATGTCTATACATATTAAATAAATTATAACTAATTAGAGATTGATCAAATGGGTATAAATAAATATAATTTATAAGACAAAAAAATAAAAATAATTTGATCCCTTGATTATCTATCACACTAGCTAGTTAGAACATCTTGAACAGTTGCTAACAAAGTATATTATATGAACTTACTCTGCAAATTGTGAACTTTATTGGGTTAATATTCTCTCTTTTTCTTTTTTTTTTTTCTTCGTTCCTTCTCTAGCTAGCTAGGGCAGTGGCTAGGTCTCTCTCTCTTTCTCTTTCACCATAACCACAGGTCATAGGAAATGTCCATGAGACAAGCTAAAGCTATGCAACTTCTCCTAGATATGTCAGGTGATAATAATAGTTAATAGTTAGTATTAATATTAGTATAAATTTTAGGTCTAAAAATATAATTTTTTCTCTGAAATATATATATATATCCCTCGGTAAAAGTGTTAGTCAAAATATTTAAATGATCAGAGTTTCAGAGAAAATAACACATGAGAAAAAGAAAAGAAATTATACCCAACAGCTAAAACTCTGCAGAGAGTTTTTGTTTTCAGAAGATAAGCATCTCATAATGAAAAAACCCTAAAAACCATGAGAGTAATGATTCTATTCTCTAAATAAAGGTACTTTATTCCAATTCCAAACAAAGAAGAAGAGGCAGAGATAAGTAAATTAAAGTACCTTTAGTTCTAGCTAGAGAGACACCACCTGAACTGAATCATTTCTGAAATTACAATGCTGCCCCTTGTCCATTATTACTAAGAAAAAAATTAAAGAAAATGTATCTGCAGATAAATAAATATTCATACGCTATAGATAATATAAATATATATATAGAAATATGCATGGCTCCTCATACGCCATCCACGGAGGCCATCGATACTCCGGTGGGCTCTGCAAATGGCATACAGGGAGCCAGGCACATATAAAATATATACATATGTATGTATATATGCATGAAACGAAAAGTATAATAAATAAACACAAAAAGACACAGAAACTACTTATCAGTGGCAGTCATGAATAAGTGAAGTGAAGTGGAGAAGAAGAAGAAGAAGAAGAAAGAAAGGAAGAAGAAATTAGAAATTAGGGTAAGGAAAGGATTGAAGGGAAAGAGAGAAGAGAAGAGAAAGGTATTTAAGGAGAAAGAGGAGAGAGAGAAAGTAAAGGGAGGAAAAAGAAGAAAAGAGTCATAATCAAATAAGGGTAAAAGAGAGGTCCACAAAAACCCTTATGAATTGGGCAAAAACACAAGCTAATATTTGTGGGGTTAGTAATGTAGTATTTTGAGAGAGAAAGAAGTAAAGATGTGGGGTTGTAATTGCACCCCTAAGCCTTGCAACTAAATATAGACATCACGATACAGAGGGAGAGAGAAAGAGAATTTGGGGTTTGGGTTACTAACCACGCAATTTCCTAAGCTAACCCTTATGGTGGTTTGAAATCTCCTTTTCTGGGTCGTAAAGCAAAGGTTGCTTTTCTTTCTCTGAACCTCATTTTGTCTGCAAGTGCTTGGAAACACATGGATTCTCACTCTCTCTCTCCACTTTCTTTCTTTCTTTATATATATATATATACTTGGAAACATATTCTCACTCTCTCTCTCCACTTTTTCTTTCTTTCTGTTTATAATATATATTATATTATATATATATTTTATAAATTACTTATGTAAATAAAGAAACCAAGAAATATAAACATTATTATTCTTTATTTATCATGGCTCTTTTTTTCCCTTTTCTTTATCTCCATCACTTCACAACTTGTTCTATCTCTTTCTTTTTAGTTTACTTACTTTAATTAATTAATTAGTGTTAAGATCTTGCTAAGCAAACTGAGATTCTCTACCTATATATTTTATAAATTCTTACTGCTTTCTTTATGTAAAATAAAGAAACCAAGAAATATAACATTATTATTCTTATTTATCATGCTCTTTTTTTCCCTTTTCTTTATCTCCATCACTTCACACTTGTTCTATCTCTTCTTTTAGTTTACTACTTAATTAATTAATTAGTGTTAAGATCTTGCTAAGCAAACTGAGATTCTCTACCTAGCTCTTCTAAACCTTTTTCTTCTTGGACTTCTTATACCTAATTCATGAATTAGGATCTGCACTTATATATATATATCATGAATTAGGTATATATATATTGCCACTCATAGGCATGTGTCTGTATATTGTTACAGAATATATTACCTTTCTTGCTAGGTCATATTATAGTATTTCTCTTTTCTACTGTTTTAGAAATTCTTAACAGGGAAACATCATGAAGGTTTAAATTTCAGACCATTGGACATTAATTCAAATAATTTTTTTTGATGCATCAGAAATTTACAGCATAAAAATGTTGCATTTGAACTTCTGACTTTAGAATGCAAATACTTAAACATTAGATTAATACCTAAATATTTATATTATATATGATATCCACCTAACCCAACACTAAGATATTTGAGGAATGTGAAAACCCTATCTGCCTTGTCTCATTCTTGTTTTCTCTTCTGGTTGGATCTGGTAATTGTTCTGCATAATTACATTCGAATGCAAGTTTTGAACTCTAATATATATATGGGTTATTATTATTAATACTGCTTGGTAGCTGGGACAGTGAACATTGGTACATGAGCTGCAGAAACTATAACCAAAATAATTTCAATGATACAATTGTAACCTTATGTGATTGTTCTATGAATAGTCAGTATCCTTGTAAGAATCTTTTCCTGTCAATACAAGGCCACCAATAGAATTTTAGGGTTGACATTAAAAACAACACATAGGTGTCAGGTTCGACTTGTATGCCTCTCAACCTTTCATTTATGCATATTTTGGGTTTCTTAATTAATTTCTAGTTAATTTTTGTATGATTAAAATTGTTATATCTAGCTCAAAAAAATTAAAGTTTAATTATGATCCGACAACATTCTTTGTTTATAGCACATGAATTATGTTTTTTCTGACAAAATTGTTTCTTTATATCATATACAACTATAGTAATGCATGTGAAAAATGTAATTATTAATTTAGCCATCGCCCTTTTAACTCAATGGTTGCTATATGCCCTCTACTACTGAGAATGAGTACTTATTTATTTTCTAATGCAAAGGGTATGGGCAAAATAATTGCATTTTAACTCTGATTTTTTTTTCAAAAAAAAAAAAAAAAGATTTGGATACTTATAATTTAAGGTATTTTCGATTCAGTTCATCATGATCGAGACTAAAAAACTTTTATTAGATGATTTTATTAACACACATAATCTTCTTTACTGGTCCAGTGCATTCTTATTTCTTCATAATTTCTATTAATAATGGAAAAATATTAATTTTTGAGGGTTGTATGTATTTTCCTCTCACTATTCTCTTCTAATTATTCGCTTTCTTTGTCTTTCCATCTTTGTTTCTCTTAATTTTGGGGTTGCACATAAATAGAATAGGTATGAATCTGTCCTTCAAATGTTTCAAAAGATACACTTCTATGAAAACTGTCCTATGAACCACTCCAAGATGTGTTAGTAAGTGTAAAAGTAAATTCATCATAAATGAGAATATAATTTTAATCCTTCTAAATAACCAGCTGGAATAGTGGAAATTTTCAAAATTTGGATTGCTTTGAAAACATTCAATTAATCTAGTTCTTCTTTTAGGTAGCCAATAGAATTAGGGAAAGAAGCCAAATGAGGGATTAAGACCCATTTTCTTTGAAATAAGTAGGGAGATTGAAAATCGAAGTTTGTGTTCCGCGCTGTTTAACTAGCTTTTAATATTTTAATCAGTTAAAATATTAAACGCTATTTTTTATAGTGTTCGGTAACATAATATGAATTAATTTTAGAAGTTAAAGATAGCTTTTTATAAAAAGTTAACTCATCAAACATTTAACTTTTAACATTTTATAAAAAAATTATTCAAACAATTAACAGCTATTAAAACAGCTAATTGTGTGAAATAGACCCGAAATATTGGGTATAGCTCATTGCTACAAGTAAGATTTACCAAATCTTAGATAAAGAAAAGATTTGATCTTTGCTTTATACAAAACTATGATTGTAAAAGAACTGTAGTTACTAAGTACCAAAACACAAGATTTTACTTACAATGTTATATAAGTGAAAAACACTTTGAACTACACTGATCACCAAGGACTGAGAATGAAAATAGGAAGCTGATTTGAACCTAACAAAAGTTTTGATCCCTAGCCATCATACCCTATACCTCCATATGTAGGTTCATATTTAGTATAAGAGACAAAGAATTGCATGAGTCAATTTTAAAGGCCAAGAAACAAATATCTATATCTATATATATATTTCTTTTTTTTTTTTTTCCTTTTTCTTTATCCCTTTTATACACATATATTTTTAGATAAGGTAAATTTTTCTTTTACTAATTTTAGCTTAATTAATTATTATCAAAGATGCAACAATAAATCACTTTGCTTTTGCCTCCAAATTTACATCCAATTAAAGATTGTGTTCTCCAAATTCAAGAATTGTATCAAAAGGTCAAAAAGTTATTTGCTTTATATATCATAATTAAGGTGAAAATGACATTTACTAAAGAAAATTTAACATGATGGAGATTTAGATGTTTAGAAAGTAGAAAGCATGTCGGTTTGAAAGATTGAGAAAATTCAAATATGTGTAAAATTGACAGTAACTCTTTTGTTTCTAACTGATTTTTAAAAAGTATGTTTTTTAAATAATTTATTTTTTTATTGTTTAGTTACAATGCTGAAACTTAATTTAAAAAAACATACAAAATTATAAAAATATTTGAATTTATATAAATTTCATAATTTTAAAAATTTATTATTAAATATGAAAAAATTTATACAAAAATAATAAATTGTTGTATTCATTTGTCTGATGGTTGTGGCTGATTGTAGGTAGTAAATAGTTATGACTGGGGATTAATGGTGGTGGCTGCTGATTATTAATGAGCTAATAAATAATATTTATAAGATTACAACAAGTTTGGATAGCAGAAAAAAAATTTTTTCTATTTTGATTTTTAGAAATTATTTCCTTTAAATGACTTAGCTTTCCCTTCAAATAGAAAAATAATTTTCATTCACTGATTTTCTAGCAATTCAATATATTGAAAAATCTGGAAAATAAATTTCGAGTTTTTTCAGACGACAAACATAATCTTTTTTTTTTTAATAAATACAGTAAAAAAAATTAGAATGGAAAAATAAATTGCTATAGCGGATTACAACTAATTTTTAGTTGTGTTGATTTTTATTTTTTCGATGGATGAAATTTTGTATTAGAAAAGGAGGGTGTGAGTACAAGACAAAATAATTAAATCTTAAATAACTTGTGTTGAGTTGTAAAGAAGATTTTTGTATGGTTAAATAATTAAATCTTTTTTAGTGCTTGGAAAGCTTCGTCTTGAAGAAGACTTTTTTATATGCTGAAGAGCTTTCTATTCTTTCTTTTCAAGTTTAGTTGTATTGAATATTGATAGCCAACTTAACCCTTTGAAAATGATTTTAAAAGAGTGGGTCCAAATAACTTCTAATTTGAAAAATTAATACTTTTAAATTTTTGTTAGCTACAATATTATAAGTCTTCCTAATTTATTGAATTAGACCTAATTCTTCTCGTGCTGGGTTAAGTCTATTGAATTTAATTTTGTTAATATTGTGTCAAGCTATTCAAGAGAAAATACCCTCAATAGAGATTTTTTATATCCACAAAAATTAAATACTCACTTGTTACTTAAAGGATCTAAATCTTTTTACATTCGGGTCGAGAATACTTTAAAATTTTTAACCCTAAAAAATTGGTTGGTAAGTTTAGTCAATAGCCTTTTGGGTAATATCATAATAAAAGTGGTTTCTTAATGAATCCTCTTAATTACATATACGGTACTTTTGGTTTGTTTTTTTCAGTTAAATCATTCGATATCCGGTATCGCCAACTAATCTGAATTCGAGTTTTGCAGAGATTCATTATAGGGGCGACCCTTTCAATTCAGTTTTCTCCATTCGCAACGTTAGATTTGAACCATGGACATTGCTTAAGGATCCAGCGACGTATTTTTTAATGGACCATGAAAATGAATTTAGAATATTTTCTTTTCTAGATATTTTAATATCTCATTTGATACAAATGAATCTCATAGAATTTTTTAAAATAAATTTGAAATTTACGTTTTCATATTTTTGTAGAGGATATGTTTCATGTTTCAAAAAGGAAAATTTTCCATTTTATTCCTTTTATTGAATCCAATATAATTAAATTAACAACTTTAAAGAAGTTATACCTCAATTTTATTTATACCAAATAAGAGAGTAATCTCATAATAATTTTCTTTGGCTTAAAAAAAAAAAAAGGATTAGTCTCATCATGCTTGGTATTTTCTGATTAGGATACCTAACTATTCAATATAATAAAATATATTTCCTCTTTTTTTTTTTTTCTTTCTGATAAAGAAATTGAGGAGTGAAATTTATTGTGACTTCCAAAATAAAGAAAGAAAGTTGAGAGAAACAGAGCCCAAAATAAATTCAGAGAATGTTCTTTGAATCAAGAATTAGATACAAATTCTCTGAGCCACTAAATTAAAAGGACACATTCAGTTCGTGAATCTGATGAGTCTGTTTCTGTCTAGTTTCTAAGTATATAGATTTATACTGCTGCTTCTTTTTTCTTTTTTCTTTTAAAAAAAATTAATTAAACAATAAGACATTTTGATAAAGTGATTTTTTAAAAACTATTAAATTGCTATTTTTTGTTCTAACTTTTTATTTTCTTTGAGATGTAAGTTTAAGTTTTAAAACCCGTAATCCACTTAATTATTAATTAACTTGATTTAATAACACTAATTCTACGTAAATAAAAAAAAATTGTTTAACATTCCTTTTTCTTTACAGTAAGGAAAAGAACCTAACCAAACATATATATGTTTTTAATATAAAAAAAAAAAACATATATATGTTTTTCTTTTCTTTTTTTTTTGAAAATAATATATGTTTTTCTATTAAATAATAAAAATAAGAAAAATTAAAAATTCCTAGGAAGCCTAAAATCAAAGGGATATAGGGATGTTGTGACACTAAAAATAGAATATGGTCCCTTTTTCTTTTGGGTCGGTCCTAAAAAGCCATAATGTAAAGGAGCTAGCTGGGTTACAGTTTGAACTTTTGACCAATCCAAATCAAAGTAATATAGAATTGTAAATTTTTAGAGGAAAAAAAATTCGAATATAAACCCTAATTGATTATGGATAGTAGATGTTACGTTTGGGTAATGTAATTTGGCTGCTATTCTGTTAAAGAATAATACAATATAAAAAGTATTTAAACTCAATTATGCTAATATTAAAAAATTAAATATTTTAATTCAATAAAGAATCATAAGATTTTTGTAAAATAAAAAAAGAGAATAAATTTAACTAAATTAGTAATGATAATATTAAAAAATAATAGACAATTACATATTGTTAAAAGAATAAAATTACGGTATTTTACAACGAATATAAATAACTTGTAATGCACATTAAAAAAAAAAAAGTAAAAATCTAAAAGAGTACATAATTTTCTTAACTTGCTTTTTTAATAATAAAGAATATTTAAATTTAATATCTCTCACTTTTTATTTTTTCACATTAATATAAAAAAAAATATAAAAATCGACTAGATGACCATTTTCATAAAGGATATATTAATTCTTAAGATGTCAACATAATTTTTTTGGCTATGTGCTGCTTTTTTTATATATAATTTTATGCTCAAATTTGTTGAATTGGAGATGGTTAACTGTTGTTGTTATTAATAAAACATTTACCAAAAAAAAAAAAAAATTTGTGTATCATCTCAACAAGTTGAATTTATTAAGACAGAATTGATAAGACAAGAACCATTCATCATTGGCTTATCTAGTCTTTTCTGTTATTGACAATTAATGAACCTGAGTAGCTTCATACACTGACCACAATCAAAATCACAGATAAGACATTATTCATATAATCGAAGGAGTTTTGAATCTTGGAGTTGATATATTCAGTTATATATATTTATTAAGACAGAATTGAATAAGACAAGAACCATTCATCATGGCTTATTCTAGCTTTTTCTGTTTATTGACAATTAATGAACCTGAGAGCTTCCATACACTGACCACAATTCAAAATCACAGGATAAGACATTATTCATTATAATCGAAGGAGTTTTTGAATCTTGGAGTTTGATATATTTTCAAGTTATAATATATATATATATATATATATATATATATATATATATATATTATATATATATTATATATATATATATATAACTATAACAAGGAGGTGTAAGGCTTTTTGGCCATAAAGCGTAAAAACTTTTCCGAGATCGAATTTGTATTTTCATTTTTATAGAAATTAAGGTTATTTATCACTTCAACCAACAACCTTACTAAATATTAGTTTTAGTGCTAATATTTAACTATACATATTCTCTCGTTGTGTGTTTTTTCATTTAGTCTTGTGTAATATTCAGTTAAATAAAACCTCCCAGTAGTGGTTATTCCAAGTTTTAAACCTAATTTTACAAACAAAATTCACTTAAAGATGTCAATTAATTGTGGTCTGTTTGATCTTTCTTATGTCGTGTAGAAGATTTAAAGAGTGAAAGGTTTCAAGATCAAGTCATATCCAACTATTATTCAAAGAGAATATTGTTATTGTATAATCTATATGTTTTTTCTAATCTACCGAGCATCTTTTATATATATATATATATATATATATCTTACGGAGGCATCTGTTTCCTATATTATTATATTATATATTTATATATATAATATTAATTAAAAAAAACTGCCATATATATATATATTAAAAAAACTGCCTAGAGATGAAATTCACTTATGCATGATCCAATTGGCTGTGGGTAAATTATACGATACTATAAAACGTTTTCAAATTAAAGAAAAACAAACCATTTACTTGGTGCAATACAAGAAACCATCAAACCATTAGTCAATACAAAATAAATTAAACCATACTTAATCATGATAATAATAACAAATATAAAAAACGAAGTTAAGTAAACCAAATAGCAAAGATAAAGCAATTAGAAACAATCTCCATAGATGCTTGTTTTGCACATAAAAACATAAGAAAAGTTAAATCCAAAGGACAAAGGTTAGTGACAAGAAATGTATGTGGCATTTGATCAAGACAAATTATTTTCTTTTTTATTTAAAAGAGTGAACCCAGAGCAAAAGAAAGCTAAAGCAAACAACAAAATGGACCTTCATCAAAAGAAATCAAATTATATATATAAAAAATACTATAATATAAGGCTGCCAAAGGAGCATGGGAGAACAAATATATATATTATATATAAGTAATGACCCACTTTCCTTGTTTGTAGAAAAGGATTAATGACCCAGAAAAATTAAATAAAATTTAAGAAATATATTTTAAAAAAAAAAGAAAAGGAAAAGAGAAGAACAGCTAGTAAAACCTATTTTTTAAAGAAAAATATTGAAATAATTTTTTAAAAATTTATATTTTATCGTGTATAGTGTTGGAAGCAACAAGTGTGGGAATCCTCTTGTCAGAGATTTATGGGTCTCTTCCCTTCCTGTTTGTTTTTTTTTGTCCCTCAAGCTTAGATTCTATACTCCAAATCTTCTCTCTACATAACAATAATTATTATTATACAATTAATAAAGCTAATTCACTGGACTGACTATTTAGTTTTTATTTTTTAAAATTTAATTTTGTATGAAAATTGTAACCTTCTTTCTCTGCTAATTCTATGCTCCTCGAACTACACAAATTGGAATTATGATGATGAAGTTGGCACAACAAGTCATGTGCTTGCTTGCAGCCTTCTTTCTTTTTTAATTCTCTAAATAAATAAATAAATAAAATAAATTTATGGATTTCTTTATATTTTTTAAATGATAAAAAAAAATATGAGACCTCGAATTTAACCCAACAAACACGCATGTTATAGAGATGTTGTAACATCAGGTTTTTGTAAGTATACGACTGCTCTGCTTTTTATAACATTTTCAACGCTCTATCACTTGTTTTCTGTCTCTTTAAACCCTAACTATATATCTACCTATTACTTTCTTTCTTTCTTTCTTTTAATTTTTAATGTAACCAAATACTATATATTTTTCAAAAATATTACACAAATTTTAATATTTAAAATTTATTCTTTTTTTTAATGAAAAGAAAATGTGGTTGTGCCTTTTTCTGTGTGTTTGTGTTGGGAAGAGGGGAGTATATGTATGTGGATGGAGGGTTGCAAAACCCTAGCTAATAATTTTCAAGTAGGTGACAACAAATGATGACAAAAAATGGTGATATATATGTAGTTTGAGACCAAGTTGGGCATCATCACTGCAGCACAGCATCTGTTGTCGTTTGGTGAACACATACGTTATTATAGTGTAGTGCCTTGTGCCAAAGGAAGAATTATTAATTTTATTATATTCATGTGTCGATCATACGGTCTTGATTTACAATTTTTTTTTTCTTTTTAAGGGTAACTTGATTTACATTTTATTATTAGGGAAAAGGATACCGTTAACGATGAATTAGTAGTTTTAGTAGCATTTAGCTGTTAACTCAGAATAATAGATCTACTCCACCTCAAATTTTATACAGAAGGTCTTCCTGTACTAGCTTTTTCTACCTGTACCGCAATTGAAGTACATGTTTGAATAGCTTTTTATAAAACGTTATAAGTTAAAAAATATATAGTTTAACTTTTTATAAAACGTTTAATCTCTAAAAGCTAGTTCAAATGCTATTTTTTATAATGTTCAGTAATATATTATTTAGTGTTTTAATTAGTCAAAATGTTAAAAACTATTTAAAAAGCTGTTGCCAAACACTTATTTATTAATTACTCAACCTCTAGCAGGAGAGTGCAATATTTGAAGTTTCTGTTGGTTTTCACAATTTGTAGTTGAAAAAAATAATGTAGAATTGAACAGAAGGCAGTGGAAGGAAAAAAAGGGAAAATGAAAAGACAATTGAGAGAAAACTCATTGGGAAAGAGAGATTGGGATGTATAGAACATATAGTCTATATTCATGAAAACATTTTAGCCTCTTGCAAGAGTAAATCATTGCATATATGTTCTTGTAATTTTTCTACAAATGTTTAACTTTTATTTTTTATTTTTTATTTTTAAAAAATTTTTTCTAATATAATGACTTTGCATTTTCCATATCCAGCTTTGCAATTTGTCTTACATTGTCTTTTCATATTGTTTGATGTGACATGAAAATCATCAATAAATGTTAGGTGAGTTTGAATTTATATAAAATAAACTATCAGGATAAATAGCATTTTCATGTATAAAAATTTTATTGCTAAATTAAACTATTGTATTCTCTAATATTTTAATAACAAAATATGATAAAATTATCGCTTTATTAATTATTCTAAAACCCTTTAATCTCCCTTCTTAAATAATTTTATTTACTACTATTTATTTATTTGTAGAGTTGTGGCTTATAACTTTTTTTTATTGTTTATTTATCTATAGGGCTGTAATAAGATATTTCTGTTATTTATTTCCTCTCACTTATTATCTTCCTTCTTTAATTATTATACTCACACCAATCTATTAATTTCTCTTCTAAATTAAACTAATTGTCTTTATTACATTGTCTTTTCATTTATTGGGTGTTGAGGGGTGCTGTGACATTGAAAATCATCAATAATAATGTTAGGTGTAGTTTGATATTTATATAAAATAAATCTATCCAGGCAATATAAAATAACATTTCTATGAGTATATATAAATTTTATTGGGCTAAGATTAAACTATTGTATTGCTCTGAATATTTAAAACAAAATTATGATAAATTATCGTCTTTTATTATTTATTCTAAATACCCTTGTGAGATCTCGCGCTTCTGTTAGAATAATGTTTTATTTTTGACTTACTGAGTGTAGTGTGTATTTCGTTAGTTGTGGTCTGGATAACTTGGTTTTGTTATGTTGTATGTCGTATCTAGTGGGGCTGTAATAGAGGAGGGTATTCCTGTTAATCTTCATTTCCCATCTCAACTTATTAATCTTCCTTCCTATTAATTTTATACTTCACAACCAATCTATTTAATTTCCTTTCTTAAAATTAACGTAATTAATTAAGTTAATTTAGATAAGTTGTCTTATGTTTCCTTTGGTAATAAGATATTTCTGTTATTTATTTCCTCTCACTTATTATCTTCCTTCTTTAATTATTATACTCACACCAATCTATTAATTTCTCTTCTAAATTAACTAATTAATTAATTAATTAATAATGTCTATGTTCCTTTGGTCTTCCTAAGCCTACCTTAAGTGTCTTTGCACCATATAGTTGAGTGTTCTGTTTCTTTTTTACAAGTTAATGTACCAATTTCAAATTAGAATGTATTAGATTCAAACATATTGAAAAATTAAACCTCAATTTCAAAATTCGCATGCCTACACATCACATCAATCAACCTATAGCAGCTCTTGTGGATGATACATTTTTCATCTCCTTTACTTCTCCGAGATTGCAAGGTGTCTCGACGATTAATTTTCTACTTTTCTACTTGAATACTTAAATGATGTTGTCATAATAAATAAATTTCTTATGTTTGATATATTTATAATTTAAAATAAATATTTCAATTGAATTTTATAAATTTATGTTTGGAATAAATTTTTAAATGAAATTTATTTATTTTTATTTTCTATCGTATTCTTGATATAATAATTTAACAAAAACAAATAACAAAATAAAATAAAATATGATAATAGTGCCCGTTAGAGTACATGGAAAAATTATTGATAATTTATTTTCATAATAATAATATTATAATTAAAATTAAATATTGTAACATTAAGAGTAAAGTTTTAATATATGATAAGTTATTAAGCATAATTAATAAATTTTATCTAGTTTAATCAATATATTAATTTCATACCGTTTGTTAATTCTTTTACATGGCATAAAGTATTGTTTTTAACTTTTTTTTTTTTTTATGTTATCTAAAAACTTTCTTTTTATGTTATCTTACACTTCTTTTTCTTTTCATTATGCCAAGTAAAGTAATGTTTTAGTTCTCTAAGCTCTTTTTAAAATATAATAAATGATGAGTGATAAGTGTATTTACATTTTCTTAGAAAAAATTAAATTTTAAATGGTTTATGGAGTTATCGTAAAATTAATAAGTTAAATAAGCAGAAAAATTGAAATTTTCACTTTATAAAAAAAGAAGGGTAATTTTTTCATGAAAAATTTGTTACTTAGTTTTGTGGAATTCATTTAGAAATTCCACCTATTTTTATAGGATTTGGCTTAATTATGTTCAATTCTATGGAATTAAATTCATAGAATTGAAATTTACATTTTTTTTTATTCCAAACACAAAAAAAAAAAAAAAAAAAACGGGATTTGGCTTAATTTGTTAAACGATTCTTGGAATTAAATTCACTGAATTGTCTGAAAATACATTTTTTTTTATGAAACGACAAAAAAAAAAAAAAAAGGGATTTAAAAATAAATTCTATAAGATTTTATAGAAGCATTATGCTCCAAACGAACAAGAAGTTTATTTTTTATCAATACAGGTATTTTTATTAAATAATTTTTTTCAGTTAAATCATTGGTCTTATTGTGCTTAATAATTGAGAATATATGAATTTTTATTCAAGTATACAGTATCAAATTCGGCAATATTTGTATTTATTTTGACACCAAGAAAAAAAAAAAAAAAAAAAAAAGATTTCAAAATAAATTCTATAAGATTTTATAGAATTCATTTGCTCCAAACAAGAAGTTTATTTTTTATCAATCCAGTATTTTTATTAAATATTTTTTTCAGTTAAATACATTTGGTCTTATTTTGCTTAATAATTGAAATATAGATTTTTATTCAATATACAGTATCAATCGCAAATATTTATTTATTTGCACACCAAGATATAATCTAGTGTTAAATGTATATATGATCTGATAATAAATTTAGGTTTAATCCCTTCAAAAAAATCATAAATATTTATTTAATTTATTTTTCTTCTTTCATTTCTTGAATTTTATTATTTTATATTTTTCTTGTAAAAAATATCAGATTTCCTTATAATTTTTTTGCTACGAAATAAAATTAAAAAAATAGAAAAAATAAATAAAAATAAATCATTTATTTTAAAAATAATAATTTTAAATGTTAATAGCTATTTTCATGTAATTTATAATATGTCAATTTTAGAAAGCCATTATTTCTTCCTTATTGAAAGTTATTTAAATGAGTGCTTCTCTAGCAGCGATAACTACTGGAACTTTCACGGTAGGAATTCATTTTTTAATTCTTGATTTAATTGATAATTTCTTTACTTTATTTTTATTTATCATATTTCTTTTTTTCTATAAAATTCTCACCTTCTTTATACAATCATTTGACCAAATACCATATAATCACTGTTACACTTTCATAGGTTACAACCAAATTCGAACAAACAATAGAAATGAAATAGAGAAAAAGGAGTTGAGTTCTAAACTCTTTTTTAATGATCTAATCTTATTGAAAAAAACAAAATGTAATAAAGACAAGTCCCAATATTATGTTAAATATCTTTATATTTTTATTGGCATTTATATTGTTTTCATTAATTTTTTTAACCATATATAATATATATTTGTTTTATGTAAGTATACTATTTTTTATTCAGATGTATTTTTTATTCATCGTATGAAATGATAAATATATTTTTGCTTTTCTATGAAAAAAATTCTAACTCCGTGACTATATAAATGTAACCATATAAAGAAATGAATAAAGCTGACGAATAAAGTAAAATAGTTTAATTTGATTTTCCAACGAGAAATTTTGTTTATATAAATTTAATTATGAAAAAATTATTAGTTGAAACACTTGATTGATAAAAATAAAGTTGAGATAAAATTCAAATACTAATTTTCATTTATTTATAGAAAAAAATTTGTGTAAAAATTGCTTTAAAATTACTTGATATTTGGAATGCTTGAGAAAATCAATCAATAAAAATTTTCTTTAGGTGAAAAGAAAAAATTATACATCATTTTAAAAAGGAAAAAAAATGTTACCACCAATAGTCAACAGTATCACCGGCCACAATCATGGGTGATCCACAATCATTAAAGGTGTGCATGGGGTCGTGCGAATCCGATCCATTCTCAAAAACCATTCTGAATTTCTGTTTGGAAAAAATTTGATATTAATTTAATCGTGAGTAATTATGGGGTGAGAATAATTCTTTTATGAAAATCCTCGTATTGATCCAATTTTTACCCCCATCCTGTCACAAAAATCGGGTATTTCCGTCATATATATATATATATTTTAAATTCTGGGTTTTTTTTTTTAATTTTAAATCATATTCATAAAAGTCATTTCATCTTTTTTATTTTTAATTTTTTCATGACACCATTCACTTATTAAGCGAAAAATAAGGAAAAAAATAATATGTATTTTTCTAAATATAAAATGAAATAATTAATTAAACGTAATTTTTAATACAAATTTTTTCTCTATTATTCTATTATATGTATTAAGTAAATTTTTCTGAATGAATTTTTTCTTTAAAAAAAAAAAAAAGATTAACCAATTCAATAGAAAATATTAATTGTAATGAAAATATTAAAATTCATAAAATACATGTAAAGTTAAATTGTATATAATTTTTGAATTATTTTATTTTATTATATTTAATTTAATGCTATGATCAATTAGTAAGTAACTACCAAATGTTCTATTATTGAATTTAATAGTAGATTATGGATGATTGAATTAATTATTTGATCTACTCTTTTTTTTTTTTTAACTCAAATTTGTATTGATGAATTTTGTTTGATTGTAATTGAAGAATATAATCATTTTATTTTTTTTGGTGAAATAAATAATTTAGTAAGACTATGCAAAATTTTTATTGATTCCCAACCCATGACTCATCCCATAGATTCGATGAAATGGAACCGAACATGACTATATACCTATTGAAGTCAAATTAAAATTTCATTTTGTCCGATATTTCAGAATGAAGCTGAAAATTGTATAATTCTCGTCACAACCCGATCCATCCATGCCCTTAACAACTACAGCGATTTATTTGTAGCCTATTACAACTCAACTATGGCCCAAAATAAATTATAGTGTTTATTTCATCATATGAGCATCACTTATCATCTCACCCTTAAGCACAGTTAGCAGAGCAGCTCCTCAGTTATGGGTCTTACAAAATAATTATCTTTTTCTGAAAATCTGCAATATTATAATAATTGAAAATGATTTCCGCATGCTTATTCAGACTCTGCGTAAAGCCATGAATGTGATAATCAAGTATATGAATTGGTCTTCACTGTTACATTCCTTGAGTTTGAATTATTACTCTTACAAATATATAATTTGAAAAAAAAGTTCTTGTATTTTTTTTTAATTATGGCCAGATGGTCTTATTGGAAATAATTAATTGGGTAACCTTTGAAATTCAATTTAATTAACAAATTTATCTTTTTTTTTTAAATTGATAAATTAAATAATCCCTCACATTTACAAATTACTTCCTTCTTTCAGAATAAATATTACTCAAAACTCTTTGTAGTAGTTAAGACCCTATTTGCCAACAGTTTTCGAGCCAACTTTTAGCGTTTTGACTAAGTCAAAATTTTATTTTTATTAATTTTAGCGTTCGGTAATATATGTAGAGAAAGCCTGATATTTTTTTGCTTCAGAGCTTTCCAGATGCATGAACCAGATTTAAACTGCTATATAAATAATTACCAGCTAAAAGCTATTAGCTACCAGCTAATGGAATAACTAACAGCTAGTGCAATAACTAATAATTATTAAAACAGCTAATATCGTGGAACATACCCTAAAGGAGAATTTTGATATAAGAGTACCAAAATGCCCTTAATACAAGTCTCAAATTAATAATTGACCTTTTTATTTCTTTTTAGTTTTCTTTTTGAAATAATCATTGAACTTTTAACTTTGTCTATTTTGACTCGAAATAAATTTTATGACATAATTAAGATATTTTTTTGTCAATTAAAAATCAATTTTTGTTTAAAAAATTGTTTAATTTTAATTTATTGAGAATTTTCTATATTTAACTTGAAAAGAAAAGTGTGTGCTAGTTTGGGCCTAAATTTGACCCAAGAAAACCGACGAACTCTGTTTTTCCTTTGAGCTATGGCTATTCTCTCTTCTGGGCTTTGAGTTCTTTCCTGTAACCCAAGAAATGTGTGGGCTTATGGAGTTTTATTTTTGGTTCCTTTTTCTATGAAAAATGCAGTCAAGACTCAGGTGTGAGAAATACCGAAAAAATTGTCTTCTTATATTCCAGCTACATGTAGGCATAAGACCACCGCTCCAAAATTTCACGTTTCAATTTCAAAATTGCTTGTTCTAATTATAAGAAAGGTGGAATGGAAATCGAACAGCTTTTAGGTAGTTTCTAAAATGTTTGGAACCGAAAATTCCAATTTTATTTCGGTTTAGAACTGAAATTAGATAATTTATTTCACACTTTTAAAATTCTTTTTTTTTTTTTTTTTGATTTACAGCTTGAATAAATAAAAATAATAATAAATATTACAATTGAAAAACACTGAACTAATAATAATAAATAATAAATTTATTTTGAAAATTATAATGAAAAAAAAAAATACAAGTTTGGAGTTTTTTAAGAATATATTTTTCACCGTTTCAAACTCGAACCTCCGGTTTCAATCTCAAAAATGAAGAACTGAAACCGAACCTTAAGTGCAGGTGTTGCTTATGGTTTGAAACTACAACCATTAACCATAGTTTAGTGCTGATTTTGACCGGTTTAATTTCGATTTGGTTATAGTTTGAAACCGAACCATAGGGATCCCATGGTATCAGTAGAAAGTGTTTTGGCTCACTGACAGCAGAAAAAATATCTTCTGCAACATCTAAACTAATTACAAAAGATGAAAACAATCATTCTAAAATAGTGATTTGAACAAATCATGCTTTGAGAAATTAAAAGTATAAACAAGCAAATGAATAATATCTCACAGCAAATGAGCCTTGGCTATAATATAGCTTTGTAAATGCTACTTACAACAGGAGACCAGAAACCACCAAAAAAAAAAAAAAAATCCACACAGCTAAATGAAGCCTTGGCCTAAATATTAGCTTGTAAATGCGTACTTAACAGGAGACCAGAACCAACCCAAAAAAAAAAAAAACTCAGTAGAAGACACTGCAAAAACCTTGCCTGTAATACAATTGAAAAGTCTTCAATCGGTCTGGAAAGAGTAAAAGGAATTGAAATTCTACTAAAATTCAAATGTGTTAGAAACCACAAGCACTTGCCAAAGAATTGTTCAGCAAAAAAAAAAAAAAAAATCAGTAGATGGACGAACTGCAAAAACCTTGCTGTAATACAATTGAAAGTTCTTTCACTCTGTGAAAGAGTAAAGGAATTTGAACTCACAAAATGCAAATGTTTTACAACACACAAGCACTTGCTCAAAGAATTGTTCAGGAAGTAATTTCATAAGGTATGGTTATAATAACAATCCAATTTTCACAATCTGATCCAACAAATTTGACACATTAGACATGCTAAGACGCTCACTTGGATTTTCCCTCAAAGCAAGCTCAGCTACATCAGCAAGTTTAAGTAGCGGCTCTACATTTCTCGGTAGAGCTACATTTCGATCGATAATGGCAGCCGCTCTTCCCATTCTTATAAGAGGCAAGGCCCATTCAACAATGCCTGCAGGAGTACAATCCCTATTGAAGGCTTTCCTTCCACTTAATATTTCTAGCAGAACAATACCAAAGTTATAAACATCACTCTCCATACTGCCTTTTATATCCTTATCGTTACTGCTTAAAAGTCCAAAATCTGCAATTCTTGCACTCCATTCAGAGTCTAGAAGAATGTTTGAAGTCTTTACATCTCGATGAACGATTGGGGGCTTAACTTCGTAATGGAGGTACTCAAGTCCTCTTGCAGCCTGCAAAGAGATTTTCAATCTCAAGTTCCAATCGAGTGGAGAGAGGTCTCCGTGGAGATGGTCATGAAGTGTGCCATGAGGCATGAACTCATAAACCAACAACCTCTCCCCCATTTCTGCACAATAACCTAACAAGTTCACTATATTGCTATGCCTTATTCCACACAAGATTTCTAACTCTGCTTCAAATTCACGACTGTTTGTGTGTATTATAGTGGCAGCATTAGCTCTCTTAACTGCTACTTGCCTACTATCAGAAAGAACTGCCTTGTATACAAAACCGAAGCTTCCTCTTCCAAGTTCATTGAATTCCTTGAAACCATGTGTTGCATCTTTCAGTTCTGAAAGCCGGAACACTTGTGTCTCTCCAATAGATGTAATTATAGAGATAGGAGGTTGTGGATTTGGGTCAAGATCAGTTTGGACCACTCGGTTCCCTCCACAAAAATTACATTGATATTTTCTGGTTTCTCCATCTTTAATATTGACCGTCCTTGGAATGAGACACCATCCGAGTAAAATGAAGACAGAAAATAACACTGAAGAGCCAACAATGACTGCTAGTTTCTTTATCTCTTGTTGCTCCTGCTGTTTAATCTCTGATGAAGAAGTAAGTCCACAGACATCCCAACAAGAGCTATTTTGACAAAGTGAACAAGCAGTGCATACTCTATCAGCATTTTCACTGCACATGCTTGAGGGAAAATAACCTTTTGAACAATTTGTACCACAAGGCAAGCAAATCGTCAAATCCTTTCTAATACATAAACTAGTCAACTCTGGTTCATTCAGGATGCTTGCATTGAATGCAAACTTCCCATCAGGACATGAGCCTAGTGAACACATACCAGGGCTGCATAACTGCAACGGTGGGCTATAATCTGGAAGGGATTGCGCATGAACACCCCAACAATCAAGAACTAAGTCAACCTCTCTAACCCCACAAGTAGTGTAGTCTGATGAAGCAAGAGTCATAAAACCAGAACCTTTTGGAATTGATGATAAATCAAGATTCCCCCAGCACTCAACTCCATGATTATCTTCTCGAACTCCACAATAATGATGTGCTCCTGCACTTAGACTCACAAATTGAGTTCCGAGAAGTGGAGTACGGAACTCATTATCATCACCCCAACATTCTATTTCTTTAGACATATTTTTAATTCCACAAACTGAATTCCTACCTGAGGCCAAAATTTCAAAATCACTAGAAACATCTGGAACTCTTAAATTAGCTGATCTGGGTCCCCAACAAACCACATTGCCTTGCTTACTAATACCACAACTAAATCCATCTCCAGAAACTATTCTCCTAAACGCAAGACTATCAACATATGAATTATGAAATGAATTGAATGTTTGATTGAATTCCCAACAATCAATATTACCATATCCGGTACTAGAAAAGTAATATCCTCTGATAGCACAAGCATGATATTTACCAGCAGCTATTTGTGAGTAAGAATTGGCTCTAAAATTTTTTGGAACAAGGTTTGTACCTGGATCTAACATGCTAAAACAAAATGCCTGAGAGATATTGGATGAAATGCCACAAAGGAAACCCTCACCACCAGATAAGGATGCCATTGATGGAAGAGAGCTAAAATATGCTTTTGATGATGAAACTGAAAAATTATCATCTTTATCCCAACATGTGATATCTTGCTTTCCGCCAGCATCTATAGCACAAAAGAACCCATTTTCACCAAATGCAGCTGCTATTGGACCTGATGATCCATACCCAGAAGCAGTTATTGGCAATAATCCAATAAATGAAATGAGAAGGAGAAGAGGTGAACCAGAAAGAAATTTTTGGAATGGCATTTCTACTGGTTAATGGGCTATAGATAATTAAAAGTTTAATTATCTTATAAATTAAAAGGCTGCAGGTGGGATTGGAAGATGCTGATTTGAAGGGATTGTGATGGGTGTTTGGGGTTTTAGCCATTTTTATTTGTAGAGGAGTAGAGATTCAGATAGACAGTTATAAGTCAAAGAGAAGTGTCTGACTCAATTGGAGGTAGTTAATTAAATAACTGTAATTTAAAATCACAGGTAGCTGGCTTTATCTGTAAGTGAGTCGACTCGTTTTTATACTTCTAGGCTTTACTTTGATTCAATGCAATTTAACTTTGCTTATTCTTTGAAAGTACACATTTTGCCTTTTCTCTTTTATTTTCTTTCTTCCAGACTTTTTACATTTCAGTTCAAGAAAGGAGAATGATGAAAAGGATAACGATTACAGGGGATTAAGAGGACATAATGAGAAACTATTAAGCTCTACTTACAAAGAAAAATAATTTACAAAATTTACAAGGAAACTACTTAAGGCTTCATTAAGAATTAATCAAGGTGGTAAGATAGGAATGATTATTTCCATTTTATTTTTTATTAACTTTATAAATTATTAAAAAATTATATCTCATTACTTATCTTATTTTTCTCCTTAATTATAAGTAAATTCTGAGATAAAAAAGAAACGAGAGAAATAAATTGAAAGGACGTTTATATGAGATATCATTTATTGAGAAAAGATATCCATTTTAATTTTTTTGACAAATATTATTCGGCAAAAGAACTTAATTGAAATAATTTTGTCTGTTCAAATTCTTTATTAATCAAAAAATAAAATTGATTTGGAATGATTATGAATGGCATAATAAAGAAGCAGAGATAGGCATTGATGAGAGGCTGAACAAAACCAGGCTGTATATTAATCTACAGGCCAATGTAGCCCCCCATCCAACTCTGTTTTCTCTGTCTTTATGTCTCCTAAGCCCTACTTGCATTTTTAAATAATTGTGCATTAAATCACCAAGATACTGTTTTTTATTTATTTTTATCTTTTGTATCTTGCAGTTTATATATTAGTAGATTTTATGCCAGACAAGATTTCATCATCCATTATATTAAAGCAAGAAAATTTAAATAAGCAGCATTTGAGTCTATAAATTGGCAGGAGTTATTTGTTTGTTTGGGTTAAATTCTGAATGCTGAATTCAAATTTACTATCTTATTGAACTAAATGATTGAAAAACGGTATCAAGAATCAATTGTGGAAGATTAAGAAGTATATAGAATGTCATCCCGTTAAGATAGATTTTTATTTTTACATTCAATAAGTTACACAGTTTATTGAATCAACACTAAAAAAGATTTTTTGTCATTCCGGTAAAACTTGATTTACAAATTTAAATAAACAATTTATTGGTTTAGACAAACATGTTTATTTCCTATTATATGAATGAATAAGTTGAAGGTTCAATAGGTTGTCATTAAATTGAAATACACGGTCCATTATTTTGAAAATTATTTTCATGACTGAATTGTAAGAGATACAAATATAATAAAATTTTATTCTCAACAAAATGTAATAGAATTTCATAATAATAAATCTCAGTGAGTAGATAAACTCATCATCAATATGTAATTACAAGTCACCAAGACTTTTTTTTTTTTTTTTGATGTTTTCAATTTTAGGTTTTGGTCATTTTAAATTTTGGAAATTACTACGGTCCATATTTTGAAAATTATTTTCATGACTGAATGGTATAGAGATACGAAATATATATAAAATTTAAATTTCTCCAAACAAGAATGATAGAATTCATTAAATAATATAAATCTCAGTGAGTAGCATAAATCTCCATCATCAATATGTAATTGTACAAGTCACCTAGACTTTTTTTTTTTTTTTTTTTGAAAAGAATTGACGAGAGAACAAATTAATATCATAAATACGGTGGACAAATCACTACAGTTTAAACAGTCAACTAATTTGAATTTTCGACCCTCATAATGTCAATAATTTTAGCTTAAAAGAGCTTGTTGAGTTGAAACTGAAAATTATAGCGCTCTAAAATTTTAATTTGCAACTTTTTTCAAACTGACTTAAGTTTAAAAAATTAGATAGCAGAACGCTACAAGAAGATCCAAATTGACCAAAAAAAAAAAAAAAAAAAAAGCAGCCTAATGGATAATTTTGAAATCTGAACTTAATCAATTATTGTGGCTTCTGAACTTTTGCGATATGATGCAAAAAAAAAAAAAAAAAAAAAAAGCAGCCTAATGGATAATTTTGATCTTGAACTTTAATCAATTAATTTTGTGGCTTCTGAACTTTGCGATGATTCAATTATAATCCTACACTTTTATATATAAATAATAATTATATATCTCACCAAAATAAAAATATATTTGCAGGTATTCAATTATAACCCTATACTTTCATATTTCATTTTGGCGAGGAACATAATTATTATTGAAATGTGAAAGTGCAGTATTGTGATCGATTTTTTACAAAGTTCAGAGAATCATAAAGATAATCACCGAAAGTACAGAGTCGTTTTGAGCCAAAAAAAAACCCGTAGAATTATTTGGTAAGCCATAGTCCCATATTTAAAAATAATTATTGAAAATAGGGAACATGGGTTGGTTGATATTCATAAACTTGCTTCCTAACCTCCAATGCTTCTCTCATGGGAATGCTACCAGAAAATCCAAAACTGAATGTTAACTATAAGACAGGAAAATCTGAAGAATGAAAAAAAAATCTTCAAATAATAATTTTTTCAAAATAATATTAATAATAATTAGGATATACTAATGTTTCAATTCAAAGTCTACTACACATATCAAATTATTTTTGGTAATATAATTATAAATCATAAAAATTTTAATATTCTAGTTTAAGGTATTGAATTTTTGCATTATGATTCTAAGCTAATTATTGAGTACGAATAAATAATAGTACCTCCCAAGAAACATGAAGCCATAAATTAAACCATTGGTTCTGACATAAATGCCACATGCAATTAAATCAAGGAAAAAAATATAAATGATCAAATTACGGCGAAATTAATACATCAGTTCTTTACTTTTAAAAAATTATTTGAAAATCCTTAACTTTTGATTTCATTAACTACGTAATTCTTCCATCCATAAAATATTCGTTTTCTAATAAATATATATATATAAAAGATAAAAATGACCTCCAATTGAACTCAACAAGAACTCCAATTAAATTCAACAAAATCCCTAAATATCATCCATTAAAAAAATTCAATCCCCCTCTCTCGAACTCAATTAAATCTTACCAACAAAAATTTAGTATTTTTGGAGTAAAATTTAGTAATTTTAGAGTTGAAACGAATCGAGATGATCAACTGGATGTCAAATAAACTGTATGGTGATGATGATCTCTTGGCCAGATTTGCTGCTTGTAAAGCTTTCTCCTCCATTAGTTCCACATTGTTGTTATTGCTGCTTAGATGCATTGCAGCCACCGCGACGAGGATGAAGTCAAGAAAATCATTTGGTTAGTTAAGGACGCTGCTCATTTTGATCTTTCGTCTCTATTAGAATTACTATCTCCATCCACAAATATGTCATTTTAAGAATGAATTGTTTTTTTTTTTTTTTAAATTCACCCATATTCATATTAAATCCAATAATTATTTCTATAATTTTCTAAAACTATCTTTAATCAAATTAATGATACGAAGATAAATAGTAATTTAATTAAATTAATAAGCCTTTATTTATAATTTGGGGGAATCAATTTTTTCAATGCAAAAATTTCAAATAACTTACCTATAATGCTTGTCACAATTGAAATTTTACATCTTTTAACAAAACCATTAAATTTGTTTAAATTACAATAAATTATTGAGTAAATTGACTATATTACCCTTAATTTAATACTAATTTTTTAAAAAACCATTAAATTGAAGTAATAATTATTGTCATATACAAATGGTAAATATGCAAAAAAAAATTTATTTCTCCTTCAAACACAAATGTGACAAGTATTATGAAATAAAGATAATATATTCTTATAGAGTATTGAGGAAAGAGGAATTCAAACTTGGATCTATCGTCAAGTCACAATGCACTTATCACTAAGCAATGAATAAGCAATGAATTATTGTGCATCAAAAACAATAAATTAAACCATTAGTGACATAAATGCAATATACAATTTTAAAATTGACCGACTAAATTGGAAATGAGTACTTCCGTACTCTCCCTAAGTGGCAAATGATATTTAATTGGCTGAAAGTGATAAATTATGGTTAAGTAAATTTAATGCGTCAAATTGATCCTATGATTTGGTCAACGGAGACATTAGGCACATTCTCTGGTATTACTGAATTGATAATTAACAAATTGTAATTAACAAAATAAAACAATGTGATGATTAACACCCCATGCACATGAACTTGGCGAACTTCAAGGGGCTTGCACCTATGATGTTCCTTTTAATTTCTAAATTTTTTTTAAACTATTAATTAATACATAAATTACTCAGAAAAAAATATTATTTTTATAAAATTTTAATATCTATTTAAATTCATTTTAGTTAAAATTTCAATTTTATTCTACTTGAATGAATTTTAACCCGTGATCCTTTGCTTTATTTATTACGAGGGTCTAAAACCTTGGTTACTGCTTTTCCATCATCAAGAGCAAGCATGTTCATGTACTAAGCTAAATTGTTCATCTCCCAAACTTGAAATTAGTATGATATAAATGAATTCTATAAAATTTTATAGAATTTATTTATGAATTTTGAAATTTTCATATTTGGTTCATTTAAAATTTTATATTTTTATCTTTATAAAAAAAATTATGCTTGAATCCAATTCTATTGAAACTAATAAAATAAATTTGCAAACTTAAAAATCATAAATTCTAAATATACATTAAGAAACATGTGTTGGGGCTTATTTTTTAGCCATCGCAACATTTAATGTGGGTAGAAACTTATTTTCCTTGGTTTTGTATACACCGAATATATAATTTAACCTTAAATTTTTAAAAGAAATACGGTGGCCCCTGAACTTTGAAAATGATCATGTGGTCTCATGAACTTCACTATGGCTTCTATGGATTTTATTTTATGTATTTTACACCTTGCAAATTGAAAAGTGAATCAGCTTTAAGGACCATAATAAGTATTGAAAAAGTAAAATTTAAAGCGCTGCAACCACAGGTTTAAAAAATGAAATTCAAAGTCCACAAGATCATTTTTAATTAAGTAAGATATGCTATATATTGCCATCCTAGACATATTTCAATCAAGTTATTAAAGTTAAGTTTTATTTGTTTTTCCCAAAATATTATTAAGATTTCTACACTATGTTGGGGTTTATCCAATTCATTTAATTTAAATAATTTTGAAGTACCTTAATTTCATTTCTTAAAGAATAAGCATAGAATGTCAGGAACCCACCCTATAGCACATAATCACTTAATTAGGACTACTATCAAGCAACAAAAAACTATAGTAAACCTAATCAAACATACTTAACCTTATTATAAACATGCAAATGTAACATTCATCGTTTAAAGGGAAGTTTTAACACTATTAATTAGAACATGTATGTAGCATTCAAAAATTTGTATGGCAACATTTAGCCTAATCTTTAAGGATTCGATTTACCTAAACTTGATTAATAAATCCACCCATGGAACAAATTAATAAAAAATAAATTTTTATTAAAATTTATTTAGTCAATCTTCATATAATCCACAAGGCACCTAAAAACACAAATAAGGTATCAGAGTCGATTAAAAAAACTTGGCAAATTGCGATCGGAAAACGGTCACAATATCAAAGATATCCGTCGCTATTGTCAAATTGTAATTACGTTGCCATTGATAACAACTCGTCGCATAAAGTCTCGTCGCTATTTATATTGGAATAGATTTTGCAATTGGTCGCAACGGCAAATACAAATGGTTGCTAATTGGAACCAGTTTGGTCCTCAAAAAATTCGATCACTAATTGATGATAACGTGATCGCTAGGCGGTTGCAATGTGGAGTTTGAATTGTCACTGTTATTCACAAAATGGTCATTGATCAATAGCAGTTGCAATATAAAATATTTTTTCGATCGCAAATGAGTCGCTAATCGATTACAAAATTGGCATGGAGGGAAAAAAAATTTAAAATTAATAAAAATAAATTTTTTTTTTCACCTTCTAAAAAAACATATATATACGCGCATGTGTGTGTATAATCATCGTCATCAAAATGCAGCATACAGAAATCCAAAAAGCACTCTAAATGTAGTATTTTTACAGAATATGAAACCTAAAGCAAAATAATATAACTAAAATGGTCTAAAGTCAAATCTATGCCACTGGTCCGCTGAAGTGGCTGCAGGAGGTGCTATAGTACCTTCAGGATGCGATATAGTATATGCAGGAGTCATTAAGGTATTTACAGCGGCGGTTACAGTATTTGGAGGAGGAATCAAAAGTGCGAACCTGGAGGAGCTGCTAGTGGATCTAAAATAGTTGGAGGATGTGAGGAAGTAGCGACATTGTGTGGGCAAAACATCTACATACCAATCCACACAAAAAATGACTATTCTAATATATGATTAAAGATTATAGATATATTGCATCATAATCCTTTAAAGAGCCATAAATTTAAAATAACTAATTGTCGTATGGCTTCAGTATAGGGCTTTTCAAAACTACAGAAATGAACATATTAACTCGTCATTGTGATATTAGCCGATGTAAAACCTATTAAATGTATATTTAGTTAATATTGTATGGAACTAATTACAACATACATCCATTCATAATGCTCCTAAGTATCTTATAATACCATACTTTATTAGACAAATAAGTATCAATCACGTCATAATTCATAGGAATATAAGTTTGTTTGTGAAAATTTTACTCTCGTTCAATAATAATGAAACAATCCCTACCGTTAATATAATCATTATATAACTTTGAGGGCACTAAAAAAAGTGATAAAAGGGAGTGAAAATTAGGGACAATGAATATTATTTGTCCCCAAAAATCATAACCCATTGAAATTAGGAGACAATTTTAAAAATTATTCCTTTTTACTGTAATAAGACGCAAAATGGACAATTTGAATTTATTACGATATCTTACTCATATTTTAATTAAAAATTATTAGGATAACAATTGTGCTAATAATAAAGGACAATTTTATACCTTCGATACTAAAGATAAGTATTGTTGTTAATTTTAGGAATGATTGATGTCTCATGTGGTAGTTGAGATAACTTTTGTCTCTTGTACTAATAACAAATATTGTCATAAATTTTGGGGACAACTGACGTTCTATATATGGGATACAACTAACATCTCGTATGTTAAGGACAATTATTGTTATCAATTTTGGGGATGAGCGGTGTCCTATATGTAGGGGATACAACTTACGTCCCATATGAAGATAACTTTCATCTCCTATATTCATAACAAGTATGTCATATATTAAAACAGGGAAACTAATTATTAAAGATGCCATTTGATAGAATGATTTGAATAGTTGTAAAAACTCCTGGGTTAAATGTGCTCGCTTAAGAAAAATCCTAGGATGGGTGACGTCTTAGGAAGTTTCCCATGATAAGGTGGAATTAGCTTCACTCTAGTGCTTGCAGTTAGGGCGTGACATAGACAATTATGGCGATGTATAACACTTAAATTGTGGATAATTATCGTCCACCAAAAAAGAGACTATTTATTTAAAATCGTCCCTTATAGAATAGGGTATGCTCATTAAGAGGATACTCACAAGGGACGATGCTAATTGTCCCCAAAAGTATTGGACACAATTTCAAATGTCCTCTAATATACTTTTCTTAGTGGGACCCCTATTATTTTATTCATCGTATCATTTATGGCTTGAGTGTAATTACTTGAATAAATTAAATTTTTCTTGAATTTAAAATAACAAAATAATTTTATTTTGCCAATAAAAAAAACTATTATATCATTTATAAGTGTCATTCATAATTCTCTTACATGTGATCCCGCGTCATTTTAACTTTGTAACATTCACTTCATATGACTAGTCTAATCGCATTATATATATGCGTATGTTCACATTTATATCATTATGCATCACATTTATTTTACTAATGTACATTCATTCTGAACAGAAAACAAACAAAAATGAAGAAACTGTATATCTCTTCTCATTCCCCAAAGTTTGTACAATGAGTACTATTTATATTTACAAGGGTGCTGTATTTGCTTACTCTAGGCCCTACTGTATTGTATACTGTCTATTGTAACTGAATTAAAATTACAGCTGTACAATATGGGTTGATGGGTTTGTTACATGGATTTGGGTTATTGTATACTGTCTATTGTAACAGAATTAAAATTATAGCTGTACAATATGGATTAATGGGTTTGGGTTAATGGGTTTATAACATGGATTTGGATTAAGTGAAATGGGTATGATGTATGGGTTTAATATAAATAGGAAGTGTTGTGTTTTGTTTTAGGGTTCTTGCTTTTGATTAGGGTGGCAGCTTCTCGATTCTTCCTTATTGCTTTGCTATTGGTGTTGACCCTTAGGCTGTTCATACTCGTTCACGCCCCCCTCAAGTTGGAGCGGGGGAAACAAAACCAAGCCCAACTTGACAGTCATCAACCGAAATCTGGAGATGGGTAAGAGTTTGGTGAAGAAATCAGCGAGTTGTGACTCTGAAGGGAGATGCTTTGGGTCGATAAGGCCCGTTTGAATGTAGTGTCGAGTGAGATGGCAGTCGATGTCAATATGTTTGGTGCGCTCGTGATAGACAGGGTTGGCGGCAATATGCAGTGCCGCTTGGTTGTCGCAGAATAAAGGTACTGGTTTTTTGATTTTTACCTGCAGATCTATTAATATTTTGTCAATCCAAAGTATTTCGCACACTGTATTAGCCATGGCCCTGTATTCTGCTTCAGCAGAGGAACGACTGACTTCCTGTTGTTTTTTTGTTTTCCATGACACGATCGAGGAGCCCATGAAAATACAATATCCTGTGAGGGACCGTCGAGTGTCAGGGCAAGCCCCCCAATCAGCATCACAGTATGCCTGAAGATCAAGCGGAGATGAAGTGGGGAAGAACAGTTTTAGATTTGTTGAGGAAGCTAAGTAGCGGAGAAGATGAAAGACAGCAGTCATGTGACCCTGACAAGGATGTTGCATGTGTTGAGACAACTGCTGGACTGAGTAAGTAATGTCTGGTCGAGTGAAGCTCAGGTAAAGCAATCTCCCCACTAACCGTCTGTAACAATCTGGTTCTGTGAGTAATGGGCCCATAGTTGCTTGAAGTTTTTGACCTTGTACCATTGGCGTGGATGCATGTTTTGTGTGCTGTATGTTTGCATCTAACAGCATGTCTTGAATAAATTTTTGCTGAGATAAGTAGATGCCATCAGTGGACCGTAGGATTTCAATTCCCAAGAAAAATCGTGCATCACCGAGGTCCTTAATGGTAAACTTAGAGTGTAGAAACTCCTTAATATTGCGGATAAGTTGAATGTTAGGCCCTGCAATTAAGATGTCATCCACATAGACAATAAGCACTAGAAAGTCAGTATCTGCCCCTTTCGTGAATAGGCAGTGGTCATTCACTGACTGTTGAAAACCATACTGGATCAACGTATTTGTCAATTCCTAGTTCCACATTCTGCCAGCCTGCTTAAGTCCATAAAGTGACTTAGTCAATTTGCACACTTGGCCTGTAGAAGCTTTAGAATAGCCAGCTGGAGGTTGCATGTAGATGTCCTCATCAATATAGCCATGTAAGTAGGCATTGTTAATGTCAAGTTGGTGAAGAGTCCATTGGTATTTAGCTACTAGAGCAAACAGGATTCTCACAGTTACCATTTTAGCAATAGGGGATTCATTGTAATCAATGCCCAGTTTTTGATTGTACCCTTTAGCAACCAGGCGAGCCTTATACCTGTCTATGGTCCCATCTTGTTTGTATTTGACTCGGTAGACCCACTTGCATCCGATGGCCCTCTTCCCTTTGGGTAACTCAGTTAAGATCCAAGTACCATTGTCTTCTAAAGCTTTGAGTTCAGTTTGCATTGCTTGTACCCAATTTTCATCAGAAATAGCATGATTATATGATAAAGGTTCATGGATTTTGTTGACATTAGATGTAAAAGATGCATATGCATGTGAATAGGGTGAGTTGGGTAAGGGATTTGTGGAAATTGAATCAGCACATGTGTAATTGGAAGTAGCACAATCAGTTATATAATCTGTCATCCAAGTTGGTGGTCTTGAAGTTCTTATGCTTCTTCTAAGTGGTTGAATTGGTTGTTCTGGTAGTGAAGTTTGAGGAGGTTCAGTCTGGTTATTCTGTATGTATGGTTCAGCAGCTGTGGGAAACTGTTGGCTTGTTTGGTCAAGAGTAATCATGTTTTCATGTGTTGCTTGTATTATTGAGTCAGGTATAGTGTTTGTGTGGTCTGGAATTTCCGGGTTGGTGTCATCTAAACAGTCCAGTATCTTAAAAGTACATGACTCAAAAGGTGTGTTGTGATGGAAAGGATAAACAATTTCCTTGAATACAACATCCCTGGAGTAGAAAATCTGCTTAGAATGCATGTCATATAACTTGTAACCTTTCTGTTGAGCCCCATAACCCAATAATACACATGGTTTAGCTCTAGGGTCAAACTTATCTTTGTGTGGGTTGGTATTGGTTGCAAAACACAAGCAGCCAATAACTCTTAAGTGTTTAAGGTCTGGTTGTATTTGGTGCAGTTTTTCAAAAGGGCTTAACCATTCTAAGTTTCACAAAGGCTTAAACCATTCCTAAGAGTGCAGAGGCACCTATTTGTTAGGCTAAACAGCAGATAGGATATCAGGAACTTAGCCTGAAAGATAGGAGGGACTCTTCCAAAGATTCAAATTTCCTTTATGTTTTTCTCTCCACTCAAAATTTCTTTGTGTTTTCTCTCCACTCTTCCATTTTGCTGTGGAGAATAAGGGCAAGATAGTTGATGTATAATTCCTTTAGAAAGGAACAATGACTTTACTACATGATTTACAAATTCAGTGCCATTATCAGTCCTTATTTTTTTGATTTTGGTATGAAACTGGGTGTCTATTAGGTTAATAAAATGGTCAAGAATTGAGTGGACTTGTTGTTTATTGGGTAACATGTAGGCCCATGTGTATCTGCTATAGTCATCCACTATAGTAATCATGTATCTAGCACCAGTCAAAGAAATGATAGGATAGGGTCCCCATAGGTCAATATGTACTAAATCAAACATGCCTTTAGCAATACTGCAACTTGGAGAAAATGGCAATCTTTGTTGAAAATGGCAATCTTTGTTGCTTTGCAAGGGGGCAAACATTACATTCAAAAGAACCACTGTTTGTATCTGAATTTATTACATGATTTTGTCTAGCCATAGAAATATGACCCAATCTAAGGTGCCATAATAGTTTCAAATGATCATCATGTTTGGTACAAGTGTGTAAAGCTTTAGTAGTAGAAATGGGTACAAAACACTTCTTATCAAGGAAATATAAACCTCCAAACAACTTGCCAATGGCTACTACTTCATCAGTCTGCAAATCCTGTAACAAACAGTGGTTAGGTAGTGTTTTCACCGATAGTGCATTGTTCTTTGCAAGGGCTGATGCAGATAATAGATTGCATTTGAATGTTGGTATATATAACACATCCTTTAATATCAATCTGTCATGCATTATGACTTTGCCAATATGTGTTATAGTTCTAGTGGAGTTGTCAGGTAGAGTCACTGTTCTTGGTTTAGGTAATTTGGTTAATGTATGAAACAGATGGTGCATGTATGTCATATGATCAGTTGCACCAGTGTCAACAATCCATGGAACTAAATCATACTTATCATGCACATTATAATGAAAATGAGAAACAATACCTGCAAAACTTTATCATGCACATTATAATGAAAATGAGAAACAATACCTGCAAAACTGACTGCATTAGCTACAGGTGTATCCCCTGCCTTATCATCATACTGCATCTTGCCCTTGATTGCACGCTGGACCTCCATTCTCACCATTCTGGATACATCATTCTCATTGTCTCCTGATTTAATAATTGATTGTTCATCTTCTGCTTGTCCAAAATGTGCTTGAGCTTTCTTTTTCTTTTTGAGTTCAATAAACCAGTCTGGATAACCAGTCAGTTTAAAACAAGTCTCTCTAGTGTGGCCAGTTCCATTACAGTGATCACAGTGCTTGTCAGCTTTAAATCTGGAGCTATTACTTGTATTTCTACTATTGTAGTTTGATTTTTGCACATACATTGCACTGCTATTCTCACTTGAGTCATAGATCGCAGTATTCACCTCCCTCTGTTTTTCAACACTTAGTACCATTGAATAGGCCTTGCTCATGTTTGGAAATGGATCCATAAGCAGAATTTGATTTTTAACATTATCATATGTATCATTCAGTCCTAAGAGGAATTGCATAAGTTTCTCCTCTCTATCTAGATCAGAGGCTGCTCTCACAACTCCACAGGTACACCTTTCTGCAATTCCACATGTGCATTTGGGGATGGGCCTTAAACAAGCCAACTCATCCCAGAGTTTTTTCAATTTAGTGTAGTAATTTGCTACTGTTTGGTTACCTTGCACAGTTATTGAAATATCTTTCCTTATTTGGTAAATCATAGGTCCATTAGAGTCACCATACCTGGTAGTTAATTCATTCCAAAGTTCCTTGGAACTGGTATAATACAAAAATGCTTCAACTAGATCTTTAGAAATAGAGTTCAAGATCCAAGATGTTACCAGATTGTCGATCCTCTGCCATCTCTTTCTCAATGGAGATCCAGCTGCAGGTTCCTGTTCTTCACCAGTGACAAATTCATATTTGTCCCTGGCCTTCAAGGCTATGGTCATGGATCTGCTCCATGATAAGAAATTCCGGCCATTCAAGGAAATATTGATGAGATTTGAAGCTGAATTCTCAGATGCAGAAACTTTGTAAGTCTCTGATTGTACAATTGTGTTTTCATTGTTTTGATCATGAGTTTCTGCCATTAATTTCAGGAAAGGAAGCTTGAAGAAAGCTCTAAAACTTCAAATATCAGAGGAGGCTCTGATACCATGAACAGAAAACAAACAGAGTGAAGAAACTATATATCTCTTCTCAATTACGTAGAGCTGGTACAATGGGTTCTATTTATATTTACAAGGGTGCTGTATTTGCTTACTCTAGGGCCTACTGTATTGTATACTGTCTATTGTAACTCTACAGGCCTTACTGTATTGTAATACTGTGATATTGTAACTGAATTTAAAAATTAACAGCTGTATAAAAAAAAACACCTACTGTATTGTATACTGTCTATTGTAACTGAATTAAAATTACAGCTGTACAATATGGGTTGATGGGTTTGTTACATGGATTTGGGTTAAGTGAAACGGGTATGCTATATGGGTTTAATATAAATAGGAAATGTTGTGTTTTATTTTTAGGGTTTTTGCTTTGGGTTAGGGCGGCAGCTTCTCGATTCTTCTTTCTTTGCTTTGCTGTTGGTGTTGGCCCTTAGGCTGTTCATACTCGTTCACATTCTATACATGTTGCAAAATTTCTCTTCATAAATTTAATATGGTAGTTTAATTTATCATCCATATAGTTCCAAAAATAAATGTTAATTATTCTATAATCATTCACCCTAATCATGTTGATTTCCTCTAGATGGGATAAATGTGATCAATACGTATTGTCAAACTATAGAGTTTTTGGCGAGCCTATATAGGAAATTGATAAATAAAGAAGGTAATCACAAGTGAGCAAGACAGATAAATTATGGTTAGCCAATGGTGCATAGGCAAGGTGTGGCACCATGGTTAGATCGATGTGGCTAACTCATGATGCACAAAAGAGGTTTATGTAGTGTTGGTTACCTTTAGGTAGCTTACGGTGCATGGATGGATTTATATGCTTGTGGTTAGCCACCAAGCCTAGGCGGTTACCACTAGGCTGGGCAGTCACCATCTAATGATCAAACGATTAGGATTTAGTCTGATGTGGTTAATCTAATTTGATTTGATCAGTTCATAGGCTATTTCAATCTGGACTTTTACGTGTCCTATATATTTGGAAAGCTTTTTCTATCTAGTAATGACACCAATTTTATTTTGAAATTCCATATGTAGAAAGAGTTATGGTCAATAGGGTGGATGAAGGTCACCTTTGACTTTAGTTACTGTTAGAGGAAAGGAATTCATGTATTCCTTTAGCCTCCAATACGTATTTGGCTACAACCCTATAAATCCCAACATCAATCACAACAATATAAGCACCAAAAACCCAAAAACTAGCTAAATTTGTTGTGGTCTCTCTTTCTCTTTATTTCATCCTTTCCTTTCTAAAGAGAAAGGGAAGCTTTATAAAGGGAAGAATGAAATAAAGAGTTAATAATTAAGTCTATCCTTAAAAGATATGTTTATACATATACTGTATATAAGTTTTCTTAGGTCCTTTTGTATCTCTTTATTTCATTTTCCCTTTCTCTTTCAAGCATTGATTAGTGTTATACTAGTCAAAAAAAAAAAAAAAAAAAAAAACAAAAAAAAAAAAAAAAAAAAAACAGCTAATATATATAAAAAAAAAAAAAAAAAAAAAAAAACAGCTAATATATATATATATTTTTGAAGGTACAACTAATATATATATTAATTAACTAATTAAGTCTTTCTCATATAATATATATTGGTTTGACTTGACTGTACATGACAAAGTTAGTTCACTTAATCAAACTTTTCCCTTTGTATGAATATGATTCACGTTTCACATTCTAAACTTTTCCCTTTGGAATCAAATTCTAAACTTGACTTCCACGTTTCACTTTATTGGAATCAAATTCTAAACTTGAGAGCGGTTGAAAAAAAAAAAAAAAAAGAAATTTGGGTTTAATTTAGTTTGACTGTTTGGTCTTAATTTAATTTGGAATTAATTTAGTTTGAAGCTTGCATTTATCTGGAGTTTAAGTTTTAATTTAATTTGAGTTTTAGGTTATATTTAAAAAATTAACATATGATCCAATGTCTAATGGAGAAATTCTTAGGTAAAATGAGTTCAGCTATAGATTCATTCAATAAAATAAAGTCACATCAACCACTTGCTTTTTCTAACTTATTCCTTATTAACTCTTTTACGTTTCGTATAACCTATTTGCATTGGTTTGGAAAGAGTGATGAATATAACTGATCTGTTTATAGATGTATAAATATAACTGCAAATCATCATGCAAAGGTGAGTTTCTGAGAGAGGCTGGAGTTCTTTCTGAGAAAAGGTGGAAGAAGAGTAATTTGGAGGAAGAGCCAAATTGAGTTTCCAAAGGGTCAGTTTTCATTTCATTTTAAGATTATAATTTCTTTCAATTAATTGTTTGCGATAGATTCAAGCTTCTTCTTTTTCTTTCCTTCCCTTTTCTTTTCTCTATTTAATTTCTTTTCTCTTGATATTTATAAAATCTTATTTTTTAATAGTTATATATTGAGGTTCAAAGGTTCATATGGAAGTTACATAATTTTTAATTTCGTCTTTATATATCAGTACATAAAAGAAATGGAGTTTTAGTATCATCCCGATAAATATATAATCTTGTACCATTCCGTCTCATTTTTTTGGAATAGGACAAAAACTTGGGTATCTGGATCAAAACGAAGTGGATCAAGTCAGAAATCAATCAAAATTTCCAATAATCTTATTAAATTGTTTTTTTTACTAAAAAGATAAATTTACCTTAGTTATCAATTATAATAATAAAAATTTGAGTAACAAAATAACAAAGCCAAATATTTCAATTATTGATCTACTTGTAAAATCATAATAAAAAATTCGTTAGTTGTTACATTCAAGTTAATAAGAGCATTGAGTATAATGAAAAAATTAATAATTCAAAGACTAGCATAATTTAGTTTTACATATGTCTTACGATTTTTTTTTAAACGTCTTACGATTAATATTTTCCTTTATACGGATTAATCTTCTAATTTTTTATTTAATAAAAAATTATTCATAATGATTTACTTAACACATATAGAAAAATCTATGTTGAAAAATTTATTTAATTAATTGATCCATTTTTATATTTAAAAAAATACATTTAGGAAAAAATGGGACGTGAATATTCGATTTTCGGGACAGGGTAGAATGGAACAAAATGGAAATTCGGCTAGTATATATGGGCCAATTTCAAAAAAAAAAAAAAAAAGAAAAGAAAGTATATATGGGCCAATTTCAAAAAAAAAAAAAAAAAAAAAAAAAAGAAAAGAAAAAAAGAGAAATCAATCTTGTCCTAAAATAACCTTTGGAACAAGACTTGAAATAAGACTATTGCATTAATATTGAGTTTTTATTGGGACAAAAACTCTGGATGGTTTTTTAAAAATGGATCGGAATTTCCACATTCCTATGCTCAACCCTAATGTGGGAGTCTTTTGCACAATTCTAATGTAGGATGATGCTGGTTAGAAGAATAAAACACAAGTCATCGACTAATAAAATTAGAAGAATTAGTTAAAATTATAAGAAATAATCAGAATATTGCAATATAATAATAACAATAATAAATTATTGTTATTATTATTATTATTATTATATTATAATATTGCAATATAATAATAACAATAATAAATTATTGTTATTATTATTATTATTATTATTATTATTATTATTATTATTATTATTATCAAGTCTTTTACACAGGCATTGGCCAAAAAAGTTCATTAAAGGGGAAAATCTTTATTTATAGTTTAATCCCAATATCAACATTTAAAGTCATTATTTAAGATCTCATTCTTAAATAATTGGAATAATTTACCATTTGTCATTTTATGTGATGACTTGACAGATTAGTTATGGCAACAAATGTAGTTCCTGAATTATTGACAGAGCATAATTATGCTAACTGGAGTGCTTGCATTAAAAATTATTTGTTGGCCAATGATCTATAGGACATGATAGAAGTACACATTGAACCTCCTAGTCAAGAAGAGGCTGAAGCTGAATTTAAAATTTGAAGGAAAAAGAATGCAACTGCTTTACATGTAATTCAAAATTCTTGCACATCAGAACAACTTTCTCAGATCAGAAAAATCGACTCCGCTAAAGTTTGTTGGGATACTTTGGCAAAAATGCACGAGAAGGAAGAAGTGGCAGATGAAGGTAAAAGTAATTGAATTCACAGTTTCAAAATTGACGGTTCCGGTTCCAAATAATATAGAACCAGAACCGAACTGGAAATTGACAGTTTAGGTTCCTTAACGGTTTCAAAATTGTGGGAATCGGTTGGAATCGCCGGTTCTAACCGGTTATCAAAACCTTCGATTCTGGCCGGTTTTTATAATTGCCGGTTCATAGTTCTAAAAAATTTAGAACTGGAACTGAACCGCAATGTCCTAGTTACGGTTCCGGTTCTGGTTCCAAAATTCGGAATGTGGCCACCGCTTATATGCCCAATATATTTGGAATTAAGTCAAAAAGGATTGGAATGGAATTAATCTTAGCTGTTGTAGGAAATGAAGCACTTCCTCTGTTCCATTCAAATTAATTTTTAAGCTTCATTTATTGAATCCTATTAACAATAAAAGAAAGGTTGGGATTTATGGAAGGTAAAAGGATGTTGCGGTATTTTGAAATGAAAAATTTATTGAATTAGGGTAAATTAATCATTTTCTTATACGTGTGAAAAGCTAAAAGTTAACGATTTGAATGGATTAAAAGTTTCAGGAGAGGATCAATACGAAAGTTTTCTACCTCTATGCAAAGCTATAGAGAAAGGAGATTTGAACATTGTTACAAAATTTCTTGAAGCTCATCCAGATGCAATAAACAAAAAGATAGCATTAGGCGGTCTAACAGCTCTTCATCTTGCAACTATAAGTGGCAAAGTAAACATTGCAGAGGAGCTAATTAACTTAATGTCAATAGAAGGCTTAGAAATACTTGATGACGATGGCAACACTGCTTTGTGTTTTGCTGCTGGTACTGGATCTATGAGGATCGTGGATTTGCTATTAACAAAGAACAATAAATTGGTTACTATACCAGTAAGTGTATCTCTACCGGTCAAGATTGCATGTCAAAAAGGCTTCAAAGAGCTGACCTGGTTTTTATACTCCAAAACTCCATTTGAATTGCTACTTCCGGCAAATGGTACATTAGGAGCTGAGCTTCTCCGCGCCTCTTTTTTCAGCAAAATGTTTGGTAAGAATATTTTCTTTCTTCATTTTATTTGTAAATAAATTTCACTAAAACAAATTTCTTTCCTTTGTTACAAACACAAGACTTTTCACTGGATCTGATTCAGCGTTGCCCAAGATTAGCCGTGACAAGAACCATTCATAAGACTACCCCTTTGATTGAATTATCAAACATGCCTGAATTATTTCCCAGCAGCAATCGTTTATCCTTCTGGAAACTACGAATATACTCTGGTAAGTATATTCGTGAAAGGCATTAATATAATATACTCTGGTAAGTATATTCGTGAAAGGCATTAATATTAATAGAACAAAATATTTTTAAAATGTTATTTAATGAAAGTTTATCTTCGGTGAAAGGTATTCAAGTGCAATTACCTGTTTTTCCTACTGATGTTCGAATAACAATCGAGCAAAATGACAAAATGAATCAGGGCAACATTTTACTACGAGGTATGATCTTCTTTCTCCTCCTTAACTGACAAGGAAAAATAGATATCTTTAAAGCATGTGGATTCTTCATTTTCTGTAGGATTTTTTTTTTTTTTTTTGTCCTAATAAATTGTGGAGCACAACCAATTATAATTCTTATGGTTGAGGGGCATAAGAATAACTAAACATTTTTTGATAGATTGAAATTTTTAAATAGGATGGATTTTTGATAGATTGAAATTTTTAAATAGGATGGATCTTTAAAAATTATAAACAAGTACACTACCATTAAATTATCTATCGGTATCACAAGAACATTTTATTTAATTTTTGTGTCCATGACTAAAAATGTAAATGAGTCAAAATCATTTGAATTTCAATTTGACTTGCAAAAAATTTGAGATATGTTGATTCTAGTCGAACTCATCAGATTAATTAACTAAATTGGAAATTAATTTTCATCTATTTAGATCGTAAATATCAACAGACCACCGTTGTGAAGTTCCAGTTATTTAATTTTAGTTCAAACTTCAATTTGATTTTTCGTTAAAACTTATTATGTTTTTCCGTACAAATCAATACTATGTTCGTTTAAATTAAAAAATTAATATTCAAATAAAATTATGATAATTGAAAAAAGCTCATCTATAATTATTAATTAGAATATAACACCAAATCATTGATTAATAATTGGCAACGTATTGATGTATATATGCATAAATAAGTAATACTTCTTCCATCACATTTTGTTTGCATAGTTTGACAAAACACGCATATTAAAAATTTAGTCAACAAAAATTATTTTTTTCATCTTTACCCTTAACTCAGTAAGATATTAATAAAAGTACTTTATTTAATGACAATTATAAAGATTATTATGAAAAAAATAATTGTTTAAATATAAAAATTTAGAAACTTTGCAAACATTTTGGGACATCCAAAAAATGAATAACAAGACATCACAAAAAATGAATAAACAAGTAACTCAAAATAGAAACTGGAAGAGTAATAGTAACCTGATTTTAGCGTTAATTTTTTTCACAGAAATGAACTTTTTCTGACTTGGAATTTTTTTTTTTTTTTTTTTTTTTTGACATTTGAATTATGAATTGGGTTTTAATTGTTTGAGATTGTAGTCTATTTTAAGTCGCCGATCTAGTATTAGTACTAAATAGATTATGAGACAAACAAATGTTGGGATTCATTCCTTAGCTAGAGAATCCTACTTGTATCCAAATTTGAGATTATGTCTCCGAGTTCTTGTAATATTTTTATAATTCAAGATAATGCTATGAAGTATTTCTTTTTTTTAAAAAAAATGTTATATACCTAGCTACCAACTAGTAATATGCATGTGTTATGCACATGTAATATCTTTATCTATAATGTTAGAGATATTGTTTAAATATTTTAAAATATATAATTTAGTTAAGAAAAAAATTTACAAATCTAAATTATTTTTAATTTCATATTTTTTAACTTTGTTGAAAATTGTTTAAGAGGTTGAAGAATGTACATTTCAAATTCAAACATTAGACTAATTGTGTATAAAAGCTATATAAAATTGAAAGAAAGGAAATATATATTCAAAAAATCATTGATTTAATTTATTTTTGAATTAATAAATTTTTTCAGACAATACTATTAATTTATTTTTGAATTAATAAATTTTTTCAGACAATACTAAAAATAATAAAATAAATAAAATGAAATAGATAATAGAAATTCAATCATAGACGGAGATATATCGTCCTTAATAATAATTTTATATAACTCGTTTTCTCTTAGGACTTAAAAAACTCTTCCTAACTTAGATTAAATTAGTAGAGGAAAATAAAACTTACTAAGGTCAGAAAAAAATTATGTAAGAATTCTTCAAATTTAAAAAAGAAATTAAAAAATAATCTTACTAAATATAAAAAAGCTATCTCTATTTATAGGTTAGTAATATGCTATTGACGTGCAATTCAGTATGTTACCTTTAAAACTAATAAAGACAATTATATAATTGCAATATTAAGACAAATAAATGTTGAAACGTTTGAATATTTATTGATAATAAAATTATTAGTAAATATTTTCACCATTAACATTCTCTATCAATTCTTTTAAATATAAAATTTTCATTCATAATAATAAACAATAATTATGAATGATAATTATGATAATCAATATAAATATTATAGTAAGTTTAATTAGAAGATAAATTATAATATATTTTAATATGATAATTAAATGACAATCAAAGGAAATCATGCCTGCTTTGTATATAAATACGAGTAATTAAAAGAGAATAATTAAATTGCAAGTAAAAATATTAAAAGCAAATAATTTAATTTCGAAGGTTTAAAAGGCAAAATTTTCTCCAGCAATAAAAAATGAAATGCTAAAGTTTTGGAGAGCTGTAGTCTCATAGTCGCTACGTCAGCAACCAAAAAAAAAAAAAAAAAATATATATATATTATATATATAATATATATATCTATATATTATGTTAGATTCAAAAATTGATATAAATTTAAGTTTTCTCCTTATATATTAAATTAAATACATTTATTATATTAAATTAATTATAATCCAACTACATTTATGATCATAAATTATTATATTGAATATATTAAAAACTTGTATATACATTTATTAATTATCATATTGGTAAATTATTAGATATTTAATGAGAGATGATAACGTATCAATTTTTTTTATACACTTTATTTTTCTTTCATTTATTTATTTTTAAAAATATTAGGAAAGAAGGTTTATTCTTAGCGTCCATTTCTAAAGAGTTGTTACCTTACTATACTATCTAATAAAATTGTTATACTCTAATTTTTCTAAATGTCAAAGAAAAGGTTTCAGAAGTGAAATATGTGTAATTTATGAAATGCCCCACTGAAATTATTGTTGTGAATACACTAAATTCAAAAGTTCTCCATTTTAAACATTTTAAAATTGTAACAAAAAAAAATCTCAAATATTCAAATTCTAAAATTAAAATTTTTCTGTAATTGAAAATTGCTTTAAAAATTGCTTCAATTGTATCTCTCCACAAACGAAAAAAAAACAAAAAGAAAACAATATTCAAAGAAGTGATTTCAATGAATAGAAAGAGAGATTAACACATAATGTATAGAATGTGTTAATAAATTTATAATTATATTAGAAAATTATAATAGATTGACAATAAGTTAATTAGAAACCCCTTTTCCCATACCTTTTCAGCTTCTTTCTCCATGTATAAATGCAAAGTTTTATAGTTTTCTTTTACTTCTTTCTCCATGTATAAATGCAAAGTTTTATAGTTTTCTTTTATTAAAAATAATTTTAAATTTATATTTCATAAAAAGATAAAATTTGTATTAAATTTAGGTTTAAAGAGAAAAGAGAAATGAAATGCAAATGAAGAATTTGTGGACTCAAACAATAGAAGCTTATAAATGAGTGAATATTGGAATTCATATTGTATAAAATCAATTGGGCTGTACGCTAATCAAGAAAATAAAACATTTAAAGTTATATTAGAAAAACTATTTTTTTTAGAATATATTGGATCAAATTAAGTTAATTTCTCATATTTAGAATCTAACTAATCATTACTATAATTAAAAATTTTGGAAAATATTTAAACATTTGTTGCCATTAAGCTTTTATAAGTTTACGCCCCAAAGAAATTTATTGCTAATTTACACTACGCCCCAAAGAAATTTATTGCTAATTTGTTATACTCTTGCCTAATATTCCTTTTATAATTGAAATATTAACTTTTTTTTTTCAGAATAAATGAAATATGACTTCATTTGACTCAATTTTGAATTTTGTAGTATTTGCAGGGCTCCAAAGTCTAGGCTCAAGTGTCAAAGACATATTTGGTAAGCTAATTCCAATTTGAAGAGATTTATTGTGTTTTAATATTTACAAATTTTGATGATATTATGCGCTTTTCATTAATGGACTCTATTTGTTATAATTGTTATCACCACTTAAGTACTATATCATCATATCAGAAAAGCTTAGCCTCTATTTGTTATAATTGTTTGGTTTGAGTTTTTATTTATTAGAGATATGAAACAGTTTTAGGTTTTTGATTATTTGTTTTTTAAAATTTATTTTTTTTAAATTTATTTTTCTTTTTTTTGGTTCACAATGTGAAAAATTGTTCCAATTATCAAATCTCTCTTATTAAGTGATTAAACATTTTATTTAATAATAAATTTTCTAAAAATCCAAAGTTTTAGATGAAAAAATTAAAAATATTTTACAATTTAATTTTTAAAATTTCAATGTTAAGAAACGATTGATTATTATTGTAAGAAACGATGATTAATTATTGTTGAATAAACATAATAACCCAAATACTATAATAATAGTTAATACTAAATGACATTAGATTTATATAAATAGAAAAAATAATAATAAAATATAAAAATAATACCTCAATAGAGAAGAAAAATACTCAAAGTTTTGAAGTTTTTTTTTTTTTTTTTTTTTTTTTGTCACTAAGCCTTTCTTTAATTTGTGATGTCTTTGCTTTTTTTTTACTATGCTAATGTTGTTGTAATTGATGTTAGTTTGATTGGAAAAATTATTAATTAACCAAAATCCAATCCAATTCTCTATTTCATTAATTTCTTTAATTGATTTGAAGTTATCATTCTTAATTATCTCTATTTGCTTTTCATTGAAGGATTGAAGCAAATTTATGATCTGAAGTTGACACACATCTATGCTCTCCAAGTTATACGTTGTATATTTGAAGGCAATTCGATTACAAAACATCAAGATATCATAGAAAAAGGAATAGATGAAGCCTTATTTACTGCTACTGAAAAGGGGATAGTTGAAATTGTTATTGAGATACTAAAAGCTAATCCTTCTATCATCACAACTCCAAACATCAAATTAAGAGGCATAATTGCATGTGCTATTGAATATCGACAAGAAAAAGTTTTCAGCATTATATATGCAGTTGGAAAATGGAAGGGTTTGCTGATTAATTCACCTGACGAGGATAGAAATAGCTCGTTACATATGGCAGGAATGTTAGCACCTGCACACAGACTTGCTCATATTTCAAGTCCAGCTTTGCAAATGCAAAGAGAGCTACAATGGTATAAGGTAATTCTTTACGACTTATTAAGACATACATTCATATTTTTATATTACTTAATATGGAACCTGTGATAACATAATCCTCCTAAGTATCTAAGAATATACGACTTATTAAGACATACATTCATATTTTTATATTACTTAATATGGAACCTGTGATAACATAATCCTCCTAAGTATCTAAGAATAAATCAAATTTGAAAAAAAAAAAAAAATTGTTCGTCTCATCTTGTAATTGGAGCCATCCCTATTCGTAGCTCCCTGTATTCAAAATGGGAAGCCAATTCCTAGAATATATTCTAGAATCACAAATTCTTGAAATGGAAAAAGGGTACAATCAAATGGATCATTTCTAATAAACACAAAATAAATTTTATAAGTTACACATTATGTGAGGAAATTTAGATTGTATTTCATGAGAAGGATGTAAACATAGCTTACGAAAAAATTTTCTATGATAACAATTAAACGATCTAGTCTTAACTTTATAATATATTATGTTTAGGCACCACGCTCACCCTTTATAATTTTGATTTCAATGTAGGAGGTAGAAAGTATTGTGGATCCTGCATTAAAACAATATGTCAATAAAGAAAAGTATAACCCTAGCCAATTGTTTACAAAAAGCCACAAGGAATTAAAGGAGGAAGGAGAAAAATGGATGAAAGGAATTGCTACATCTTCTACAGTCGTAGGTGCTCTTATTATTACAATTATGTTTACAACCGCATTTACTGTTCCCGGTGGCAACTTTCAAGATACTGGATTTCCAATATTTTTACATAAGAAAGCATTCAAGGTTTTCATAGTGGCTGATGCAATTTCTCTATTTGCCTCCTCAACTTCTTGATGCACATTTCTCTATTTGCCTCCTCAACTTCAGTATTAATGTTTTTTAGGAGTCTTGACTTCACGTTATGCTAGGAAGAAGAAAATTTTCTGAATCATTGCACAGAACAGAATGATTCATGGGTCTTTCTACCACTTTTCTTTTCTCATTGCAGCCATGATGATATCATTTGTGCACTCTCCGCATAATAATGCTTAGAGTGGAGATCTGAAACTAATTCATTAATAATTTGTTTGGCCCAGTATTCCGTTACTGTTTTTAATTATTTTTAGCAGTTTCCTCTACTTGTTGAGATCTTTTTCGTATCCTCACGCTATAGGCCTAGACTCTTTGATAGAAAAAATGAAGTATATTGGTACTAAAGTAGTGTCTTTTTTGGATATTGGTTGTTTGGTGTAATTGAAAAGTTCGTATTATGTAATGTCTTCCTTGTATCTTCCAAAACTATTTGATTTAATAAATGCTTATTAATTAAGTTTTGGTTACGTTCGTAAGATACAAATATAGTGCGAAACAAATGAAACAATAACAATATCATATTACTAGTCTGCTTACTTAATAATACTAGTCTATTTATGACTATCATCGTTATATACTCATTTTTTATACTCATTTAATTTTTTTTATTTATATACAACTGAATTATAAATTCTTATTTAGATCGTAATAAATACAATAGTTACATTATGTTACACTTTATATGTACAGTAAGTATTTTTTTTTTTTTCGATTATATGTTTTACACTGTAATATGTCATTGAAAAAAATGATATATGACAGGCTTTTTCGCAAGTGTACGAAATCACAAACAAGTAATAAAGAGTGAGTAGAGTATCGTTCCCACGGAAATTGTATACCAAGTATCAAAATTATGTTAACCTACTATTATTTAAACGATAATAAGGGGAATATAATCTAAGAATTTAAAAAATAAAATAAAGGGATTAAAAAGAAATCAAGCTACTAGGTCAAGCTACTAGGGAATTTAAAAAATAAAATAAAGTGATTAAAAAGAATTTAAAAAATAAAATAAAGTGATTAAAATAAAGTAATTGTTGAAAAGAAAATAATGATTAAAAGCTACTAGGAAATTTGACTTCACTTAATTCTATCTGATTTATTTTATTATTTTGATAATCAATTTTAATTGTTTAAATAGAGAAAACAACTCTAAGATCACTAACAAGCTCTCTCGATGTATTGTTAGATATTTAACCCGGTCTAATTACCTATCTTCCAATAGCGCAATCAAACATAAATTAAATCATTAAGTTTTATGGTTTGTTTGTGAATTCATAACCTAAGGTTGTCCTAAGGTTGTTAACTTATGGAAAACTCCCAATGAGTCAAGATCATATAGCTTTCCGCATCGCAAGTTATTAATTCTCATAGTAATTTATTAATCTTTTTTTCATATCAAAAAACCACCCTTCTCCCGATAGTGATTAATGAAATAAATCAATTCAGGGGAGAAACTCTGTCTAGAAGCTTTAAGTTCAATAATAAATTATATCATGAATAAAGAAAAATAAATATAATATTATAAATTGAAATCGAAATTAAGTTACATCAAATCTATAGTATATGAATTTAGTTCGATATAGTAATTAAATAAAACTCAATTAAACTTGTAAATAATCTCATAAAGAATAATAAATGAAAAGAGAGTTTGGAAATAAAAACTAGTCAATGATTCGCTTGAGCGGCTTCCTTGAATCTTGGCACCAACTTGAATACTTGAAGTCTTAAAAAGAGAGAGAATTATCTAGAAAATAATAGAATAAGAGATGGAATATACGATGAATGGATTCGACCTTGATCATGGCTAGTCTCTCACTCATTATATAGACTTTTTGGAATATCTTCGTGTTCGTTTAGAAAAGTGAATCTCTATTGAAAAGTGAATCTCTATTGAGCAAGAAATCTTTTAGAGATAGGAAACTATTTAGGCTTTATATTTCTTCCCAATTAGGACTCTTCCAGCGTCTAAATAAGATTTCAGCTTTAATAAGATATGACCCACAATATCTTCATGTGGGCAACACAGGCTTAATATGAAGTTTCGACTTAAGTTGAACTCTGCAGAATAGCACGAGAGTGCTGGGTAGTATGCCCTGAGGCTGATACTTGCAAGTCTTTGACAATTGATCTTCTTTTGCATTTTTGGCTAGTTTCCTATAAAAATCTTGCAAAATTCTTCAAGATCAAGTGAAATATGATTCATATGATCAAGAAAGTTTATAGAAAAACATAATAATAAAACTAAATATAAAACTAATAAAGTAACTATGATACTAAAAATACCTAGTAAAAACTATATTAAAAATACTAATAAAAATACAGTTATCAATATATTGTGTTATATTTGTTTTTCTCTTTCAAATAGCAATTAAATATGAAATGTATCATTCAACGTACTGATTCATACAGTTTTTATTATACGTTAATTACTTTCATTTTTTTTAAGGAAAAACCAAATTGATGAAATCGTCACATAGTTTTTATTATATGCTTTATAATTAACTTACATGTTTTGTTAATAACTTTCACTATAATCTTTTTTAGTTAATAAATATACTTTAACAATAGAATAAAAAATCAATCTTTTTTTTTAGTTAATAACTATACTTTCACTATAATCTTTTTTATTTTTATTTTTTAGCCAATCAAAATCATGAAAGCATTTTAAAAAATTATTAATAAAATTATATTCTTTAATAGAAATAGGATTTGGAAATAGGATATTGCTTAAATAGTAATGTCAATATAACTAATCAATTCACGATGATGTTTTTAAAAATAACAATTTTTTTAATCTTTTTTTACATATATTATTTAAAATAATAATGTTGAAACTAAATTATATTAAATAATATATAAATTATTAAATATTATTAAGTTATTATTAATAATTTACATAAATAATATACATGAAAATAAAATATAATTAGACCCATAATAAGGAATTAATAATAGTTAAATTTAAAATTTTGGAAATGCTTAATTATCTTATATGTATTATCTATTAAAAAAAGTTTAAACAAAATCCAATAAGTTAATATATATATATATATATATAATTGGGTTAAATTTTTTAAATTAGCTAAGACTAAAGTTATACTTTAAAGATATTTTAAATTTCACAAGACAATATTATTTTACTGTACTAATTCTTTTTTTATGACGTGCGTTGCACGTTAGAAACTATACTTGTATATATCCTATATATATTATATATATATATATATTATATATATATATATAATATTAAAGTATAAGTTTTTGTTAAATTAAAATAAAAAAAATGGTTAATTTGTATTACACTTTGTCGTACAAGCTACTTATAATGACATTTTTTATGTATTTAATTTCATTTTTATATAAAGTAGTTTCAAACTAAATTGATAATGGTAATTATTTTGGCCGTAGTAGCAGTCTTACTTACCCAGTGTATTAGAGAAAAGAACATATGCACATATCTACAAATTTTTGAACCTTAAAAAGTTATTTAAAACAAAAATATATGGTCCTAATTTTTTTTTTTCAGTTTCCTAAATGCTATTTCTTTCAAGTCAAATAGATTTAGGATATAAGAGAAAGAAATATCAAGAAAATTAAAAATACTTAATTATCAAGAGGTCATCTATTTATTCATCTATTTATGCACGGAGGATGTAATATTTTACTAAATTTAAAAATGATAATAGTTACAAATTATCGTAGAAAAAAGAAAAAATAAACACAGTATTAAGAATAAACTCTTTTCACAAGAACTCACCTACACAAAAAAAAATTAATATATATAAATATATTAATAAATATAATTATATTTTTTAAATTAAAATTTTTAACTATTCGCTAATTCCATGCACACATTTATATTCATTTTATTTTAAAATTTTGAAAAGTAAAAATTTAAAATTTTGAAAGGTTTAATTATGTGTATTCCATTTGAGAATTTTTTTTTTTTTAAAAAAATATACCCAATCAAATCACACAAATATGAAGAAAAAATATTAATAAAAATAATTAACTTTTTTTATCTCTCTCCTAAATAAAATATTATATATGTTCTATTTGAAAATTTATTTTTTAAAAAATATTGTAGGTCTCATTTATGTATGGCACAACCCAAGAGGGGGTGAATTGAGTTTTCCAAAAATTAAACTTTTAAAAACAAAATCAGAATTCTGTTGCAGCGGAAATAGAAAGCATTTGTGAAAGAGAATTATCAAGTTTAGAACTTCCTTACAAAGCTTATTGCAAGTTTAGAAATACTCTGTGAAAGACAGTTATTGAATTTAGAACTAGACAGTTATTGAATTTAGAACTGCTTCACAAAGTTTAAGCTACGTTAGAAAAACTCTGTGAAGAACAATTATTATTTTTAGAATCGCTTCACAAAGCTTATTGCTAGTTTGAAAAGATTTTGTGAAAAACAGTTATTGTATTTAAAACTGCTGCACAAAGCTTTAAGCAATATTAAAAAAAAAAGATTAAAATTCAAGTTATGATTTATACTGAATACAGAAGAGCATATTAGAACTTGGTATAATCACATTACAAAAATCCAGAGTTCTAATGTTCAATAAAGATAAAGCTCACACAAGTTTAGAACCAGAAATTCATTAACAACTTTGCATTTCTAAAAGATTACAGTTGTGCAAATAAAATAGAATCAAGCAGAACTTTAGAGTAGAAAGAGGAAGTGGGGTTGCCATGGGATCTTATCTCTTAAGCGGTTAAGCTTAGGTAAGTCAAGAGCCAAGGCTCTGATACCAGATTGTGGGTGCCGAATATGTATGGCACAACCCAAGAGGGGGACTGAATTGGGTTTTCTAAAAACTGAAATAAACTTTAGAAATTCTATACAAGAATTAGAATTCTAGGTGTAGCGAAAAACACACACAGAACTTTGTGAGAATAGAATATGGATTAGAATATCCTCTCAATGTTCTAATCTCAAATATAGAAAGTCTGTGCAAAGTGCAGCTATTGATTAGAACAACTTCACACTGACTTGTACAATATCAGAGCTTCTTAGAGCTTCTTCATGAAGGAAGTTAATCGAAATTAAGAACTTCCTCATAAGTTGAAAATCATAAATACAAGCTATGTGAAAGAAGTAAATTCAGAACTTCTCTTCACAGAGCCTTAATCAAATATCAGAGTAACTTTATGATGGAAAGTTATCAGGATTAGAACATCCTCATAAAGTTTAGAAAATAAGATAGAAACCCAATCAGTGAATTATACTGCGAATAGAACAATAGTTAGAACATAGTATATTCACTTTATTAGAATATCGGAGTTCTAATGTTCAGAAAAGATAAGACTTATTACAGTTTTAGAACATCCGAATCAATAACAATTTTAGCATTTCTAAAGATTAAACAGAGGTGTAAAATGAGTAAAATCAAGCAAACTTCAGAAGTAAAAAGATTAACACTGAGATTTATAGTGGTTCGGCACTAACTCGCCTACATCCACTCCCTAAGACGCATCTTGAGATCCTCAACTATGTTATCTCTTTTAAAGGGTAAAAAGGGTTAAGAGACAAACCAACAGTATCAAGGCAATAGATCAACACGTAGCTCTACCTTGTTGTCCCACTAGAATTTTTCCCAAAGGTTCTAGTTAACCTCAAACCCCTTTCTGTTTTTTGGCAGAGTACAGAAAATCAGTTCAAGACAAATTAATATCCCACACATGGAGAAGTCCGCTTGGATAACCTCTAACAGCAATAGCTTCTAAACCTAAGCTATTACAACAACCCAAAGTTTAACAAATAAAAAGCCTTCTAACTACAGATACCTACAAAATCTAAAATAGACAGAAAGAAAACGTCCCATATAAGCACAGGAAAAACAAATTTTAGCAGATTAAAAAGATTCCGATTAGAACACATAAACTTGTTTTTCAAAAGTAATTGTTAAAAATTCTTTTCAACTTTAATATTGAACATTAAAGTATAGAGATGAAAAGAATGGGGGGGTAGCGAGTAAGTTTTGAGAGATAAAGATTTGATCAATGAGAGAATGCTCTTAAAACAAAAACTCTTACTTCACCAATGTTTTAGACGTGAAAGCTTCTTTATATAGCGAGCTAAGAAGCTGTCGCCTTTGGAAAGAGATTTGAAATCAGAAAATCTTCTTTCCTTATTTAGAAGATATGAAAATCTTTGTTACCAAAAGTTTATTTTATCCTTCTTGGTAGGAGAATAAAACACGATTTTACTTTCCTTAGATCAAAAGATTTTCGGCAGCAATATTTGGAAAATATTTTTGCGGAAGGATGCTCTTAAATCACCTTTTTTTTGTAACATGATCACGTATGAGTGATGTCTGAGTTCTATTGCTTGGTTCTAGAATGCTTGAACTGGATTCTCTTGGATAAATTTGATGGTGGCTTATGTTTGTCACATTTGAATAGGCATTGTTTTCTAATTTCAGTCCATAGTCCGCCAACTATTGGTTTTAATGCCATAGTAACTTGTTGCACACAACTTCCAGTCAGGCAACATATCTGCTTCTGTAGTAGAAAGAGCAAACCGATGTTTTTGTTTCTTGCTAAACCATGATACAAAGAGCTGCTACCCCAGAAATTGCAGTTCAGTACGTGCTTTTTCTATCTATTTTGCTTTACCTGCAAAATCAGAATCACTATAACACAACAAGATCAAATGAATCATCTTAGAATACCACAGACCCGGATTAGAAGTTCCACAAAGATATCCTTAGTATTTCTTTTTACAGCAATTAAATGAGATTTCTATTGGGGACAACGATTGAATCTAGCACATAAGACAAAACCACTAAAATGTATGTCTGGTCCCTGCTTGCCGTTAGTATAGCAAAGAACCAATCAATACTTCTAAACAGCTTGATATCCACGTCCTTGCCTTTTTCCATCTTTTTCTAATTTTGACGATGGGACTTCATTGGTGTACTACATACTTGGCATTTTCCATTCTGAATCGTTTCAACAACTCTCTAGTATATTTTTCTTGATTAATGAAATTCCCATTCTCACATTGTTTGATTTGAAGTCCAAGGAAGAAAG
>NW_023590642.1:82981-117360 GCF_014843425.1 Jatropha curcas | reverse complement strand
CCACTTAAGTCCCAATTTGCACTATCTGAGCAAAATTCATTGAAATAAGTGAAATATGATTTAATATTATGCCGTGAACTCATATAACTATGTTAAAAAATTAGCGATATTGGGAACCTGTTATCCACAGTAGCAGAATTATGTCATATTAGAAAGTGTGATAGAAGGGTATTACATGGGCACTTATGGCCGTCTGACATAGAAATTATGACAGGCATTCGTGCAAAAATTCTATGCATTGATTCATAGATTTAACTTGGGTCAAGTCCATGACCTTTCAGTTCGGTCATTCACGGGCCTAGAAATATTATTGTTATGAGATAAAAGGAGGTTTTTAGTGTATATACTGAGTTATAGATTTACTGCAGAATCATCTATAAGAATTCGGTTTATGCATCTACTCAACTGACAGTACACATTATACTGTGAATTATTGCACGTGAATTTTATGGAAATCAACTTTATGACTAGAATATGTTAGTATCGGAAAATATAGATTTTTATGAATAAACTAGAATTTCGATTGATTAAAGAAATAAATTTTCTCGGACTGTGATAAAACTTATTCTGACTGTAATTATGACGAACTGGCATGTCTTATCTCATGCAACATTGGAGACCGTATGAAATTATGACATGAATATAATTATAATAAACTTTATATCTTTATCTGTCTTAGCTCTACTCTTAGTCTGTCGTTAGTATTTGTATAGAGGATAACCATGCCTCATATGACATGCACTACCATACGCCAATCATATCGTGACCGCGCAGTGTCTCCTATAGCAGAGCTAACGAATCTGATTCTTCGGTATGAAGCTAACGAACTCCCAATTTAATAGGGGCTATTACGATCACCCACGACCATTGATTCAGTCGGCCGCAGTCCGCACTTATGATGTCTATATAGGCTTTCCAAGCTGACTATTTTATTCATGCAATTCTCATCTGCATATTTTCTCCTAAGTATCGCTTAAAAGACCATAATTAACAAACATCATAAACATAGTTTTCATAAATTAATTAAATATATAATTATGTTGTTTTTATGAACATATACTGATTTATATGATATAATGATTAAGTTGTCTGATTACGATAAAATGTTGTGCATATATATATGTGATATTATGTTTGCTTATGTGTATTTTCCTGTTATAAATGGGAAATAAGCACCACTAAGTTTATACTCAACACGTTGACTTGTCACACACAGGTTGCTGATTTGGGGTAAACAATCCACAACATGCATCAGAATATTCAGAGGCCTCTATTCCATTACAGTGAGTGTGCAACCGGTTTCTCTTTTATTTCAGTCTTTAGGAAAATCTAGCAGCATGTAAATATAATTAACGCATTAGAATATTTTTTTTTTATTTAAGTCAAAATGTTATGAACTAAATATTTGGAACAACAATTTTATTTTCAGAGTCAGAATATTTTATGGCATGTAATGAATATCTTAAATGACGCATCGATATAGCAAGTATCATTTATTTTTTTTATTAGTCACAAATGTTATAACTAAATATTTGAAACAACAATTCATTTTCAGAGTCAGAATATTTTCATGGCGCATGTAATGAATATCTTAAATGCTTTCAATCTAAAAGAAAACCTGACCTTTATTCATTTTTAGTTTAGTTTTATCAGGATGTGTTTGGATGATAATGCTTTCAATTAAAAGGAACTGATTTATTATTTTTGTTGAGTTTTTATGAGATGTGTTGGATGATGGGTTGAAAATGTGGAGTTGTAATAGGAAAATAATTTTGAAAAAAAATCTATTATATCATTTATAAGCATCATTCATAATTCTCTCACATGTGATCCCGCGTCATTTTAACTTGGTAACATTCACATTATATTACTAGTCTAATCGCATTATATATATGTGTGTGTTCACATTTATATCATTATGCATCATATTTATTTTACTAACATACATTCATTCTATACATGTTGCAAAATTTCTCATCATAAATTTAATATGCTAGTTTAATTTATATCCATATAGTTCCAAAAATAAATGTTAATTATTCTATAATCATTCACCCTAATCATGTTGATTTCCTCTATATGGGATAAATGTGATCAATACATATTGTTAAACTATTAGAGTTTTTGGCGAGCGTAAATAGGAAATTGATAAATAAAGAAGGTAATCACAAGTGAGCAAGACAGACACCTTATGGTTAGCCAATGGTGCATAGGCAAGGTGTGGCAGCATGGTTAGATGTGACTCATGATGCACAAGAGGTTTATGTAGTGTTGGTTAACTATAGTTAGCTTACGGTGCATGAATGGATTTATATGTTTGTGGTTAACCACCAAGCCTAGGCGGTTACCACTAGGCTGGGCAGTCACCACCTAATGACCAAATGATTAGGATTTAGTCTAATCTGGTTAATCTAATTTGATTTGAGCGTTTATAGGCCTGTTTCAATCTGAACTTTAACGTGTCATATATTTTTGGAAAGCTTTTTCTATCTAGTAATGACGCCAATTTTATTTTTGAAATTCCATATGTGGAAAGAGTTATGGTCACTATGGTGGATGAAGGTCACCTTTGACTTTAGTTACTGTTAGAGGAAAGGAATTGATGTATTCCTTTGGCCTCCAATATGTATTTGGCTACAACCCTATAAATCCCAACATCAATCACAACAATATAAGCACCAAAATCAAACTTTTCCCTTCGTATGAATATGATTCACGTTTCACATTATTGGAATCAAATTCTAAACTTGACTTCCACGTTTCACTTTATTGCAATCAAATTCTAAACTTGACTTCCACGTTTCACATTATTGGAATCAAATTCTAAACTTGAGAGCGGTTGAAAAAAAAAAAAAAAAATTTTGGGTTTAATTTAGTTTGACTGTTTGGTCTTAATTTAATTTGGAATTAATTTAGTTTGAAGCTTGCATGTACTTGGAGTTTAAGTTTTAATTTAATTTGAGTTTTAGGTTATATTTAAAAAATTAACATATGATCCAATGTCTAATGGATAAATTCTTAGGTAAAATGAGTCTATCACGTTAGCTATAGACTCATCTAATAAAATAAAATCACATCAACCACTTGCTTTTTGTAGCTTATTCCTTATTAACTCTTTTACGTTTCCTATTTGGTTAGAGATAGAAAATCTAGTTAACTTAGTTTAGTAGTTACTAATATGGAATGAGTGATGAATATAACTGATCTGTTTATAGATGTATAAATATAACTGCAAATCATCATGCAAAGGTGAGTTTCTGAGAGAGGCTGGAGTTCTTTCTGAGAAAAGGTGGAAGAAGAATAATTTGGAGGAAGAGCCATATTGAGTTTCCAAAGGGTCAGTTTTCATTTCATTTTAAGATTATAATTTCTTTCAATTAATTGTTTGCGATAGATTCAAGCTTCTTCTTTTTCATTCCTTCCCTTTTCTTTTCTCTATTTAATTTCTTTTCTCTTGATATTTATAAAATCTTATTTTTTAATAGTTATATATTGAGGTTCAATTAGTTCAAAGGGTCAGTTTCATTTCATTTTAGATATATAATTTCTTTCAATTAATTGTTTGCGATAGATTTCAAGCCTTCTTCTTTTTCATTCCATTCCCTTTTCTTTTCTCTATTTAAATTTCTTTTTCCTCTTGATTATTGTATAAAATCTTATTTATCTTAACTAGTTTATATATCTGAGTCAAGGTGTTCAGATGGAAGTTACCAAAATTTTTATTCGTCTTTGCTTAAGATGAATCTTCTGGCTATATCACAAAAAGTTGTCAGGTTCGTTAGTCTTATCATGTCCGGCCAATATGTAATCAATCTGGGAAGAATGTATACCATTCTGTCCTCATTTTTTGTGAATATAGGACAAAAATCTTAGGGTATGGCGTCAAAACGAAGGTAGGCATCAATGTCAGAAAATCAAATCAAATATCTTCAATAAATCTTAGTTTAATCGTTTTTTTTACTTATAAAAGACTTAAATTTTCTACCTTCAGCTTATATCAATGTATCTAAATAATAAAAATCGTTGCCAGTGATAACAAAATAACACAAGCCCAAGATAGTTCAAGAATTCATTGATCCTACTCTGTGTAAAACATCATAAATAAAAAAATCGTTAGTTCTTTTCACTTTCAAGATTAATAAAACATTGCAGGATAATGTGAAAAAATTAATAATTTCCAAAGGTACTAACATAATTTCAGTCTTTACATAAGTCCTTACGCTATTTTTTTTTTTTTAAAACGTCTTCACGATTAATCATTTTCCTTTAGTACGGATAATATTCTAATATTTTTTACTTTAATAAAACAATTCTTTCACTCTCTGTATCATATTATCCCTCCTCAAAACACACTAGAAAAATAACAGAAAAAATTTATGTTGAAAATTTTATCTTTGCATTAACTTGACTCCATTCTTTTATACATGTAAAAAAAAATACATTTAGGAAAAAAACACCGGCACGGCTATCTACTGTCGACTTTTTCGCGTCGACACGCCGGTAGACATGGCACAAAACCTGTCGCTAAAACTCTCGGATCTCTGCTAACAGTTATCATATGGGCGCATATTTCACAAAAAACAAAAAAAAAAGAACAAAACATGAGAAAAATTCAATCTCTCTGCCTACAATAACCTTTGAACAATGGACTGTTGAAATAAGTAAGAGCTATTGCAATAGTCCTCCCGCATTCATATTGAGTTTTTATAGTATTGGGACGAGACACACGATTCATGTGAGCGCGTGGAATCTGGTATTTCTAAACAAAGAGATCGTAGTGTGATGACATTGCTTCACAAGTTCCCTAAGGGCTCCACTACAGCCCCTACGGGACAGTTTGCGAAAGTCGTCTTGTACCAGCAATTATCCTCCATAACTGCTCAGTACGGTATTCGGTTGTCACACGTAACCTCGGTCGGTAGACAGAAACTACTAAAACACAAGTATATCGAACTATAATCAATTACGCAGAGAATTAGTTAATTATAAGAAATATCCAAATTATCTCGGCAATAGCAATCAATAACAATCAATAATAACTAAATTAATTTATATCATGTAGTATTATTCATGCCTATCGATCAAGTGTCAAAAATCACAGGGCATTGGTCCAAAAAAAGTTCCAGCTTAAACATGTGCGCTGTGAAAAAATCAACATCTAAATGCCTCATTATTTCTTAAAGCATGACTCATTCTGATAAATAATCTGAAATAACTTTTACCATTTGTCATTTTATTTGCTGATGACTTTATTTACCATTTGTCATTTTATGTGATGACTTTACAGATTAGTTATGGCAACAAATATAGTTCCTGAATTATTGACCGAGCATAATTATGCTAACTGGAGCGCTTGCATTAAAAATTATTTGTTGGCCAATGATCTATGGGACATGATAGAAGTACACATTGAACCTCCTAGTCGAGAAGAAGCTGAAGCTGAGTTTAAAATTTGGAGGAAAAAGAATGCAACTGCTTTACATGTAATTCAAATTTCTTGCACATCAGAACAACTTTCTCGGATCAGAAAAATCAACTCCGCTAAAGTTTGTTGGGATACTCTGGCAAAAATGCACAAGAAGAAAATGTGGTAGATGAAGGTAAAAGTAATTGAATTCACAGTTCCAAAATTGAACTGAAAATTGACGGTTTCGGTTTTTTAACGGTTTCAAAATCGAATGTTTCTTTGACCAATTTTCCAGGCAGTTCATAAATTTTAAAACTAAAAAATCTAACTTGCATAAATACCTTTAACATAATTAGACGTTATATAACTGTTTATAGTTGTTAGGAGGGTTAATTTGTTAGGAATTAGCTCTGATACCAGTTGTTGGGCATCAGCTCTGATACCACTTATTGGGCCCTTTCAACCAATTAAGAGAAAATTAACGCAGCGTGAACCCGCAGCGGAAAAGTAAACTTGTGACATCACAGAAAAACCATTGATAAACGGGTTATCTGGAAAACATTTCTGCCAAACCCCTTCAAAAAAAAACTTGTTTAGGCTACGGCCACGGGGACAAACGTTCCGGAAGCATTCTTCTCCACTATTAAAAAGGTTAGTAGGTACACAAAAGGAGAAGTAATACAAAAATAGCATGGCAGCAGCAATAAGGCTTTCTCAAAAACACCCCAAAATAATATCCTCATTATTTTTCTCTCCCAGTTTTAGGAAACCGATCTTAAACTATAATACTCTCTCTTGCTTACATTTTCTCTTCTTTCTGGTGTTGTGCGTTAATGAAGCAAATCCTCTCCTATTTATAGGAAGGTGCCTTCCGATTCGAGCGAGGTAATGCTCAGAAAACCGTGTGTGAGGTTTACACACGAGATGCTCTCCATTTAGGTAAATGGCTATTGTTCGGTTTGCCAACCTAATCTGCCAACTTTTTTCTACATTGTCAAATAAACACCGGTTTTCCCTTTTTTTTTTTTTTTTTTTTCTTTTTTCTTTTCAAATTTATTGTGCTAAGTCTCACTTAGCGGACCCTAAGTACATCCACAATTGTGCCTCATTGTCCCCATCCTCGCGACCGTGCCCGAGCACCAAACTCATCCCCTCACTGGCCACACTCTATACGATCGGGGGACGATTAGCCATCCATGCATCCTGCCACGCTATAATCTAATTAGTACCTGTGGCCCCCCACCCATCTGTCCACCCATGTACCGCGATCACAGCTTGCTTACAACAGCTGTCCTCGCGAAACGACATACGACTTTCATCTCCACTGCCTCCGACCTCCTACTTGTCAGGCAATCGGAGAAGACCCTATAGCTCGACCCAAGGCGGTCAACCACCTTGGCAGTCTATACTTTTCTACCTTGGTCCTGTTGACGCCATCACTCAGCACCCACCATTCAACCAACTCTCCTCTGTAGCGCCCAGCCATTCGCCCTTCATAGTAATCTTTGACGTCTGGCCATAATACTACATTGATCACCGGCGCTCTATAGCCCTTCCCACTCTTAGCCCTACCTGTTTTCACGCCCACAACAAGTCCTAAACATCTTGGCTCATAATCCATCCTCTAACTACCCGTGCTCCATCTCCTGGCTACTCGACTGCCACACACACCTATCTTCCATTTTTGTCGAGTTGCGATATCCTGAACACCTAGTATTTCACTGTAATTAGTCCACTGTCGCTTCCAGGATTTGAAATGAACCGAACTCACTTACTCCCAATTGAGTGAAGCGCAACAATCTGCCAGTTTCAGTGTTATTGAAGACTGTACAGAAACACATGGAACCCTGAATCACATACACAAAGTCTGCTCCAACCTGCGCTGATAGTCCTACTACAGAACCAATTCTATGCATTTCACTTTCTGTCCTTCTTCTCTATCACCGTTAGAAGCGGGCACTGTTTAGAATCAATTATAAAGTGAATTAGTAACACCAGAGAAAGTGATTAGTAAGAGGACAACTAACCGCTTTTGCGTTCTCCATTCTAAACCTTTGAAGTACTTTCTCAACGTACTTCTCCTGTGACAACCATAATTTCATGTCTCTTCGATCTTCATGCCAAGAATATGCTTTGCTGGTCCCAAGTCTTTCATAACAAAAAAACTTAGTTGTATCTTCAAGCTAGTAATTTTGACCAACAATCACCATATCAACCACATAGAGCAAAAACAATGTAGTTATCATCAGAGAATAGAAACATAGTGATTTGAAGTAGTCTTTCTATAGCTTTTCTCCCCCATAACAAACTCAAACTTCTTGTACCACTGTCTCAGTGCCTGCTTCAAGCCGTACAGGCTCTTCTTTAGTTTGCAAACACAATCCTCTTTTAAGCACAATCCTCTTTTTCTATGAAACCCTCTGACTGCTTCCATGTATATTTCTTCTTCCAAAATCTCTTCCATGTAGGAAAGGTAGTCTTTGTCCATCCATTGTTCCTTGATTCCAGTTCCAAACTGGTGCGCATGGCCGTTCCGAGGCACTGTTCGATTGGATGTCATTTTCACAACTACGTGAGAAAGATTCAAGCAAATACCCTTTCTTTGATTGAATCTTTTCACAAACCAGTCTAGGCTTTGAAATCGTCTGGTTGGGAGCTGTGTTCTCCTGCTGCATCCTGAACACCCACTTGTTTCTTCAAAGCTTTACTTGCCTTAGGGCAACGTCACCAGCTCAAATGTTCATCCCTCATGCAAGGACTTCATTCTCTTCTGCATGGCTTCATTTCTAGTTCCTCCTTGTGTTCATTTTCTATCAGCTTCTTCAAGCTTCAGGTTCTCCCCTTCAGGTTCTCCCCCGTCAGTCGTTAGTACATACTCATTGACTGGATATCTAGTAGATGGTTGTCAGACTCTACTAGATCTTCTTAATGTTTGAGAACCCTCCGGTGCTGGTGGTTGAACATGAACACCATAATCTTCATCTGGTTCATTCTGATTAAGAACTTCTAGATTTTCTAACTCCGGCACTTGTTCTTGTAGAACATTTTCCTCATCTCCAATTTGTTTGAGGTCTATTGGAGGGACTCTCTGTATGTCTATTGAGTCTTCATCAGATCTATTGGCACTCTGCTTTAATATCTTCAATAGTCTGATCTTCAACAAATACAGCAGCATCACGCATTTTCTTAAATCGTCTTTCTGTGTGATTGAGGTCATTTAAAACCCTATAGCCACCATTGGTTCTTGGCCATTAGCCAAATATGAATTACACCAAACTATTAGTCTTGACATCCAATAGTTCGACCATTCATTCCTTCGGCGACATTGTACGAAGCTTTTTACACACAGCCCTCCACATTCGCAAAGATCATAGAAAACATTACCTTGCCCTAACCATACTCTCTTTGGAGTCTCATTTACATAGTATAGGGAACAGATATCGCCGGTGAAACAGCGAACTGCTTTTGTGTAGTACACCTTCACCCCACATATCTTTTTTGTGAACAAACATTCGTCATGTGAGAGTACAAACATCTGACCTCTCCATCAAAGTTCTGTTCATCGCCTTTCAGCGGAAACCCGTTCAGTTGCGCGTCTTGGGAGCTGCTTGGGTTTGATGTCGCAATGTCATGCTTTTTTATAGACTAAAGCATTAAAATTGGCCCAGTGTATCTTCCACCCATGTATCTATACCTGATAAAACTTCAGCCTTACTTGCCTGTTTGTCTCTTCAACCAGTTTTAGAAAGACTTTCAGATGCGAGCGATACGATCTACTTATACCCAGGTCTCTTTCTAGAATTGTCATCGATAACTATCACAAAATATCGATTCTGTCCACCACTATGACTCATCAATGCGGTCCACACAAATCTGAATGTAATCAACTTTAAATACATTCTTCATTCTTGAAGAGTGGTAATAATTGAAAAGCTACTCATGCGTTTAGCTTTCCCGCCACTTACAATCAGCGGACACTTGTCTACGGTGAATCTTCATTCCAAGTCCACGGTAGTACGTTACCTTCTGCTAGATGTTTTCTTACTCATGTGCAAGTCGTTTTATTGCCACATTTCAACTGTCACTGTCATTCTGCCACTAGCCCTCAAAGTGTCGTGGGAGAGTTTCGCATGCATCACGATTACAGACTTTTGCGTCTTTAAGCTAACACAAATGAACCTTTGTGAGCTTCCTACTGACCATTTTCTGAAGGTGGCTACAGGAAACCTTCATCATCAATCTACCAAGACCGAGATTTTGGCGCATTGCATTGCTCGAAAGCCCAAGTATCCTCATCAGTCTTGTCTTCCGATTTATTGAGACGCTAAACATAGGCAAATAGCATTTGATCTACCATAAGGAGAATCTCTCATTCTTATTTCTCCCATATATGCCCTCGCTCGAGATACCCTTCTTTTACTTATGCATATCTGCTTCATATTATGTGGCTTAGGATGATTCGGTCGCGCACAGTCTCTCGCGCCGCTCCCGAATCTGGTTATTTGGGGATGGGATATTCATATGGTAGAAATCACTTGTCCCCTTCTACTTTTCGTCACACGGCAGAGGATTCATATCCTTGTTACTGTGGCGAAGCCTCATATATATCCTACACTGGTATCCAACGCGGTAAGACCGTCAGATACATCCGAGGTAGCCCGAGGATCCCCTTTTTTCCCTACAGATTTCCCCATTGGACTTTTCAGCTTTCATTCGTCGATCTACCTCTATGCTTTCCTTCCTTTGCGCGTAGTGAATGAAACTGCGCATCCAACACTGAGGAGCCTCACTCCGCAGTTTTAGCCCATCTTCTACTGCACTTTTACTCCACATTCGTAGCTGCTTCTTACATATCGCTACAGCGAATCTTTTTTTTCCCTCCTAATTAAATCTTATTATTTTTATATTTACAATTTCCTCACCCTTTGTTTATCTACGCCTTGCGGGGCTTCTGGTCGAACCCCCACTAATTCCTACTTCTCGAAAAGTCCTCCCCCATCCTACAGTTAATACGCGCCGATTCAGACTGATCATCTTTGCTTGTCCCATTTTGACTTGTGCCACAGCCGAATATCATCACCAACATTTAACCCGTTATACGGCAGTGGAATAGATAGTTATACGCGTGAATATGTGACCATGAATCAGTAATAGTATTACTCGCAATTAGTATAACTTGTTAATGCATTTAAATAGTTAAACTGTACACTTAAATAGTACTATACGTGAAATGAGCCTACCGTCACGCTGTACAAATATACATATACCGTAAATAGCTTGCTGGCTTAACCAGTGACCTAGCTCGCCGTGCGTGGTGTGAGCAGCAACAGTAACGCAAACTTCAGTACTGTTCACCATCTCAACTGTGTACGTTACTATTTTACTATTCTCATCACTAAATTCGATTCTCTGGCAACATTCTTTTTCCGATCGCGATAACCAGCCACCAATGGACTCGTTTCTAATTTTCTCTTTATGCCTCCGGTTTATATTGTATTTTCAAAATATATCCACAGACCAGGTACCTGCTACTCTGACCGGCCTGGACTTTGCTGATGACAACCTTCGCTCTGATAGCCATATGCTTAAAGGAATCAGACCTCTGCTACCACTGATGTTGAGCATCAGCTCTGATACCACTTGTGGGCCCTTTCTCTCCACAACTTGAAGAGTGAAAATTAACGCAGCGGGAAAAGTAAACTTGTAGTACACACAGAAACTTTACGTGCTGGTTACACCCTCACTATTTAGGCTAGCGTCCACGGAACAAACTCCCGAATCATTTACTCCGAATCATTTTTCCACTATTAAAAATAGTAGGTACACAAAGAGAGTAATACAAAAATAGTGGCACACAAAGTGTTTCCCAAAAACATCCCAAAATAATATCCTCACTATTTTTCTCTCCCAGTTTTAGGAAACCCATCCTAAAACTATAACACTCTCTCTTTCTACATTTTCTCTTTCTTTCTGGTGTGTGCATTAAATGAAGCAAATCCTCTCCTATAAATAGGAGAGGTAATGCAAGAACAGTGTGTGAGTTACACACGGCTCTCCATTTAGGTAATGGTTGGTTGCCAACCTTTTGCCAACTTTTTTACATTTTCAAATAACACGTTTTCCTTTTTTTAACACGTTTTCCTTTTTTTTTTTTCTTTTCAAATTTATTGTGGGTCCCACTTGAGTGGGCACCGCACAACATAATTTAGAGATTTTAATAAAAATTTTTGAAAAAAAAAATATGTGGAAACCAGTTGGAATTGCCGGTTCTAACCGGTTATCAAAACCTTCGGTTCTGGCTGGTTTTTGTAACCGTCGGTTCACGGTTCTAAAAAATTTAGAATCGGAACTGAACCGCAATGTCCTAGTTACGGTTCCGGTTCCAAAAATCGGAATATGGCCACAGCTTTTATGCCCAATGTATTTAGAATTAAGTCAAAATTGAAGGATTGGAATGGAATTAATCTTAGTTGTTGTAGGAAATGAAGCACTTCCTCTGTTCCATTCAAACCATTCGAATTAATTTTTAAGGTTTTTTTTTAAGTGTCATTTTTCAGAATTTTTATCTTCATTTATTGAATCCTATTAACAATAAAAGAAAGGTTGGGATTTATGGAAGGTAAAAGGATGTTGCGGTAATTTGAAATGAAAAATTTATAGAATTAGGGTAAATTAATCATTTTCTTATCTGTGTGAAAAGCTAAAAGTTGACAATTTGAAAAGATTAAAAATTTCAGGAGGGGATCAATACGAAAGTTTTCTACCTCTATGCAAAGCTATAGAGAAAGGAGATTTGAACACTGTTACAGAATTTCTTGAAGCTCATCCAGATGCAATAAACGAAAAGATAGCATTAGGCGGTCGAACAGCTCTTCATCTTGCAACCATAAGTGACAAAGTAAACATTGCAGAGGAGCTAATTAACTTAATGTCAATAGAAGGCCTAGAAATACTTGATGACGATGACACCAGCGCTTTGTGTATTGCTGCTGGAACTGGATCTATGAGGATCGTGGATTTGCTATTAACAAAGAACAATAAATTAGTTTCTATACCAGCAGGTGTAGATCTACCCGTCAACATTGCATGTGAAAAAGGCTTCAGAGAGCTGACCTGGTTTTTATACTCCAAAACTCCATTTGAATTGCTACTTCCGGAGAATGGTACATTAGGAGCTGAGCTTCTCCACGTCTCTTTTTTCAGCAAAATGTTTGGTAAGAATATTTTCTTTCTTCATTTTATTTGTAAATAAATTTTTTTCAGCAAAATGTTTGGTAAGAATATTTTCTTTCTTCATTTTATTTGTAAATAAATTTCACTAAAACAAATTTCTTTCTTTTGTTACAAACACAAGACATTTCACTGGATCTGATCCAGCGTTGCCCAAGACTAGCCGTGACAAGAACCATTCACAAGACTACCCCTTTGATTGAATTATCAAACATGTCTGAATTATTTCCCAGCAGCAATCGTTTATCCTTCTGGAAACGACGAATATACTCTGGTAAGTGGATTCGTGAAAGGCATTAATATTAATAGAACAAAATATTTTTAAAATGTTATTTAATGAAAGTTTATCTTCGGTGAAAGGTATTCAAGTGCAATTACCTGTTTTTCCTACTGATGTTCGAATAACAATCGAGCAAAATGACAAAATGAATCAGGGCAACACATTTTACTACGAGGTATGATCTTCTTTCTCCTCCTTAACTGACAAGGAAAAATAGATATCTTTAAAGCATGTGGATTCTTCATTTTCTGTAGGATTTTTTTTTTTTTTTTTGTCCTAATAAATTGTGGAGCACAACCAATTATAATTCTTATGGTTGAGGGGCATAAGAATAACTAAACATTTTTTGATAGATTGAAATTTTTAAATAGGATGGATCTTTAAAAATTATAAACAAGTACACTACCATTAAATTATCTATCGGTATCACAAGAACATTTTATTTAATTTTTGTGTCCATGACTAAAAATGTAAATGAGTCAAAATCATTTGAATTTCAATTTGACTTGCAAAAAATTTGAGATATGTTGATTCTAGTCGAACTCATCAGATTAATTAACTAAATTGAGATTAATTAACTAAATTGAAAATTAATTTTCATCTATTTAGATAGTAAATATCAACAGACCACCGTTGTGAAGTTTCAATTATTTAATTTTAGTTCAAACTTCAATTTGATTTTCCGTTAAAACTTATTATGTTTTTCCGTACACATCACTACTATGTTCATTTAAATTAAAAAATTAATATTAAAATAAAATTATGATAATTGAAAAAAGCTCATCTATAATTATTAATTAGAATATAACTCCAAATCATTCATTAATAACTGGCAACTTATTGAAGCTTCACTTCTATTTTCCATGAAAACAGAGGCCCTATGTATATAAGTAAGTAATACTCCTTCCATCACATTTTGTTTACATGGTTTGACAAAACACGCATATTAAAAATTTAGTCAACAAAAATTATTTTTTCCATCTTTACCCTTAATTCAATAAGATATTAATAAAATTCATTTATTTAATGACAATAATAACGGTTATTATGAAAAAAAATAATTGTTTAAATATAAAAATTTAGAAACCTTACAAACATTTTGGGACATCCAAAAAATGAATAACAAGCAAACAAAATAAAACAGAATGAGTATATATAACCTGATTTTAGCGTTATATTTTTCACAGAATGATTTTTCTGAATTAGGTTTTAATTGTTTGAGATTGTAGTCTATTTTAAGTTGCCTATCTAGTATTAGTACTAAATAGATTATGAGACAAACAAATGTTGGGATTCATTCTTTAGCGAGAGAATCCTACTTGTATCCAAATTTGAGATTATGTCTCTGAGTTCTTGTAATCTTTTTATAATTCAAGATAATGCTATGAAGTGTTTCTTTTAAATATATATATATATATATATTATACACCTAGCTACCAACTAGTAAAATGCATGTGTTATGCACATGTAATATCTTTATCTATAATGTTAGAGATATTGTTTAAATATTTTAAAATATATAATTTAGTTAAGGAAAAAATTTACAAATCTAAATTATTTTTAATTATCTTTTAATTCTCATATTTTTTCTAACTTTGTTGAAAATTGTTAAGAGTGAGGTTGAAGAATGTACATTTCAAATTCAAACATTAGACTAATTGTGTATAAAAGCTATATAAAATTGAAAGAAAGGAAATATATATTCAAAAAATCATTGATTTAATTTATTTTTGAATTAAAATTTTTTTTAGACAATACTACAAATAATAAAATAAATAAAATGAAATAGATAATAGAAATTCAATCATAGACAGAGATATATCGTCCTTAATAATAATTTCATATAAATCGTTTCTCTTAGGGCTTAAAAAACTCTTCCTAACTTGATAGAGTAAAATAGAAATTAGTCGAGGAAAATAAAACTTAAGGTCAGAAAAAAATTATGTAAGAATTCTTCAAATTTAAAAAAAAAATTAAAAAATTAATCTTACTAAATCTAAAAAAGCTATCTCGATTTATAGGTTAGTAATATGTTATTGACGTGCAATTCAATATGTTACCTTTAAAACTAATAAAGATAGTTATATAATTGCAATATTAAGACAAATAAACGTTGAAACGTTTGAATATTTATTGATAATAAAACTATTAGTAAATATTTTAACCATTAACCATCAATTCTTTTAAATATAAAATTTTCATTCATAATAATAAACAATAATTATGAATGATAATTATGATAATCAATATAAATATTATAGTAAAGTAATTAATTAGACGATAATTATAATATATATATAATATATAATTTTAATTTCATAAAATTTTCTTGAGCAAAAAAAATGAATGCTAAAATTTTAGAATTTTAGGAGAGCTTATAGTTCTTCATAAGTCGCCTTCGTCGAGCAACCAAAAACAACAATAGATATATAATTCTTTCATAGTATATACTTATTTATATATATTCATGTTAATTGTTAGATTCAAAAATTGATATAAATTTAAGTTTTCTCCTTATATATTAAATTAAATACATTTATTATATTAAATTAATTATAATCCAACTACATTTATGATCATAAATTATTATATTGAATATATTAAAAACTTGTATATACATTTATTAATTATCATATTGGTAAATTATTAGATATTTAATGAGAGATGATAACGTATCAATTTTTTTATCTCATACCATCTTAACTTTTATTAATCAATAGTAATGAAGTTTTGATTTTAAATCATAAAATATAATTGTTGTTATAAACTAAATGATACATCTAAAAGTTTTAAAAATATACTTATAAATCGGTTCTTTGGTTCAATTTCTTACCAGGAAATATGTGTAATTTATGAAATGCCCCACTGAAATTATTGTTGTGAATACACTAAATTCAAAAGTTCTACATTTTAAACATTTTAAAATTGCAACAAAAAAAATCTCAAATATTCAAATTCTAAAATTAAAATTTTTCTGTAATTGAAAATTGCTTTAAAAATTGCTTCAATTGTATCTCCCCACAAACGAAAAAAAAAATGAAAAATAACAAAAAGAAAACAATATTCAAAGAAGTGATTTCAATGAATAGAAAGAGAGATTAACACATAATGTATAGAATGTGTTAATAAATTTATAATTATATTAGAAAATTATAATAGATTGACAATAAGTTAATTAGAAACCCCTTTTCCCATACCTTTTCAGCTTCTTTCTCCATGTATAAATGCAAAGTTTTATAGTTTTCTTTTATTAAAAATAATTTTAAATTTATATTTCATAAAAAGATAAAATTTGTATTAAATTTAGGTTTAAAGAGAAAAGAGAAATGAAATGCAATGAAATGCCAAATGAAAGAATTTGTGGACTCAAACAATTACAAAGCTTATAAAATGAGTAATATTGGAATCATATATTGTATAAAATCAATTGCTGTTATATTAGAAATAAAAACATTTAAAGTATATTAGAAAACTATTTTTTTAGAATATATGGATCAAATAAGTAATTTCTCATATTTAGGAATCTAACTAAATCATTACTATAATTAAAATTTTGGAAAAAATATTTAAACATTGTTGCCATTAAGCTTTTATAAGTTTACGCCCAAAGAAATTTATTGCTATTCTGTTATACTCTTACGCCCCAAAGAAATTTATTGCTAATTTGTTATACTCTTGCCTAATATTCCTTTTATAATTGAAATATTAACTTTTTTTTTTCAGAATAAATGAAATATGACTTCATTTGACTCAATTTTGAATTTTGTAGTATTTGCAGGGCTCCAAAGTCTAGGCTCAAGTGTCAAAGACATATTTGGTAAGCTAATTCCAATTTGAAGAGATTTATTGTGTTTTAATATTTACAAATTTTGATGATATTATGCACTTTTCATATTGAATTTAACTTTTTTTAGCAATTATAAGTTATAACTATAGTTCGATGTGGTCATTAATGGACTCACGTATCACCACTTAAGTACTATATCATCATATCAGAAAAGCTTAGTCCCTATTTATTATAGTTGTCTGGTTTGAGTTTTTATTTATTAGAGATATGAAACAGTTTTCAGTTTTTGATTATTTGTTTTTTAAAATTTATTTTTTAAAAAATTTATTTTTCTTTTTATTGGTTCACAATGTGAAAAATTGTTCCAATTATCAAATCTCTCTTATTAAGTCATTAAAAATTTTTGTTAATAATAAATTTTCTAAAAATCCAAAGTTTTAGATGAAAAAATTAAAAATATTTTACAATTTAATTTTTAAAATTTCAATGTTAAGAAACGATTGATTATTATTGTGTTAAGAAACGATTGATTATTATTGAATAAAAACATAATACTCAAATATTATAATAAATAAATAATACTAAATGTCATTAAATTTTTATAGATAGAGAAAATAATAATAAATACAAAAATAATATTCAATAGAGAAGAATAAGTGACAAGCTAGTGAATGGATGGAGCCAAATTAAAAAGTGTCGACAATGGATGGAGACTATAATTACTATAAAAAAATAAGTTGAGTACCACAATTGATAAAATTAAAAGCATCGACCATGTTTAAAAAAAAATCAAAGTTGAAGTTTTTCTTTTTTTTTTTTTTTTTTTTAGCCTTTCTTTAATTTGTGATGTCTTTGCTTTTTTTTTACTATGCTAATGTTGTTGTAATTGATGTTAGTTTGATTGGAAAAATTATTAATTAACCAAAATCCAATTCTCTATTTCATTAATTTCTTTAATTGATTTGAAGTTATCATTCTTAATTATCTCTATTTGCTTTTCATTGAAGGATTGAAGCAAATTTATGATATGAAGTTGACACACATCTATGCTCTCCAAGTTATACGTTGTATATTTGAAGGCACTTCGATTACCAAAAATCAAGATATCAAAAAAAAAGGAATAGATGAAGCCTTATTTACTGCTACTGAAAGTGGGATAGTTGAAATTGTTATTGAGATACTAAAAGCTAATCCTTCTATCATCACAATTGTAAACATCAAATTAAGAGGCATAATTGAATATGCTATTGAACATCGACAAGAAAAAGTTTTCAGCATTATATATGCAGTTGGAAAATGGAAGGGTTTGCTGATTAATTCATTTGACGAGGATAGAAATAACACGTTACATATGGCAGGAATGTTAGCACCTGCACACAGACTTGCTCATATTTCAAGTCCAGCTTTGCAAATGCAAAGAGAGCTACAATGGTATAAGGTAATTCTTTACGACTTATTAAGACATACATTCATATTTGTATATTACTTAATATGGAACCTGTAATAACATAATCCTCCTAAGTATCTAAGAATCTTAATATGGAACCTGTAATAACATAATCCTCCTAAGTATCTAAGAATAATTCAAATTTGAAAAAAAGAAAAAAAAAAATTGTTCGTCTCATCTTGTAATTGTATCCTTAGCTCCCTGTATTCAAAATGGGAAGCCAATTCCTAGAATATATTCTAGAATCACAAATTCTTGAAATGGAAAAAGGGTACAATCAAATGGATCATTTCTAATAAACACAAAATAAATTTTATAAGTTACACATTATGTGAGGAAATTTAGATTGTATTTCATGAGAAGGATGTAAACATAGCTTACGAAAAAATTTTCTATGATAACAATTAAACGATCTAGTTTTAACTTTATAAACTTTATAATATATTATATTTAGGCACTATGCTCACCCTTTATAATTTTGATTTCAATGTAGGAGGTAGAAAGTATTGTGGATCCTACATTAAAACAATATGTCAATGAAGAAGAGTATACCCCTAGCCAATTGTTTACAAAAAGCCACAAGGAATTAAAGGAGGAAGGAGAGAAATGGATGAAAGGAATTGCAACATCTTCTACAGTCGTAGGTGCTCTTATTATTACAATTATGTTTACTACCGCATTTACTGTTCCCGGTGGCAACATTCAAGATACTGGATTTCCAATATTTTTACATAAGAAAGCATTCAAGGTTTTCATAGTAGCTGATGCAATTTCTCTATTTGCCTCCTCAACTTCAGTATTAATGTTTTTAGGAGTCTTGACTTCACGTTATGCAGAAGAAGATTTTCTTGAATCATTGCCAAGAAAGATGATCATGGGTCTTTCTACCCTTTTCTTTTCCATTGCAGCCATGATGATATCATTTTGTGCTACTCTCATAATAATGCTAGATGGAGATCTGAAACTAATCATTCCTATAATTTTGTTGGCGAGTATTCCCATTACTGTTTTTATATTTTTACAGTTTCCTCTACTTGTTGAGATTTTCGTATCCACGTATAGGCCTAGACTCTTTGATAGAAAAATGAAGTATTGGTACTAAGTAGTGTCTTTCGGATTATTGGTGTAATTGAAAAGTTCGTATTATGTATGTCTTCCTTGTATCTTCCAAAACTATTTGATTTAATAAATGCTTATTAATTAAGTTTTGCAAAACTATTTGATTTAATAAATGCTTATTAATTAAGTTTTGGTTACGTTGGTAAGATACAAATATAGTGCGAAACAAATTAAACAATAACAATATCATATTACTTTTTTTTTGACATTCAATATCATATTACTAGTCTGCTCACTCAATAATACTAGTCTATTTTATGACTATCATCATTATATGCTCATTTTTTAATACTCATTTAATTTTTTTTATTTATATACAATTGAATTATAAATTCTTATTTAGATTGTAATAAATACAATAATTACATTATGTTACACTTTATATGTACAGTAAGTTTTTTTTTTTTGATTATATGTTTTAAACTGTAATATGTCATTGAAAAAAATGATATATGACAGGCTTTTTCACAATTGTACGAAAATCACAAACAAATAATAAAGAGTCAGTAGAGTATCGTTCCCACGGGAATTGTATACCAAGTATCAAAATTATGTTAACATACTATTATTTAAACGATAATAAGGGGAATATAATCTAAGAATTTAAAAAATAAAATAAAGAATAAAAGTGATTTAAAAAGAATTAAAAGAAATAAAAATAAAGTGATAAATAAAGTAATTGTTCAAAAAGAAAACAATGATTAAAAGCTACTAGGAAGACTCGCTTAATTCTATGTGATTTATTTTGATTAGTTTGGATAATCAAATTTTAACAATTTTAATTGTTCAAGTAGGGGAAACAACTCTAAAATCACTAACAAGCTCTCCCGATGTATTGTTAGATATTTTAACCCGGTCTAATTATTTATCTTTCAATAGCGCAATCAAACATGAATTAAATCATTAAGTTTTATGGTTTGCTTTTGAATTCATAATCTACGGTTGTTAACATATGAAAACCCCCATGAGTCAAACCATATAGCTTCCGCATTAAGTTATCATTCTCATGTAATTTATTACCTTTTTCATATCAAAACCCTTCTCCCGATAGTGATTAATGAAATAAATCAATTAATGGGAGAAACTTTCTCTGGAAGCATTAAGTTCAATAATAAATTATATCATGAATAAGGAAAAATAAATATAATATTATAAATTGAAATCGAAATTAAGCTACATCAAACTACATCAAATCCCATAAATAATGAATTAGTTTCGACATAGTAATTAAATACACTCAATTAAACTTGTTAAATAATCTCATAAACGAAATAATAAACAAAAAAGAGAGTTTAGAAATAGAAAACTAGTCCACAATTGGCTTAAGCGGCTTCCTTGAATCTTGACCACCGAACTTGAATACTTGAAGTCTTAAAGAAAGAGAGAAAGATTATCTAGAAAAGTAATTGACAAGAGATGGAATATACAGGAATGGATTCCGACCTTGATCATGGCTAGTCTCCAACTCAATTAATAGACTTTCTGAATATCTTTGTGTTGTCTAGGGAAAGTCTATTGAGTAAGAAATCTTTTAGAGATAGGAAACTATTTAGGCTTTATATTTCTTCCCAATTAGGACTCTCCCAACGTCTAAATAAGATTTCAGCTTTAATAAGATATGACCTACAATATCTTCATGTGGGCAACACAGGCTTAATATGAAGTTTCGGCTTAAGTTGATCTGCAGGATAGCACGAGAGTGCTAGGTAGCATGCCATGAGGCTGCTACTTGCTGGAAGTTTATGACAATTGATCTTTTTTTGCATTTTTGGCTAGTTTCCTATAAAAATCTTGCAAAATTCTTTAAGATCAAGTGAAATATGATATGAATTCAATGCAAGCTTATAGAAAACTAAATAAAACTAAATGAAAACTAATTAAAGTAATTAAAAATACTAAAAATCCTAATAAAAATTATATTAAAAATACTATAAAAACAACACTTATCAATATATTTGTTTTTCTCTTTCAAATAGCAATTTAAATATGAAATGTATCATTCAACATAATGATTCATACAATTTTTATTACACGTTAATTACTTTCATTTTTTTTAAGGAAAAACCAAATTGATTAAATCGTCTCATAGTTTTTATTATATGCTTTATAATTAACTTGTATGTTTTGTTAATAACTTTCACTATAATCTTTTTTAGTAAATAAATATACTTTAACATACAATAGCAATAAAAATCAATACTCCTAAGTTAAATTAAATATCTTATAAATAATAATACATTTTTATTTTTAAATTTTTATGAGCCATCCAAAATCATGAAAGCCGTTTTTAAAAAATTTATTAATAAAAGTAATATTCTTTAAATAGAAATAGGATTTGCTTTAAATAAGATGTAATAATAACTAATCAAATTCGAGATGTTTAAAAAGATATTTTTTTAAAAAATCTTTTTCATATATTAATTATAAGAATAATAATGTTGAAGCAAAATTATAATAATAGATAATAATATAAAATTATTCAAAATTATTAAATTATTATTAATAATTACATAATAAAATAAAATGAAATAAAATATAATAGACATATAATAAGAATAATAATAAGTAAAATTTAAAATTTTAAATGCTTAATTATCTATATGTAATTTATGCTATTAAAAAAGTTAAACAAAGATCAATAAGTATAGAAATATATATATACTATATATATATATATAATTAATATATTATATAAGTTAATTTTTTAAAATTGGCTTAAAACTAAAGTTACTTTAGGAATATTTTAAATTTCACAAAGACAATAATTATATAGTACTAGTACTAATCTTTTTTATGACGTGTGTTGCACGTTGACTATACTCGTTATATCCTATATTTTTATATATATAATATTAAAATATAAGTTTTTGTTAAATTAAAATAAATACAAATGGTTAATTTGTATTGCACTTTGTTTTACAAGGTACTTATAATGATATTTTTTATGTATTTAATTTCATTTTTATATAATAAAGTAGTTTCAAACTAAATTGATAATGGTAATTATTTTGGCTATAGTAGCAGTTTTACTTACCCAGTGTATTAGAGAAAATAATATATACACATATATACAAATTTTTGAATCCTAAAAAGTGATCTAAAACAAAAACATATAGTCCTAATTTTTTTTTTTCAGTTTCCTATACACTATTTCTTTCAAGTCAAATAGATTTAGGCTATAAGAGAAAGAAATATCAAGAAAATTAAAAATGCTGAATTATCCAGAGGTCATCTATTTATTGCAAGGGAGATGTAAATATTTTACTAAATTAAAATGATAATAGTTACAAATTATTCAGTAACGAAAAAAAGAAAATAAAAACACCGTATTAAGAATAACAACTCTTTCAGAACTCAACCTAATAAAAAAATTAATATATATAAATATATTAATAAAAATTATATATTTTAAAATTAAAATTATAACTATTCGCTAATCCACGCACAATAGTCATTTTAATTTAAAAATAATTTTGAAAAGTAAGAAATTTAAAATTTTTGGAAAGGGTAAAATTATGTGTATCCATTGAGAATTTATTTTTTTTTAAAAAAATAATACCATCAAATTCACAAATATGAAGAAAAATATTATAAAATATTATCTCTCTCCTAAATAAAATATTATATATGTTCTATTTGAAATCTTATTTTTTAAAAAATTTTGTGGGTCCCATTTATATATGGCACAACCCAAGAGGGGGTGAATTGGGTTTTCCAAAAATTAAACTTTCAAAAAAAAATCAGAATTCTGTTGCAGCGGAAATAGAAAGTATTTGTGAAAGAGAGTTATCAAGTTTATAATTTTCTCACAAAGCTTATTGCAAGTTTAGAAATACTCTGTGAAAGACAATTATTAAATTTAGAACTGCTTCACAAAACTTAAGTTACTTTAGAAAAACTCTGCGAAGAACAATTATTATTTTTAGAATCGTTTCACAAAGCTTATTGCTAGTTTGAAAAGATTATGTGAAAAACAATTATTGTATTTAAAACTGCTGCACAAAGCTTTAAGCAATATTAAAAAAAAAAAACTGATTAAAATTCAAGTTGTGATTTATACTGAATACAGAAGAACATATTAAAACTTGGTATAATCACAATATAAAAATCTAGAATTATAATGTTCAATAAAGATAAAGCTTACACAAGTTTAGAACTAGAAATTCATTAACAACTTTGCATTTCTAAAAGATTACAGTTGTGTAAATAAAATAGAATCAAGCAGAACTTTAGAAAATAAAAAGAAAATAAAAAGATAAACACAGTGATTTATAGTGGTTTGGCACTAACTCACCTACAGCCAATCCCCAAGACTCATCTAGAGATCATCCACTATGTTATCTCTTTTCAAAGGTAAGAGATAAACCAACATTACAAGACAATAGATTAAAATCTAGATCTACCCTTTGGTCCACTAGATTCTCCAAAGGTTCTAGTCAACCTCAACCCTTTCTGTTTTTGCAGAGAATAGAAACTCAAATCAATACATTAGAATCTCACACAAGGAGAACACAAGGAGAAGATCGCTTGATAACCTATTCCACCATAGCTTCTCACCTAACATATTACACAAAAGTTTTTAATTAAAAAGTTTGTCTACAACAAATTACAGAATCTATATAGACATAAAAAAATGCAAATATAAGCATAAGAAAAACAGAAATCAAGTTTAGAAAATCGATTTAAAAAATAGAACTATTTTTCAAAAGATGTTGTTATAAAATTTTCTTTTGTCTTAAAAATATTTCGTGAAACAAAAAGACGAAAAGAAATAAAGGGGTTAAGAGAGAGCTTTGAGAGATTAAAAACATTTATCCAATTAACTCTTACTCTTAAAGAAAATACTCACATTTTCATTAAAAGAAAACGTTTTAACGTTTTATATAGAGGGATGGAGATCCCGTTTTAGAAAGTGTAATCTTTAGCCTTTAAAAAAGAATTCTAACTTTCCAAAACCTAAAAGATGCGGAGATCTTGTTGCTAAAAATATTTTGGGTCAAAATATTTTCTTTTAAGGTAAGCGAATAAAATAAGAATTTAGACTTTCTTTATAAAAGAATTTCTGAAAATAAAGATATAAAATATTTTTCAAATATTTTGTTACCAAAAATAATTAAGAAAAATTCATTTTCTTTTAGGAAAGTAAATTAAAAAGATCATGATGATTTGGCTTTTATATTAAGGTAATTTTCCAAATCAATTTTTTGAGAGAGAAAAATTATTTGTGCCTTATAAAAGAATATTCTCTCTGATCCTACAATAAATCCTAATGATACTCAACCACTAAAAACTTCATAGATTCATGGGCCTTTTCAATTAATCTTGGATTGTAGGAGCTTTCATTCTTTATCAATTTCATATTTAAAAAAAATAAATAATATGCATAAATAATAGTACACATAAAAAAATTAAATTTAATTTATTTTGTATAATTATCAAAAATCTCAAGATAGACTGACCCTTGAACGCCAACAAATAATAATCCAATCAAATTAACAGATATAAAAATAATAATAAAAAAGAATATGACTTTGTTATTTTTCCTCCAAAATAAAATGTTTAAATATAATTAAATAGAATAAATATTTAAAATATAAATAAAAATTTTTCAAAATGTCAACTTATCATATGAAAATTATTGAAATAAATTTAAAAAGTGAAAACCTGTACAATTTTGAAATGCTTAAAAATTGTTAATAAGTTAATAATTATTTAGTTATGAAAAAGAAATAAAAATTAATTAAATTTAAAAATAAAAATATTTTCAAAAACTTAAATAACAAAAAAAAGTTTTCAGATGTATATAATATAATTAATAAATATATCAATAAGAATAATACAATCTTATATACATATCTTAATATGTTCATCATCCAACCTTATTATCCATTTTATTTTAAATAAATTTTGAGAAGTGTAAAAATTTTAAAAAATTTCAGAAAGGTTAATTGTTTATATTTATTTGAATTTTTTTAAAAAAAATATATTCCATCAAAGAGTACAACAAAAGAAAAATATTATAAAAAATATATTTTTTTTAAATAAAATATTATTTATATTCTATTTAAAATTTATTTTTAAAAAATAAATCCAATCAAATCATAAAAATATAAAGAAAAAAATATATTCTTTTTTATTTCTCTCTAAAATAAAATATTTAAATTATAATTAAAATAAAATCAAATATTTGAAAAAATATATCAAAATTCTCAAATTTCTCCTTATCATTTATATTATTAAAAATAAATTAAAAAAAGATGAGACTTCAAATTTTTAAATGCTTTAAAATGATAATAGTTAAAAATTATTCAGTAACGAAAAAGAAATAAAAGAATCATTATTAAGAATAAAAATTTTTTCAAAACTCAAGCAAAAAAGTTTCAATGTACATAGATATATAATAAATATATTGAATAAAATATTATATATATTTTTAAAATTAAAAATTTTAAATTATTCCGCGCAATCCTGACACACATATATCATTTTCTTTAAAATAGATTTTGAAAGTAAAAATTTTAAATAATTTTTTGAAGAGTTTTTCAAATTAATGGATTCTAATTTAAAATTATTTTAAAAAGTATATCTAATAAATTGTACAATTATGAAGAAAAATATTAATAAATAATAACTTTTTCCTTTTTTTATCTCTCTCCTAATTAAAGATTATTTTATTTTTTATTTGAAATTATTTTTAAAAAAAATATAATCGAAAGTTAAAAATGAATGTTAATAAAAAATATTTTATTTTTTATTTTTTTCTTCTAAATAAAATAATTTAAAATTAATAACTAAAAAATAGAATTAAATATTTTAAAAAATAAAATATAAAGAATTTTGAAATATCTTATCATATATATTTATTAAAAATAAATTCAGAGAACATAAAATTTCAAACTTGGAAATGCTTATAATAGTTACAAATTATTTAATAACGAAAAAAGTAAAAATCAAATATCAAAAACTATTACTAGGAATAACTTCTTTTTTTTTCGAAATTCACCTAATAAAAAATGTTTCAATAGATAGATATATCAATATATTAATAAAATATTATATATTTTTAGAATTAAAATTTTTAGCTGTTAACTAATCCCACATATATATTCATTTTATTTAAAATAAATTTTGAAAAAAAATAAAAATTTTGAAAGATTTAATTATATATATTCTATTTGAAAATATATTTTTAAAAAAATATATCCTATCAAATCGTACAAATATAAAAAAATATTAATAAAAAAAACCTATCCTCTCTTAATAAATATATTGTAATTCTATTTGAAAATATATTTTTTTAAAAAAAATATATCCAATCAAAGTCATACTATATGAAAAAAAATATTAATAAAAGAAATAACTTTTTACTTTTTATTTTTCTATGAATATAATATTTTAACTATAGTTTAAAATATTATCGAATATTTAAATGTAATATATAATTTTCAAATGTCCTTATTTAACCATGTATATTTATTTAAAATAAATTAAAAAGGATAAAACTAAAATTTAATGTTAGTTATTATATGTAATTCATTTAAAAAAAATTTTAATAAATTAATATTCAATCAACTAATAAAAAATGGTAATTTTCTGAATTTAGGCTTATGATTAAATTATTTTAGCATATTCTAAATTTCATTAAAAGCCAGAACTATAGGAAATCTCAGTATTCTTCATATATATATTATAAATATATATTATATATATTATTATTAGGTAATGTACTATTTTGAGGTTTGCCAAAATTAATTGATTATTCATAACGTTTTGACAACTAGATTAAAATGAACCTCAAGTTTACACTAAAACTATTGGGTTTAGGAATGAAAATGGGTAGGTTCGGGTCGGGTAGTGCAATATTCACACCCAAACCCAATTCCATCCCTAATCCCTATATTCTATCCTGTATCCTATTGGGTAGGGAATGTTATAACCATCCTCAAATCTAATGGGTTCGGGTATGACAGCTTATTTCGCAAGTGTACGAATCGCTACAAGTAATATATGATGAGTAAGATATCGTTTCCACGAGAATTGTAATCCAAATACCAAAATTATTTAAACGGCAACTAGGGGTTTTAGAAACTAAGGGAAATTATTTTTAGAAACTAAATTCAGCAAATAAAAGAGAATAAGAAGGGATCAAGCAAGAATATTTGATTAAAAGAAATCAAGGAAGTAAAGCTACTAGGGGTTTTAATTTCACTTAATTCTATCTAATTTATTTCATTAGTTTACTAATCAATTTAATTATTCAAGTAGGGAAAACAATTCTGAATTCACTAGCAAGCTCTTCCAATGTATTGCTAGTTATTTTAATTCCATTTAATTACCTATCTTCCAATAGCGTAATTAACTATGAATTAAATCAATTAAAGTTAATTAGTTTTTATCAGATTTACAATAAGTTGAATAAATCATAAAACCCCCCCATTGAGTCAGAAACCATATAAGCTTCCGCATCAAATTATTATCAATGTGTTTTATTACCTTTTCTTATCAAAGATCCTTCTTCCGATAGTGATAATTGAAATAAATCAATCTAGGGGACAATTCTGCCTAGAGCATTAAGTTCATTAATAAAACCAAACTGAATAAGGAAAAATAAATCTAAATTGCATATTGGAAAAAAGAGATTAAGCTACATCAAACCTTTTCCCTAAGTATATAGAATTTAAGTTTACACGATAGTACTTAAGTATAAAATTCACAATACTCTGATAAATATCCATAAGATCATAAGATTAAGAAAGAAATAAACAAGATTAAAGGTTTAGAAAAAGAACTAGTGATTAGATTGTTGGATGGCTTCTCCCTTGAAATCCTTTTGCACAACTCTTGAATACTTAACTTCTAAAAGAATAAAACATATACAAAGCTATAAGAAGAAAGAAGGAGTGAAAGGTCAGTGTAATGTTGGATGTCTATTAGGAATGGCTTCTTTTCCCTCTTATATAGACTTCTAGGGGGAACAATCCACAATGCTTTAATGGTAAGTCCAACTGTGAGGTGGAAAAGTTCTAAATCAGCCATTCAATTATGGCTTTCCAAGTGCATATGGTTAAAGTTTGACTGACATGTGAAGAGAGTATCCAAAGTATCCTGTGAAAATGGTAGGGATTAATTGGCAACTTTTGACTTAAATTCAGGATTCTTGATTGACATGGGCGTGCTGCCTGGCACGGTCTGGGGCGTGCTAGGCTCTGGAAGTCTGAGGCTCTCAGCACAGGCCGTGTTGTTCAGCACGGTCTGGGGAAGTTCCAGAGCACGGGCGTGTGCACTGGCATGGCCAGGGGCGTGCCATCCTCTGGAAGTCTGGAACATATGTTGCACGAGCGTGCTTCAACTGCACGGGCCAAGTCTTTGTTTCCAGTGCGGGCACGGGCGTGCGCCTGAACACGAGCTTGGGCGTGCGCTTCTCTAGAAGTCCAGGGCAGTTGTGGCACGGGTGTGCGGCTCAGCATGGGCTGGGGTGTGCGCGCCTCTGGTTCTTTGCTTTGTTTTGCCTTGCATTTGGCACGATCGTGCGCCTTAGCACGGGCTGGAGCGTGCTAATTATGTTTTGCCTTATTTTTGTCCTTTTCTTGCAAAATCCTACACTTTTTCTTTAACTCAAGTGAGTTGTGTTTCAAGGAAGCTTTTAAGTAAAAATATAACAATATTACATAAAAACTAATTTAGAGAAATTAAAAATGCTAGAAATCTTAGTGAAAAAAGAAATTAACACTATACAGGGTATATCCACGTACCATTATCCGTGACAACCCATGGGTATCCACTATCCATAGATACCCATTTATCTACATAGCCATATTGTTTAAAAATTATATTATGAATTAAAAAAATAAAAGTATTTATCCAAATGATTTATATAGTACATAAAAAATATAAAAAAATAAATTAATACGTAAATAAATGTTTGAAGAATGATAGATTAAAATTTTAATTATAAAGTTGTTCTTCTTATCAAAGATCTTGCTCTTCGTTTCCTCCTCGCATAGGCAGCTTTGAATGCGACTAGCCATGGTTAAGAATGAAAATGAGACCTAGTCTATTTATGGAGAATCTTATGGCATTTCCATCACAAGTCCTCGTAGGATTAGAAGTGTATAAGCTAATTACATAAAACACAAATTGTGGTCAATACTAATATATCTTAAAAGGCCTAATCTTCTGTTACATCCATATTTTCTAAACATGTCATTAGTATGCATTAAATCATTTTAGAGTCTCATCATGCATTAATATGAATTAATTATGATTCTGGTGAATTATATTGCCATAAGGGCATTTTAGTAATTTTTCATCTGTAGAGACTGTGTTTTGACAACACAGTGCAATTTATGCTAGATAGTCAGAATTTGTGTTATGCATGTGTGTAGTGTTAAATTCTAGCCATTAACCAAATTAAATCTGCAACATTCTATAATAAAGATAAAATTGATGTTGGCACCTGTGTATTCTTTACCCAATGGTTTAAGACTAAAAATTTATGCTTTAACTATCATGCAAAGACCAAAGGATATTATTTAAAAAGATTCAAGGATATTATTTAAAAAGATTCTTTTGTTCAAAAGTTAAAACACTAATACTCAATGGGCAATATCCTTATACACATTTTTAACCTATGGCTAAAGTTTAATACATTTTTTTAGCCAAAACAAAAGAAAATCACTCACAGCAAAAGAAAATCACTCACAACTCACAATCAACCAAATTCCAAGGCCAACTCTCTTCTCCCTCTCTCTTTTCTTTCTTTCTTCTTTTTTTTTTTTTTTTTTTTTTTTTTCTCTCTTTCTCTTTTCTACCACATGGGCCCATGGCCAAACCTTACTACCTTCTCCATTAAAACACTATTTCTCTTCATAAAACTAAGTATTTTAGAGAATAAGAACCCTAGTGCACGGATTTGAAGTTTATTTCTCAAGATAAAGCTTTTAAGTGTGAGTTTTTTCTTTTCTTCTTTTTCTTTTTTAATGCAATTTATTAATTTCTCAAGATAAAGCTTTTAAGCTTTTAAGTTTATTTCTCTTTTATGCTAGCAATAATTTTTATAAAATTTTAGTTTATGCTTTTTATATTGGCCGAATTTAATAATGACTTTTTTTGAAAATCTATGGCCCACGAATTTCAATAATGACTTTTTTTGAAAATCTATGTTAGAATTTTTTTTAGGGAGTTTGATGCTTAAATCTAACATGTATGATATGTTTGTAGAATTGGTTTAAAATATGATTTTTTGTGAAATGTAAGTTTACTGTTTATATTATTCTTCTATAGGTTGGCTAAACCTATATGGTATTGATTTTATATGATTTTTAAAATATTATTTTTGTGATGTTAAAAGATAAAAGATTACACTAAATATCATTAAATCTAAATTTTTGACTTGGAATATGTTAAAAATTTAATAAATGGAGACAGAATTTCCTATGTTTGCTACCAAATGACATTTTCAAACTCCACATGGATCTTATTTGGACATCTCTTCAAGGACTCCAGAGAGAAAGTTTCCCTTTGGCTTATGGGAATCTATTGGAACAAAAAAGAATAATTTTTAAGGACCAATTATGACATTTTGTAAGGATCCAAATGCAGTGTGTGGGCATTAATTATGGACTCAAAAGAATAAAATTTGGGGCTTGATATGGACTATAATGTATAAATTGGACCCTTATTGATATAATTCTGTGGACTATGCATCAATTTAAATATATCATTAAGTCTATTTATTACCAAGTGGGACCTCATTTATAATTAATAAGACTTTAAGGATCAGTTGTAAGTATGGCCTTAATTAAAGATTGATGAAGATAATTAGGATTAGTAATAATTAAGGTAGTATTAATAAATTAATTGGTTATAAGTAATCTTAACTAAAGTTGATAGGTGGTTATTGGTGATATCTAGATTAGTTAGGTTACTTATATTGCTAAAATAACATAATGAATAAATTCATAAAAGAGAGTAGGCATTTTAATAAGTACTTAAATTAAGTATGTAGTTTAATTAGCCTCAACTTAGTAGGCTTTTAACTACAATAGAGAAATTAGTTTTTCTAGTATACATAGAGATTCTATATTCAATGAACATATAGCCAGTGAAAGCTGCCTATAAGCAGGTTCTTTTTTTTTTAAAGGTACAATAGACAGGTTACTTGATTGTTTATTCATTATTTTTGCATAAATTGACTTATTAAAAATATTTAAATTTCTTCAGACAATTTCTTTTTCTCTCTTTATGATTGGTACAAATCAATTCTAGTATCTCGAAACAAGCTTTAATAAATTTTTCTTTTTCTTTTAAAGAAAAGTATTTTTATAAAAATAATTCAGATATAAGACAAAATTGTAATATTGGAAAACTTCTGAAATTCAAAAATTATATAAACATAATAAACAATCATATTGGATTTAAAACTTAATAAAAATTATATTTTATGTATAACTTAATTTTTTTTAATCGATATGTGTAAGAACTTGGAATAATTTTAGAGCATAGTTACATTTTAGTTTTTCTAAATAATAGTTTACATCTTTATAAATTAGAAATATCCACATTAATTCAAATCTACTAGCAAAAATAATTTAAAAAAAGATCTGATTATGAATATGCATATTCAAATAATTAACAAAAATTATTTATTAAATAATTTAAACCATATTCTATAGCTCTAAAATCATTATGGTGTTTTATAATCAAGTAAACAGACTAATTTTGTTAATGAAAAGTAAACTTCAGTTTCTTTTTTAGGGAAAAAAATTGAGCATAGTTAAAAGAAAACATACGCGAAGGAATATATATAATTAAAATTGTAATAGCATGATAAATATATAATTTTTAGTAGTTATTATGTTTTTATATATATATTAATAGTTAGCTTATTTGTAATATTTGAAAGAGAACACAAAAATTACATACTTTTTTAAGATAGAGATACCATTTTGCAGTTGAAAATGCTTTATTTAACTTCTAAAAATATTATTATAATATAATGATATAAATTAGTAAATAATATTACTAATTTAATTATTAACACTAATCTATAAGTTTAAAGTAAATTTATCTTACCATTAAATCCGACCTGGTTCATAATAAAATGTTATTTAAATCTCACAAGGAAAAGGAAGGTTTCTTTATAGCGTACATTTAAGAAATTCCTATATTCTCTATTACCGTGGTGTTTAACCCAAGTTTAGTAAGACAATGACTCTTAGATTTAATTTAATTAATTATTGATCCACTTAGTCCCAATTATGAGAAATATTAGAAATAAGTGAAATATGGTCTAATTATCTCGAGTGATATATCTATGTTTAATAAATAGCATATTCACGAACTGATAGCTAGTCTTGAGTAATTTGTCTGTTTAGTTGAAATTAGATATTGATTTACGATGCAAATATGCCTTATGGATTATGAATTTAATTGGAAGACATGAATTTATGTGTCATCGGCAGTAGAATAATTTTATGAGATAATAATATTTTAATGAAATTAATCATGTTAAATTTATATAGCAATTATAATAGGATTATGAGTGAATTAAGTAACAATTATGTGGGGATTTATAGCGTGATTTTTATGGAAAATTCACATTTTATGATAGAATGTAAGTATGGAAAAATATGATTTTTTTATGAATAATAGAATTAGATAAGAATATTTTGCGTGACTGTAATAAAATTTATTTCTGTATGTAATTGAGTGAGACCTGGTATGTCTTATCTGACTGAACATTGAGGACGTGAATGAATTAAATGAAATGGAATTAATTAGTATTATAATAATATTTTATAAGTAATTTTAAGTCTACTTAGTTGAGGTTTAGTAGCTTGTATAAAGCGGCGTATCACACATGCATATATGAATATCAATCCTCGATCTATGATGTGAGACAGCGCAGTTGTCTATTGAGTGCTAAGTAATCTTACATTTTAATAGAAGCTAACGAACCTCTCAATTTAAATGGTTTCATAGGGGGGCTAAGAAACGGACCATTTAGTGTATGGTGGGGCATAGTCGTATGATGTTATATGGGCTTTCGAGCTATATGTTTATTATGAGCATTCTGTATCTGCTATTGGTGTTCTCTAAGTATGCTAAAGACCTAAATTAAAAACATAGTTGTCAATAAATTAATTAAAGTATGTGAGTATATGTTGTTTGTTATGATACATATAGGATACTGATTTATATGATATTATGGATTAAGTTGTCTGATTAAATTGAGATAAATGTTGTGCAGTATTAAGTGATATTATGTTTTTGGCCTTTAATGTGTTTTGTCCTGTTATAATGGGGAATAACCACCACTAAGTTTATGCTTTTAGCACGTTGGATTGTCGTGTGTTTGTAAAAGAGACATGAGCTTATTAAGTGTGTGAATGGCTACATGGGACAGCTAATGAGGAATGGTATATTGTCCACAAGAAGAAAGTGTTGTTGGTATAGAGAGGGGTCAGTAAGGGAATAGTTTGAATCGATCGGAGAAGCATAGGCTGGGAGGATGCTGTTTTGGGGCTACCGGTGTGTGACTATGGGGCGTAGGAAGAAGAAAAATAAAAATGGGGAGTGTTATTGAACGGAGAATTGTACGGTATTATACAGATGATCTTTAGTGGCTGTGGAAAATCTCGCTTACTTTAATGCTAGGAAGCGAGCGTGCTTTCGAGGGGTCAAGTGGAGCGCCTTTATGAATTATGGTGGGCCCATTCAAGCAGCAAAGATCCTTGAAGGGAGTGAACTGTTATTCAAATAGATTTTCAAGCCCTACTGACTCCATACCGAATGTTACAAATCGCGAGTTGATAACTCGAATTATGGAGACGAAAGATGCTGTTTGGGGGGATACCAGATGTAGTTCTCAAAGGGGACTAGATACTGATGTAAATGCACTATAAAAATTGCAAGATATTGCTTATATAATTCTACTTATTTGTCACTTCAAAGTTAAAGAAAAGGAAATAGTACTTAGATACAATAATCAGCTGGCTACAAATCAATAAGTATGTGTGCTGCCATGTTTTAGCAATCCAGAAAAGAACTTCACAAGTTCAATTCTTCCTTTTGGATATCTGGATAGCTTCATATTTAATTCTTTCAC
>NW_023590642.1:0-82481 GCF_014843425.1 Jatropha curcas | reverse complement strand
GAGACTAGTTGAGGAGCCGGGAGGTTTCGGATTGAGGATTGAGAGTGAGATTAGCCACGAGAGAGTGGTGGGAGGGATAAATTAATGGTATTGTGAGTGAGAGAGAGGAGCCTTTTTGCCGAGTGGGAGGTTGTGTGCTTTGTGGAGGACGTGTTGTTTCATTCAGGTATAGGAGGGTTTTTTTTGCTATTGATCTACTTGAGTTTTTCATATTTATATTGAGGATTTGATATGTTCTTTAGATAGATTACTATGGTTTTACGCACTTATGGGGAATGATATTGATTATTTGGTTGATCATATTTAGACTGCTATAGCAGCAATCCTGAGCAGGAGTTGCAGAAGTTTATACTGGCTTATGCGAGGTTTGGCTGCGAGTAGGCTGAGCACGTGTGCCGTTCCCACTCATCGTACCCTTCTAGTACCCTATCACAGGATGGACTCCGGCGCCATCCCGTGCTCTCTGCCTCTCCGCCCCTCAGAGACGCGCCTCCCTCACAACATCACTAGTACACGTATGCACACCCCCTTCCCTAGCCATTGTGCATCTGTTAGACCTGAATCTCGCATGGCGCGAACTTCTTACACTAATTCGATCTATATGAGCCCTCGGTTACCCCATCGCATTGTGCACCAGGTGAACTCGATGGCTGCTTCTACTAGTATGGCGTTTGTATATCGATAGTTTAGTCTCATCGACCCTGCTCTATGGACCTCACTCGTATCGTACCTGCCTCATTTATCGGCCATGCATTGACAGACTCGTATTCCGCGTGCCTCTCTTGGCAGATTTCTGCTGGTTGTATACTTTGACATCGATCTACTCCATCTTACTAGCAGTCTCTTATGACTGTTTGCAGCACTGCTCTAGATCACGCTACTACACACCTTTTGGACTCTGCCCATTGTATGCTGAGCCTCTCACACTGCACCATCTCTGTATGTACCGTAGACCTATATACTTCTATACGCGATCTTATTATGCAGCATGCACAGGAGATATTCCGACGTAGCATGAGGAGACAGTCAGTCTACTCCGACTGGGCACCTCACCATCAGTTCTCTGAAGTTCACGGCTAAGCTTATCAACAATCAGGTTGGCAGCTCTTTCAATACGGCAGAATTTGTAAGATTTCTCTTCAATTACGCAGCACCACAACACAGCACAATTATCAAAACAACGCAAGTTTGATCTCATACAAAGCTGAGCGCGAGAAGAAACCCAACAAGACCCACACTGACAAAAAATAACACAAAAACACCAACGCAAAAACATAAAAAAAAAAAACCCACACACACAACCACCAAGGGACAGTAATTAGGACAACCTTAAAAACAGAGAACGATTATAAAACACATCCTGCACCTATACTTTCCTCTATACCTCACACACATAATTGAAAAATAACCTTCATTGAAATCTGAAGTGTGACTGCTATCTGGTCGTGGGATCTCGCCAAAAAGGATGTCACTAATGCAAAGAAAAGAAACCAAACACTCACCCAACAATTGACTACTTTTAATAGAAATTTGAATGGAGCACAATCAACTATTTCACTACTGACAAAGAGTTGTATGCTTGGTAAGAACTTAAATGTTTGGCCAACACTACTTACTACCTAAGAGTTTGTTACTCTCACACAGACCATGTGAGGCAAACATAAACAACACTTGAAAAGAGATCAAGGTAAGACTCTAAAAAAAAGGCAATGTAATATGGCGTATTAGAATTTAATTGACAAATTTTCTTATATATGTGATCTAAATACCACAGCATGGAAAAGAATAATGTTGCCTGTACAACAAAAAACAAAAAAAGATGGCATTGTCAAGAAAGAATATACTCAATTGCCCTGACTACTAGTTACTAAACTGCTTGGATTTATGCAGCCTATGTTACAAGACTTATATGTGAAGTGATTCTGACTTTTGGCAAACATACTCAATCGCTGGAACTAGTGAGCATGCGAGATATTGATAAGTTCTACTAAGATCATGATGGGATACTTTGTTTTAAAGGGCAGCAAACTTTGTGTGCGCTAAATGTTCCTACTGCATGAATTGCTCTGTACTAATGAAAATCTCACTCTGTGGGAAAGGAAATTGAATCGGTACAACCAACTTGGGAACTACATAAGACTTCCAATCCGACCATGATTGAAAGTGAACATTTTTACTCGGCCTTTCATCCTAGTCAATACAAGATCTAGAAAGAGTTCTTGTAATTCTTGCTAATTGACTTGCAACAGGCAAATCTAAGTATATGCATAATCATGCGGATTAAATATAGCCCATTTATGTAACACCCCACGGACAATCCCGGAGAACCATCCGAAAACACAATCGCAAGGATGCCACACCCACATCGGACTGCACAACCAACAGGGAGCACCGTTTATGTCCTTATTAAAGCTAGAATCACAATTAAGAAGTGGGTTTAAATTATTCATAGAAAGGAGGCAAGGTTAAATAATAACATTTTGTTTTTTTTTTTTTTTTCATTCGTCTGACAATCACTTCTAACCGGAATCCATAGAAAATTTTCGCAAGAGTTATCCTCTACACACTGAACGAATTTACCTTGCCCAACATTCAAAACGAAAAATACGCCTCACAACTATACATTTTCCATACCAAAACATCCCAAACTCCAAATTCAACAATAACATCATAACACAAACAAAGACCACAAAAACCCAACACACTAGCATAACAATCCAATCTTCTAAAGACATATCCATCAAATACGCAATCATAGTCTACAACACATCCTTCAAGGAATATATAGACTTATAGCACCAAAAATATAAATAGAGTTAATTTCTTCAATAATCATAATCTTAATACATTATAACTTATTATATACACCTATATACAATCTTATATACTGATGCCAAAAATGGAACAGTTACACAAAATATCCTACCCAAAATGTGATCTCTACTCTGATGCTTGTCCTCTGGTCTTGAAGAACACCCTCCGCTCCTAACCTGCGCGTGATAAAAAAAGAAAAAAATCCTTATAAGCACAATATTTAAGAAATGAACTAATCACTAATAAATGCAGCAATCTTGAAGAAATGCAAGAGTAATAAATAAATAAATATGGTAAAAGATATGCATATATGCATATAGAACTTTGTATTTTGTTAACTGCTTAATACATAAATTTATTTCTAAATTTTCCGTCAATCTTGAAGAAATGCAAGAGTAATAAATATAAAATTTCATTATATTTGATATGAAGAGCTCCGTCTCATCAAAGCACAAAGAAATGAACACATAAGACAGAAAAATATATTTGCATAGTGGCACAAAAACATAAAAATATCACAGCCACAAAACAAACAATAAACACCTCAAAAAAGACAGCCCCCGCAAAACCAAGACACATAACAAACACAAAAAAACCCCAAAAAAATCAGAAAAAAAAACCCAGCACACCAAATCACAATCAGAACCCCACCAAAACCACAACCACACCCCAGAAAACACACACACAAAGCCCCATACACCATAAAACTCCGTACGAAGACCTCATGAAAACACAACCCAACAGTACGCGCTAACCTGACATCAACAAAGCAAGAACACATCCGACCACCCACATCAAACAACAATAAGATAGCCTAAACACTGAAGCACCAAAAACCGATGGCCATATATAGAAAGACCAAACCAACACACCTACACTCAACACACAAAAATAAGCGGCCGTCACAAACGCAGACCACTAGTTTATAAAGCAAGCGATTCGACTCAAACCCATAGATCAAACTGCGAAGCCACTAGAAAACCCGCTCAATCAACACATAACAGCACCACAACACCAATCCATAACTCCAAATACACATCACCAACACCACTCTCCACATACATGCATTAGTAGAAAAGCCCAAATCAAAATCAATAATCCACTATATCAACCAACACACGCCAATAATTCATTAGTAAACAAAAGCAAACCTCTTCATTTAGTAAAATAACCACACACATATCAACGAATCTCAATTATTTACTCCACAACAAAACTATAAGATAGTAAATAATAAATACACATCATAAGATAAGTATCACCACAACATAAAAAAGTAAAATACAATCAAGGAACACTTTAAAAGCAAAATATATCTCAAATCAAACTTGAGCACTCATTGCAGGGTTATATTATAACAAACCATACAAGCTTGACCATTAGTAAGGCGTCCACACAAATTTGGAAATGACAATCAGGCTTCAATGTAGAAAAGACGCATCAAAAGACACCAAAATTAAATACAAAACCACAACTGATATCACGAAGGAAGAACAACAGCACAAACAGACAAGCAACTAACCCAAAAGAGTACAAGAAATAACAAAAAAGAAAAACGACATCAAGAAACACAGACCTAACAGATCAGACCCCACCCCCCTGGAAGGAATTCAGACAGCAAACCCAAGAAGTACCAATAGTTTCTTGCACATCACTACTTACCCGCAACAAAAATACAAACATCGCAACACAAATCCAGAACGAGCGAATTCATCAAAGACAACAACAAGCAGGGCAAACAAACTTTTATGAAAGAAACTCAGAACCCTAAATACACTTAGCCTCGAAGCTCATCAAAAAGAATAAAGGATCAAAAATAGGGACACTCAATTTAGTAATCAACCCGCCATGGATGGAAACCCAGAAAACACATCACAGAGACACGTTCTGGCGTAAAAATAATTACAAGAAGCCATAAAAGTTAGAAGACTTAATGTAATAAAAAACCCCAAACAACGCCAAAACACAAAACGGCACTAATCCGAATATCTAGGAACACAAACGCAGAGAATGGATTGGAAAGAATACCAAAGCGAAGCCCAAATACACCAAGCTAAATAAACTTACTTATTGAAAGAAACATAAAAACACGTTATGATAATTTCACAATTTAGAGTGGCAAACATCAAAAAATGCCAAAGACCAATCATTCGGATAACGAACAAGGTAAGACATCAAAATCATACACAAGAAAACCAGTTTTTTTGGTATTTAAGAATCATAAAGTTGATAGCTACAATGTTATTAATCAGGAATTAGACAGTAAGAATATGTTTTTGGAAAGCTGAGCAATAGAGCTACAGAACTTCATGAGAGAAAGTCAGAAACAAGATGGGAAGGAATTAACAAGGGGGGGAGGGGTTTATAACATACCAGGAACTTTTTTTCGAAAGATGAGTTTCCAATCCCACGGCGAGAAAACATCTCATCATTAAAATTCAGCATTTCAGACAAAACATACAAAGTTTCCCAAAATTACTTCAAAAACCCCTAAACCATGGTAAAAACAACTTAAACAAGTGAAATTATGATTGCACTAACCTATCTAACACTTGAGATAAGCTTGGGAAAGCTTACTCCTTGGCTTTACTCTTCCCCCCTTTGAGGATGGTTCTCAACCTCTTCAAAGCATGAAAAATCACATTACAACAAAGCTTGGACAAAAAGAAAATAGTTGGAGCAATGATTTTAATGCATCAATAACATGTCTAAACCAATGAATTCTACTTAACAATTCACAAAACTCAAAAAAACCACAACTTACTTGCTTCAATGGTAACTTCACTTCTCTTTGCTTTTAATCACCAAACTCAACTTCTACTTCTTAATTCTTAAGAATTAAATACAAATCTATGGTTTAATTAGGTAGTTTGGTGGTAAATTTGGAGGTAAGAAAATGAAAGAAGAAGGAAGAAGATGGAAATGGCGTAGAGAAGAGAAGAGAAGAAAGACAAAAATGTTGTGGTGTTTACTTTAATTGCCAAAGTCAAATTTGACTTCCTAAAATCATGCAAAATGTGTGGCTAAGATCAAGTCCTAAGTAATCTCATCCAATGGCTCTAAATACCAAATGTGTGGCTAAGATCAAGTCCTAAGTAATCTCATCCAATGGTTCTAAATATTCCTCAAATAAATCTCTTCTACTTCTTATTTAACTCCACCAATTAATTAAATGAACTCCACTAAAATAATTCCTCATTTATTTCTTAACATTTTATTTCTTAATATAGACCAACAAACTAGAAATATCTATGCATTTAAAAGCATTAAACTTTCCAAAATAGTTCATTAAATAGTTCGGAGCCACGGGGGGCACTCAGCCGTCGCCCTAAATCATGCAAACATGCTCCAAAAACAGTCAAGTAAATAAATGATTAACTATGCATAGTATTTTTTGTTTTTCCGAGACTAAAATATATACAAAGTCCCGGACCGATGGTGACTATTCACAGACGGTAAATAGCTATTACCAGACAACTAAAGAACAAAATCAGTCTGTTACACTTTGCCGTGTTCCTATTCACTTGGAACTGATATATCCATGGACTTTCGGTACTATAGTTTACCTAGGAACTAAAGCGAGGTAAGGACAGGCAATAATTTCGTTGTTTTGATAAGGTTTAGCATATAAAAAGAGATTGGCTCATTTCAATTCCTTGGTCAATAAAACTGATGATGCCCAAATAATGATTGCTCGATCTAGTTCTTTAGAGAAGTGGTAGACTACATGGGGTACCAACGAACTACATAGTTTTTCTGATCAGCGGATGCAAAGTTTGTACTTTCACAACTTTGGAGAGTTTTTGTGGGGTAAGCTGGTAAAACTAAATTACCTTTTATTCTACACGACTTGATCATCCTCAAACAGATGGGACAAACTAGAAGTTGTGAATAGAACTTTAGGAACATTGCTATCGTACCAATTATGGGTAAAAACTTAAAAAAACTTGGGAAGATTGTTTGCCATCTTTCATTGAATTATGCGATTAAATAGAATTGTCAGCATACATTCTACTTCAGGGTTTTAGCGCCTTTGGAACTTGTTTATGGCTTTTTATGGTTTTAACCCACTAACTGTGTTAGATCTACCTTTGAATGAACTTTCTAATTTAGATGGTGTTCCAAAGGCAGAATTGGTGAAGTCTTTACATGAGAAAGCTAGAGCCAACATAGAAAAGAGCAATAAACAATATGCTGATAAAGCAAACAAGGGCAGGAAGAAGCTTGTGCTTATGCCAGATGATTGGGTTTGGGTACATTTTCGCAAGGAAAGATTTCCCAACCAAAGGAAGAATAAGCTCGATGCACGTGGAGCTGGTCCATTTCAAGTCTTGGAGCGCATCAATGACAATGCCTACAAGATAGACTTGCCGGGTGAGTATGGTGTTTCTACAACTTTTAACATTAGTGATTTGTCTCCCTTTGACATGGATGTAGATTTAAGGACAAATATTTTTAAAGAACAGGGGGATGATACGGATCCACCATCACAAAACACCTATAGAGCTCAAGGGAACAAGGACCACAACAATGGCAATCCATTAGTACTTCCTAGTGGACCAATTACAAGGAGCCGTGCAAAGAAATATGGAGCAGTGGACCAAGTACAAGGAGCCGTGCAAAGAAATATGGAGCAACCATGTCCTTATACATTCAAGAACAAGTTACACAAGAGCTCCATGACCTTGCTTCCAACAAGTGCTATGAAGAACTTGAAGGAACACCTAAGTTTCTCACATTAATGGAAGCACATGTTGAATCTGAATTTCAACATATGGCACGCCCCAGACCGTGCTAGGTTAGCACGCCCGTGCAAGGTGGCACGCCCCAGGCCGTGCAAGCCCCTAACTCTTGCGAGGAAACACTTATCTTGAAGCACGCTTGTGCCAACTAGCACGCCCCAGACCGTGCAAGCCTCTGACTCCCGCGAGGAAACACTTGCCTTGGAGCACGCCCGTGCCAACTAGCACGCCCCAGACCGTGCCCGCCTCTGCCTCTACTTAGATTAGTTAGTTTATTTTGAGTTTTAACAATGTTAATGGGTTGGGCCTCCTATATTTCGGCCCCCCTTGGTGATTTTCCTTTATTTGTTTAGATTTGGTCAATCTTTAGTTGATTTGGATTAGTTAACCAAATCCTAAAGTTGTTTAGATTTACTAGTCTTATCCTTAGTTGGTTTAGATTGGTCAATCTTTAGTTGATTTGGATTAGTTAACCAAATCCTAAAGTTGTTTAGATTTACTAGTCTTATCCGTAGTTGGTTTAGATTTACTAAAACCTAATCCTTAGCTGATTTAGACTAACTATTCTAAATCCTTTAAGGATCAGGACCTCTTAGAACTAGTATAAATAGCTTGTTATATTGTATTTTTATTCAATCAATCAATGAAATAGAAATTCTTCTTTCATGCTTAGGCGTGTTCCTTGCTTTGGAGAGAATATGAGATTGCATTCCTCTTATTGCATCAAGAATCAAGGTAAACTTATCAATTTACTTGTGGCGTTTATCTTATTCTTTTACTCTACTATTGGTGTTTCCGTTTCTTTATAAATGAGGAGTGCCATAGGGAGGGTTTAGTTTGATCTTTGATCTATTCCAAATCTTGTCATAGAGTTCTTGGAATAAATTTCCATAGGGTTCCGCGTCATCTTTCCTCTCAATTTTTCAATCTTTTGCTAAAAAAATATTGTGATAGGATGAAGTGAACTTTTATCTAAGGTCGATTGTGAGTTTTAGTCATGCTTGAGAACAAGCATGGGATAAGTGTGAGGGAATATGAGAGTTTTAGCATAATATGCTCCATATTTGAATATTATTTGTGGATATTTTTGTTGTAAAATGAGAACTTTCACTTGGTTTTCATATATTTTCTTAGATTATGCTAAATTCATTGGGCAACGAGCTTATGACGTCAATTCTCAAAGTTTTGGACAAATATGCTAAGTTGAAGCTGAATTACAAGAAATTACTAAAACCTCATGGAAGTTGGCAATTTAGCCTTGGGCAAGGCTAAGGGAGGCGCGTCCAAAGCTGATCAAGATTAAAATATTTGCTAGTTGGGATTACTTCGGGCTTACTCTAGAAACTCTTCTAAAGGAACTAGACAACTAATTAGGAAATTAGGAAGATACTTAGATTCCAATACTTTATATTTATAATTAATTTGAGATTTATTTTCCTAGTTTAGAATTTTTCCCTCTCCTGTAAATAGAACTTTAAGTCTATTGAGTAGGGGATCTTTAATTCTTTTCAACAACAATTGTTTTTAGGATTTATTATTCTTTGAGTTTTCTCTATGACCATGTGTAGCTAAGTTTTTCTTTTCAATCAAAGGTTGAATTCAAAGTAAAATTTCTTCTATGATTGTGAGATCTTAATATATTTATTTTCTTGTTTAATATCATCAGTATTTGTGTATTTTCTACATATAATGAGAAATTTTATCTCCATTATTATCGTATTGTTTATTCAATATGGCCAATTATTTGATTTAATAGGATAGCATATAGTTAATCGACAAGATTAAACTTGTAACTATTTAGTTGAGTTGATTTAAGTAGCAAATAATATAACATTATTGTAACCAGGCTTTTGGATTTCATTGTCTGTTGAAGTCAGTCAATAATTAGTAAAATTTAACCATTACCATGAAATTAATCTGATTAGTTTCAAGGGAAATTAATAAAGATAAAAGACTTTAAACTTGTCTTTTCTTTTTTTTTGGCTTTTCCCCTTTTGTCAGTCAATTTACATCACTTTAATGCCAAAGCAAACTAAGAAAGAATTTGGAAAGCGTAAAATACAAAGGCCTTTCTAGGGCTCATGAACATTATGGGAACTTTTTTCTTTGCAGGTGAATGACATAAATTTTTCCTTGTTGTTCATGAATAAGAATTTGATGCTAATGTTATAATCACTACAGAAAAAACACAATCAATCAAATAAATTTGTGTCTGGTTGATATTATTATTTATGTGGATAATAAAAAGTCTCCAGTTTAAATCTTTTCCATTTTTTAGAAAAATTGTTTGAGTATTTTTTCATAAAAAACTAAAAGCTAAACATTACATGGATTAACTTTTTATAAAACGCTACCTTAACATCTAAAAGTTAATTTAAATGCTATGTTACAGAACACTATAAAAAATAACATTTAACATTTTAATGGTCAAAATACTAAAAATTATTTAAAAAGCTATTACCGAACACAACCATAATTAAGATTGTATGATTGTATCCTTGTTATGAAAATCGTTATAGTGAAAGAGAAATATTTACAAATATCTCATTATTTTCCTTAATATTTAATTTGAAGCTAAATAAGACTTCAAATTTGTGTAAACAATATTATTCAAACTGTTTATCTTAAATGTTGATGTCACTACCCATTACTTTAGGCCAGATTGGCACTAGAACTTGGGTAGACTTAAAGCCACCAAAGCCCATAGTAAGCCAAAAATATAACAAACAAACTTCATGTTCAATAGAATTGGCCTTAGGCCCAATATCATCATCATTCACATATCATAAGTGTTGGGCTCGCTTGGCATGTATCATCATGTTCAATAATAAATCAATATATTACATGGTAAAAACTTTAATAAGTCATACATTGATAATTTCTAAATCTACTGTTCATGAGTATCGTAATTGCGGAACAATCTCAAAATATTTATCGAGGTTTCTTCTAAGCATCCGGTGATAGAGGATAACGTGTTATTGGAATACCAGTAACCTGAAAAAAATATTAAGGCAAGGATGAGCGTCTAAACTCAGTGAGTAAGGTTAGATAACCCTCTCACCCTACACAATCACTCAATGAGTATATAAGCCAATCTTGTCATCTAACTAATTATATGATCATGCAGTTGATCACACAAATGGCATATCAACAACAATAACAAATATTAGCACATTCACATAATCACATCAAGTGGAGATTGGTCAATGGTGCCACCAAAACCCCCGACGAGCGGTCCTCACACATAGCCCATTCTCTCATCACATGTGCACCAGGGAGCCAATCCATTTTACATGGTCAATCGGTCTCCACCTCACTTGACTAACCTCTCATTTTTTTATACCTCTCTTTTCTTTTCCATACCAACAAAAGGCCACCTTGTAGTTTTCCATATCATCCATATCGTATTTTATCATATACATAAAAGGGCACTGATCTCCCATGCATGGCTGACAGTATCAAAAACCGTCCTCACAAACCCAACCGTGACCCACACCATTCCAATTCCACACAAACAAACATGTAAGTAGCACCGTCCTCACAAACCCAACCGTGACCCACACCATTCCAATTCCACACAAACAAACATGTAAGTAGCACCGTCCTCACAAACCCAACCGTGACCCACACCATTCCAATTCCACACAAACAAACATGTAAGTAGCACACACAAACAAACATGTAAGTAGCACCGTCCTCACAAACCCAACCGTGACCCACACCATTCCAATTCCACACAAACAAACATGTAAGTAGCACCGTCCTCACAAACCCAACCGTGACCCACACCATTCCAATTCCACACAAACAAACATGTAAGTAGCATGCCACAATTAATCAAATAATATTCAATAGCAACGAGTGCAGTACAAATAGCAATATATCAAGTAATGCATGTATAAAATTTAGTCGTGCATGCATAACTGCAAAAATGCAAGTGGATGATGTGAATTATCTAACATGCTATTGGTTATTGAAATGCTTCCCCTCCCCCCCCCCCCCCCGCTTCCCCCTCCCCCCCCCCCCCCCCCCCTTATAGAGAATTATATAAAAGGAAACTTTAAACAATAATTTCTAAACATTTAACCTTTAATGTTAAGTTTCTAATTTATCCAAATTAGCATGATTTATTTGAACTACTTTGATTATTTAATTTATTTTAACCATTATTGTAACGCTCCAAAATTTTCACATATTACAATAGTATTATTTTATCGGGTCATGAATGGTGCTGCAGAGAGGGGGATAATATTTTATTTAGACTGGAGGAAGATATTGAGTATGATTAACTATGGATGGATAGTGATTTACCGGTCTATACATAGTACCACCGATCTATCAATAGTACTATCGGTCCGGAAATCGATATTATTTTGGCCCGGAAAAATTACTATCTATGTTTTATGTTTTATTTAATATTTTTGGAGTATGCATACATAATTTTTATGGGTAGAAAGTAAGTAATGAATATTTTTGAAGAATTTAGATAATTAATTTATCTTATTGGTTTTTTTTATATTTTTTTTTTTTTGTTTTTTTTTTTTTTTTTTTTTTTTTTTTTTTTTTTTTTTTTTTTTTTTTTTGGAGTATGCATAACATACATTATGGGTAGAAAGTAAGTAATGAATATTTTTGAAGAATTTAGATAATTAGTGAATAGTGAATTATGGTGTTACATTAATTAAGGAAATTTGAGGAATCATTTTTATAGAGTAAATTTGAGAATTTTGTGACGATAAATAATATTTTGAAGGAATTTAATTGGAAAATATTTGTAGTCATTAGATTAGATTACTATTGACTCAATCCTAGCCATCCAATTTTCAGAAAAGACCAAAATATCCCTGAGTTGCTTTATAAAGGTCAAATCCAATAATTGAGCAACCACTTTTCTCTTCTTCTTCTTCTCTTCAACGCCAACTTCCTCTCCTTCTTCTCTTTGTTTTTCTTCACTTCCTACTCACTAAATCCACCACTTCAGCTTCCTACTCACTAAATCCACAAAATCTTTTCCATCCAACTTGATTTAAGTTAAATTAATCCTAAAGATTGAAAAGCTTGTCTTCAACGCCAACTTCCTCTCCTTCTTCTCTTTGTTTTTCTTCACTTCCTACTCACTAAATCCACCAAATCTTTTCCATCCAACTTGATTTAAGTAATTAATCCTAAAGATTAAAGCTTGAGAAGTGATTTTTGGTGAATTATTTCAAGAAATTTGGAGATTCTCCACTTGAAGCAAAGGTTGGGAAAACCTTCTACCAAGGTGTAAGGCAAAGCAAAGGCTTAGGAAACTTTAATCCAAGTGTGTTTTGAAAGTTAGTGTTCATAAATACACTTATCTTACTTTAATTTTTTATTTTGTGCATTATGCTATCATGTATATTTTTTGGGATTTTGTATGAAATGATTGATTTATTGAACTTTGGTTGCAACAACATGCTCTTGGGTGATGTTTGATGAGTATTTAGTATGTGGTAGAAATCTCTACCATGTAACTTTGTCTTTCATGTTCTTTCATGGTTCATGTTCTTTTCATGTTTAAAGAAAGCTGAATTTGGGAAAAATGTGTTATTGAGTGAGATTAAAGACCATTTTTTGATTCTTTTTAGTTTCCATTTGTGTCTAAGTCCTTCACAAAAGTTGTAGTTATAGTTCTTAGCTTTCCAACCCATCCTCCTGTGTCCAATTTGGATATATATAGCTCAACTTATGGCTGAAAAACTCAAACTGACTCTGTTATGTCGGGCCATGTCGGGCCATATGCATCTTTGAATTGAGTGCCCATTTTGACCACTATGATGGCAAGATTATGTTTTGAGTTCTTCATGAAAGTTATTGCCTTGTATGTTAAGACTTCCCTGATTTTGGATTGGTTTAATTTGAGTGTTTGGATAAGTAGAAATTTAATAAACATTAGATTTGATTCTGCTGAATCAAGCTTGGACTGTTGGTCTGTGGTCCTAGCCTTTGTTTACCATCTTACAAATTGATATGGGATGTGATCCCTTCATAACATTTGTAGTATTTTGTCTTAGCTTTCTAGTGAATTTAACTTCACTCAATTTGGAGACCTATAGCTCAAGTTATGTCTTAAGAACACAGCAAAAGTCAAGTTTATTTTAACGCTGGAAAATTTCTATGTCTTGAAACATAAGTTTATTTAGATAAAAGTATGTAAGAATCAGGTGTGAGGAAGTTTCTCTTGATTATTTGTATTTTTTAGGATTTTTCTCTTGATTATTTGTATATTTTAGGATTTATTTGATAAAAAATAAGATAAGTTTGAAAAGTGTTATTGTGGATATGTTTAAATGGATATAAATGGGAAAAATTGTTGGAAATTTCGGGAAAAGTGTGAAATTAGTTTAGATAATGCATGATGAGGGTTGAAGTGGATACTTTGGTGCATAAGAGTTTTGTTAGCATGCTTGATTAGAGATTGAAATCTCTCCCCTTGGCTTTAGGGTGGTAAGGCTTACTTAATTATTCTATATATATATAATAAATGTTCAAGTAATGAATTTATAATTTGAAAGAATTAAATTATTTATGTTATTAATTATAAGTTTATTGATATTCCAAGTACAGAACTAAAGTATTTATGTGATTAAATGTTTAAGTAAAGGATTTATGGTATAAAGAATTACATTATTTATGTTGTTAATTAATAGTTTATTTGATATTTCTTTTGCTATAAATAAAAATGTATGTTGAAATTTAATGATTTTATGATTGTAAATGATTTTATGAAATTTGTGTATAAAGTAAGTTGCCATCGCAACTTTGGTAAATATGTAAATTATTTATAAAGTAAGCTTACATATATGATTTCATATGATAAGAAATTTTCTATGTTAAGAAATTATGGCTAAGTATGAAGCTTTCATGAGTTACATACGTTCTAAAGTAAGTTTACATTATAAATTTAAGAAGACTAAAGAATAAGACAAATTTTATGATAAGTGTTATAAATTAAGAATTAAAACAAGGATTTTGAGCTCTAATATACTTGGTGTGAATTTGATGCGAGATTTGATTTTATTATGTATGGTGAGCATGCTCGGCATTTGATGTCATTATGATAAGAAGCTATGATCATATGCTTCATATTTGCTAGGCACGAAAAGTGTCTTATGTTAGGACGACGCACTCCTATATGTTATGATAAGATGGCGACCTAAGTCATTATGAAAACGGTTGGCGACGACCTAAGGCCATTATGAATAAGTTATGAGAACCTATCTGCTTCTCTTTCTCCTAAGTGTATGCGAGCCCTTGGAAAATATTTGTAAGGCAATTAAATAAATGAGCTCATATTCTTTTAGTAAACCTTACTTTGGAAATTTATGATTATGTTATCAAATGAATTTTCAAAGCATGATATTTCAGTACATGGTTTTAAAAAATAAATAGTATATGTATTGGTATGATAAATGTTCAAGTAATGAATTTATGATTTGAAAGAATTAAATTATTTATGTTATTAATTATAAGTTTATTTGATATCTCTAAGTAAAGAACTAAAGTATTTTTTATGGTGATTAAATGTTTAAGTAAAGGATTTATGGTATAAAGGATTAAATTATTTATGTTATTAATTAATAGTTTATTTGATATTTCTTTTACTATAAATGTAAATGTATGTTGAAATTTAATGATTTATGTAATATGTGTTTTAAGTAAGTTGTTATCGCAACTTTAGTAAGTACGTGAATTATGAGCACCACTGAGTTTTATACTCAGCGCATTGATTTTTATCACGCGCAGGTTAAAGACTGTGGTTGCTGAACTGTGTTGCTGCTTGAAGACTAGAAGAGTAGCATCAGAGCAGAAGAACTATTGTTTGATATCAGTAGATTGAGATTTGGGTGTAATTAAGAATTATGGCATGTATAATTATTATATTTCAGAGATTATGTTATTTGAATATAACTTAAGTATGTAATTATCAATTTATGTTGGTGTATATATTTGGAGATAAGCATAAGATTTCATTAAATGATTTGAATATAAAATATTTGAAGGAGAGTTCGTATAATTTAGTTTATTAAGACTTTGATATATGTAATGAATGCAATTAATTAATGAATATTAAATGCTATTGAGGAAATTTAATTATATGTTATGGAAATATAGAAGTGTGTTGTGTTATGATGGATTATTTTGGAGATTCTGGGAGTTTTGGAAGTTTAATTGGAGTTTTTTTGTATTCACATGTTTGGCGAGCTCAGTTTTTAAAGAAAATTCCTTATCAGTATTTTTTGTAAGATTTTTCCCAATTTTATTTTCAAAAAAAAAAAAAAAGAGATTGAAAACGAAATTAAATGTGATTATCTTAAAAAATAAAAAAAAAAAAAAAAAATGTTACACGCTAAACTTGTGAATACTCAATTACTTCTAATTCATAATCTAATTTTATGATTTATATATTAAGTTAAGATGATATCTCCGGTACTAAATGTAGCATCCACCGTCGGGCCTCACGGGACTGGGTGGAGGGTGTTACAATTATAACTTGTTAGATTTATTTTGTTTTTATTCTAATTATTCTACTAAAAATCCAGAAGCATCTACCTTGTAATCTAAACATCCCACCTATTTTATAATCACAAATAATCAGCATAAACACAGCCCATCCATCAGGCAAAATCACTTAATACAAGCCCATCCTCCAGCATTTCAAAATGAACAATCACCTTTATTATTTGTTAATTACAGTTACATCACAATTATGCACATTCAATTTTATATTATAGATATATATATATATATATATATATATATATACTTTCTATATTTATTACTTATACTATACTTCTATATTTATACTTATACGTGTTTATGGTTATATATCACTAATCAATTCATGCCCTTAGACTTTAATCATATATTCACTTCACCATCAGTACTCCAATTCACTATACAGTTTATGTAAATAATTCCTTTCTCGAGTTATTCAGTGTTAACATCCGAGTCAACGAGTGCTACACTTATACATTAGTAAATTGCATCATTAAAGTTGAACTAGATAACATGGCAGTCCTATCGTCTAATATGACTAGATTGAACTAAAATAAATTAGAGTTTAACTGGATTAACTAAATAAATCTCTTAAGGTAATTAGTGCTCGCATTCCATAATCCTATAAGTGCTTTTAATTTAACTAATCTTGACTAACTTAACTTTAAATTTTAAGAATTTCTAGTTTCTACCTAATAAGTTTGTAAATCATATTTTAAATATAAAAAATCTATATTATTCATTAACCATTTTGGATCCAGATTTCTTAGACATTCCTTATCTTACTCTAATTTAACTTACTAAGTTCTAAACTTGACTAACTTGAACTAACCAATTCTAATTAAATTTTACAAGAAAATACAGTGTAGGGACTTAGGGCTTACCGATTAAAAATTGGATTGAAGATTCGCGATTACCGCAAAAAGGGAAAAATTCTGTCCCTTGGGTCCTTGCCGGAGCGTCGGAAAACCGGGCCTCACCGGAACCGAGCCATTTTTACATCTCCTGGCTCGGAATTTCATAGGGAACCCAATTCTGATGTCAATTTTTTGAGTCACCGCTTCAATTTGCTGAAATAGGTCCGATAGTCGTTGTACCACCGCCATTCTTGGTGGTTTTGCCATCCAAGCTTCATCGCCAGAATTGATGGAAGGAAATCATTCGTGAGGTGATGGCGCGTCATCAAAAGCCTCCTTGATGATTGTCTTCGCCGGTGACAGCGGGAATCACCGGAAAATGTGATGTTACGGTATCACACTACTTATTCATGGTTTCTCTTAGTCCGGCTTTTATTGGGCGAACAGAGGCCAACAATGTGTTCGTCTAGCCGAGCTCTAGAGTTTAGAGCCTTCATTCACCGGGAAAAATGGCCATTTGGCCGGAAAACAGGACGGAAAAGGGGAGGGGACTGACGGCGTTGATAAGGAAGAAGGAGGAGAAAATTCTTTATTTTTTCTCTCGTGCTTGAATTTTATACACCCGGTTTGATTCAATTTTGATTTGGTTTGGTTCGACAGGGAATCAATTGGTTTTCTCTTGATGTTCAATGGTTCACGTTCAATTATTTTGGTTTAACACATTCTAGAGTCTTCCATCCTTAAATTTTAAGATTTCATTGGAAGATTTTATTATTCAAATAATAATTTGAGTTGGAATAAATAAATTAAATATTAGTAATATTTTTAATAATAAATTTTAATGTTTATTGTTTATTTTGGAATAATTTATTGAGCTCTTAGCCTTAGAGTTTCGGCAATATATCTATGGGCTTGAATTGAACTCAGGCTTAAAACAAAATTATTCGGCAATTAGAGCACATGAGATTAAAAGTCCATGTTTTATTTAATTAAAATTTGATATTTTTGAAAATAAAATTACGGGATATTTTAGTTGATGGGAGAAAATTGATAGTTTCAATTTAAAATTTATTAAATTTTCTATCAAAAATTCGATATTTGTAAAGCGAAATTTTATTTAAACAATAAATTTTGCTTCAGTATTTACATTTTATGCTTTGAAAATAACACTATCTATTTTTTATTTATACTAAAAATTTGGCTGATGATGCACACCAAGGCGTGGCCTAGTGATAAGTGCATATACAATCTCATAATAGATTTAGGTGTGAATCTCCTTCTTCAATATGCCAAAAAAAAAAAAAAAAAAAAAAAAAACCAAAAAAAAAAAAAAAAAAAAAAAAAAAACCTAGTGATGCCTTATATGTGTCGTTTAAAAAAAAAAAAAAAAAAAAAAAAAAAACTAGTGATGCCTTATATGGTGTCGTTTAAATTTAAACATACTTTAGCATTTTATTAAATAAATACAAATTGCTTAGTAATTTGTTATAATTACAGGACATAAGATATCTGAAATACTAAATATTGTTCGAATGGCCAGCTAATCATATTACTATTGGAGCTATTTGTTATAATAGTATTATATTTATATAAATATTATATATTAGGGATTATTATACTAATAAAAATATTGATTATACAAATAGGTATAGTTATGATTACAAAATGTTAATTCCTGTTTAACTTTTAGCGTTTTATGAAAAGTTAGTAAAACAACTAACGACTACCAAAATAACTAATTTTATCAAATAGGCCCATAGTGCTTGCAGTGTAGCATTTATACTAATCTTTAGAATTTGAGAGAGTGAATTTGAGAGAATGGATAATGAAACAACATTTCATTTACCATTTGATAAAATGTTACTTAAACCGCTGACAGCTACTAAGACAATTAATTTTGCCGAATATGTTCTTATTAGATATTTTAATTACTTATTTTTAAATTGACATATAAATTAATAATACATTTTAAGTTGAATATTGAAAGTAACTAAATCAAACACTTCCTTAATTTTTGTACTATATTAATTAATGACATAAAAGGTAATTGAGTTGTCAAAATTACTAATAATTATTTTGTATTAAATGAATTTTCTTAAAAAGAAAAAAAAAAAAAGTTGATCCCACCCTTAGTAAATTAAGTTCCGAAATTTGGCCACATCATTGAATAGGTAGTTTTTATATATTCATAATGATTCACATGGATATTCAATAACATTAATTTTCTTACAATTTTATATAATTGATTATAAAAATACTACTTAATAGATGACAGGTAATTGAGTTGTCAATGTTACTGCTAATTATTTTGTGTTAAATGAATTTTCTTAAAAAGAAAATAAAAAAGTTTATCTCAACCTCATAAAATTAAGTTCCCAGAATTTCACCACATCATTAAATACCTAGTTTTCTTATATCTATATATATTTCCATGGATATCCAATAACATTAATTTTCTTGCGATCATATACAATTGCTTACAGAAATAGTACTTAGCAGCCGACAACTATTAAAACAGAGTTACTACTAGGACAATTATTTTTACTGAACATGTCCTTCCCAAACACTTTAATTACCTATTTTTAAATTGATTAAAAATACATTTTAAGTCGAAAGTTGAAAATACTTCAAAATATTAGTCAAGCTAATCCTCAGTTTTGGAAAATTTGTTATTTTTTATTTTATTATTTTATAAAATATTCTTTTTTTATTTTGTGAATATTTTAATTTTTTTTTAGTAATATAAACTATTTATAATATTATAGTTTATAACAAAAAATTAATAACAAAAAATTATAAATATATATTAAATTATATTTACTTGCAATAAACAAAAATTAAAGAGTATAAATAACATGCAGAAAACTAATATATATACATAGACTAGATATGCTGTCCACCATTCTAAGTAAGAGTGATGATTTTTTTTCCTCCGACATTCATTAATTTAAACATAAAAATCTAATAACCTAGGTGGCGACAATTTAAATAATAATTAAAGAACAAATAAAATTGATTAATATTTTAAAGAGCATGCATGAATTTTAATTTCATGAGAGTAATTTCAAAATTGACACTAAAATATTAAAACAGATATTAATATACTTTAGTTAGTGGCAGAGAAGAGATGAAACTATTTAAAAATGATTTTATTTTTAAATCTCATTAAATATAAAATCTCTTGCCCCAATATTTAAAATAGTGTTTTTTTTTCTTCATCACTACAACTCCAACACTTAATCCTTATGTTACATATTGATATTACTCTCAAAAAGAATATATTTTATAATATTACTCATAAAAGTATATATTTTTTTGGGCCATTGGTTATAATTTTGAATTAATAAAAATGACTAATCATCCCTTTGTATTTTTCATTTCCATTTTATATGAGATAACACTTAACACCATTTACTAAACTTACACATCCAATAAAATATAAATACAATAAAAATGTTCATAAGGCAAAAAATACTTTTGATTAGTATAACAATTATCTTGTTAAAAATAAAGATAATCTATTTAATTCAAGTTGAAATGTCTTTAAATCTCAAAGCAAAATAAATAACTAAGTCAATATTTTCAATTAGGAATGAATCTTAAAATATTTTGAATAATTGAAGAAATAAATTTCACCAAATTACATTCAATAATTTCTTAAAAGGCCTTGTACGGCAATAGATTTTGAGCTAGCTTATAACAATTTGACCAACTAAAAATGTTATTTCTATTAATTATAGCGTTCAGTAATATAGTTTTAATAGAATAAGAGAGTTTTTGATGAAATGTTAAACATTCTAATGTTTGACATTTCATAGAGATTAATTAATTTTTTTTGATAATCATACCAATTATTATTTTTCCCCTGAATACAACTAATTAAAGTGCTAATATCATTTTTTTTGAAATTTTAAGTTAAACTACTAATTAAATAGTTGACCATTAATAGAACAACTAATAATTACTACAACAACTAACAACCACAAAATAACTAATATTTGCACATCAGAGAAGAGAGTACCCCCCTTTATAATAAGACAGGCCCCCCTGCGTCCTTTCTTAATAGTTCTTAATAGATGGAGCAATCGTCACTCGACACAGATTACCATATATAACACAAGATTTCTCCACCAATTCTTTTTAGTCGAACTTCTCGGTCTGTCATTATACCCCGAGAAGTAGAAAGAATTGCCAAATAGAACCAAAATCATGTTGTAAGTAAGGCGAGATTTTTTAATAGAAAAATGAATCTCCAATCAATTACTATTGTTAAGTATAACAAGCAGAAACTTAAAAGTGAATCCCTAAAATTCGTTTGATTTTCTTACTTTATAAGTCACACAACTTCATCTATACATGAACAATCCCCTGAAGGAGCCCATACACTATTCTCTCCCTAGGTCAAGCAGCTGGTAGCATATCAATACAATATAGAGATCGCTAACTTATCATTGAAGCTAGCTTTCTTACTTGCTTTCTTGTTCGTTGCTTCTTGTTAGTATCTCTCTTCTCTCACTCAATATATATGATTTTAGTATTATGATTATTTATTTTGTCTCTCACTCAATATATATGATTTTAGTATTATGATTATTTATTTTGAATTATTGTTTTGTATTTTACATTTATGTTCTATAATAATTTTATTACTATGAGTTTTCCATATCCAAACAAACTCTTTAGATATGCGATTATTAAACATTTTGAGGTTCCACGGTTGTTTTTCTTCATATATATTTTCTTCATAGATCAAACCCGTTATCTTACATAAACAGTCCACCAAAATCAAGTGCGTCTTACACTTAAAGTGTTCCTTATAGGTTTCTACAGTAATTTTATTCATGCAGTATTCAAGTTAGTAATTTTGTTAAATAATCTTCATAAATTTTAATATATTGATGTTGGCAAAAAAAAAAAAAAAAAAATTAAAAAATTGCAGTGTGCAATGGAAGCTGTGAAATAGGAGTTGGTGAAAAAACGTGGGACTGTGGTTTCATTCCATTGTAGCAAAAAAACGTGGGCCTGTGGTTTCATTCCATTGTAGCAAAGAAAAAGATTGTGATGGTAAATGCGGCGACTTGTGTTCAAATGAAAATTGCAAATGTCAAAATCCTGTTTGTGGTTGTCCTTGATTCGCCATTGAAGCTAACCAATAATTAGTAAAATGTAACCATTACCTTGAAATTAATTTGATTAGTTTCAAGGGAAATTAATAAAGATAAAGACTTTGAACTTGTCTTTTGTATTTTTTTTTTTCCTTTTTTCAATTTATATAACTTTAATGCCAAATAAACTGAGGAAGAATTTGAAAGCATAAAATAGAAGGGTTTTCTATGGCGTATGAACATGATGGGAACTTTTTTTCTTTGCAGATGAACGGCATAAATTGAGGCTAATGTTATAAGAATTTGACTCTAATGTTATAATCAATTAAAAAAGGCGCAGTCAATTAAGTAAATTTGTGGCTAATTGATATTATCGTTTCTGTGAATAATGAGAAATTTTAAATTTAAATATTTTCTGTGTAAAATTATAACCCTCTCAATTAATTGAAACACCCCGTAATTTTATTTTCAAAACTTTTAAATTTTTTATTAAATAAAAAATCAAAAATTTTGACTGTATGGCTGCAAATACCATATAATTTCGATCCGAACCCAAGTTTACGGGGTTGGGCTCAAGCCCAAAACATAATATTGGAACTTCTAGTTAGAAACAATCTAAACTTCTTAAAAATTTATATTAAATCACTCAAAATAACAATAAAAATTAGATTTACTACTTGACTTGATGATCTTAAACTCTAATATTATTATAATGCAACTATTGTGAATAAATTGAAGAAAGGTATAAAATTTGATTAAATCAATTAAATAAATTGACCGTAAGAATAAAATGAGAATATACGGTAAATATTTAATCGTTGTCAAACCAAAATCGTAAATCGGCTTAAAATTTCTGAAAACCAAGTGAAGAACTCGAAAACCAAATAAAAATCGAGTCGAATCGCTAATTTGAACCAAACCGGTTCGAATCGAACCGGAATGATCTAGAAGCCCTTAGAATATTGCCAAATTATCATTGGCCCCATTTTCTCTCCTCTCTGTTATTCCTCTCCTGCGTCGCGTGACACCCCCCTCCCTCGTTGCACTGCGTTTCCGGCCACCGCCCGACGAGAGCAAGGCGGCGGTCGACCCTCCTAGAGTCGGTAGTCCCTTTGCCGGTCGCCTGGCACGCGGAACGAGCTTCGATCGGCGTGAATTGGTACAGCTTCCATCGACAGCACCCTCTCCTTTGATTTTCCGGTGAAATCCCGCCGTTCCGTCGATCTCAAATGCCGGGAAGGGTCCCAATCGACTCCTAGTTACCTCCAAAATGTTTTCCCTCTATTAACTTTGAAGATGGAGCCCGTATGGTGGAATTTTGCCATTGAAGGCAGTGGTGGAGCGGCTATCAAGCTTGATTCCGACCGATCAGCTCACCAAATGCACAAACGAAGCATGGATTCGAATTCCTGGTGAATTTTCGAGTCTGGGGGTATAAGCACCCCTCAAATCCAGCAAAGCCACGATTTTCCGACCACCGTGCACGACGGCGGTCTGATGAGGCTCCGGCGAAGCTTCAAGACGCAGAATGACCTCCTCTTCGCGCGGATCGTGGAATTGTAGTCTGATTCTCAAGCGGTACGCCTTAAGACCTATTTTCCTATTTTCAGTATAAATTCCAAATTTAAAATTTATAGTTGAATAAATTGAATTCGAACAAATAATTAGTTAGATATAATTCTTGCTAGGAATTAGTCAGGGGCGTATTGTAAGAAGCAATTTATTTTGAATATTGTTGATTATATTTCATGAATATTAGTTATTATTAGAAGATTTGATATTGAAATGAGAATTTTTAGCTAATGTTTATGTTGGTTAACCTAGGAATTTTATTAAAATAATGTTAGGGAGAAATTAAAATCTAAGACTTAGACGAGTAAGTATAATATAGAAATTATCAATGAGAGTACCTGTATTTAACTTGGCGAATCAAATTTTATTATAAATGTTTAGTTATTTGGTAATCAGATATAGTACACTTATTAATATCATTGAAATATGCTCGCAGATATAGTACAACTTATTTATAATCATTGAAATATGCTCGAAGGCTAATATACTTATTAATTAAGTTGGTTGGGAGTTATTAAGTGCATATGTGTGTTTGGGCGATGGATGGACGAGCTAGCCCAAAGCGAATGGGTTGGTTGAATTGACTGCCCGATGGAAATGGGCTATGTGGAATTGATAATCGACATGATTGATAAATAAGGTTATGGCGGACGGGATGAGTTGATCGTGAATTGCCCGACGGAATGAGCTGTTGATATTATATTGTGGAATTTTGTTGGGTTTTTTTTTTTAGTCAAATTTTTAGGGGATGTTCTCTGAATTTTTCGATTAGAATCTAGGCTAGTCATAATTTAAAATTAAGTTATCAGGTTTATTTAGGTTAATTTCTTGAACTTGATATATAAAAAATAAAGGTTCTCTTATTTTTTATTTATTTATGTCTATTCCAAGAATAGAATCAATTATTATATTATATTGTTAAATTACTACTCCTTTACTTAATTGTAATTGAATGTAAATGTCTAATTGTGCACTTGCATCATGATATTTACTTATTTGTTATGCTTATATTTAATTGCAGTGTTTGATTAATTGTGATGTGATAATGATATGCTTTGTTTGTGTGGAGTTGGGATGAAGTGGGTTACTATGGATTTGTGAGGGCGGTCTACGAGACCGTTGGTCGTATGGGAGATCGGCGCCCCAATGTGCACCTGATGATATGATATGGATAATATGGATAAACCAGAGGATGGCCTCCTGTTGGTACAGAAAAGAAAAGAGAGAATGGAAAAACAATGAGAGGGCTAGTCAAGTGAGGATTAGACCGGTCGGCCATGTATGGGGGATCGGCTCCCTCCTGCACACATCATAAGAGGACGGGCATGTGGGAGGACAGCTCATTGGGGGTTTCGGTGATGCCACTGACTAATTTTCACGTGATGTGATTATGTGAAGATGTTAATAATTGTGAGTGCTGTTGTTGAAGTGCTGTTTATGCCATTTGTCGTGGCTGTCTGCGCGTGAGCATATAACTTCAGTAGAATGACAAGATTGAAAACATTTGCACATTTTGTGTGAATGCATTGTTGTGCTAATAACTATCTATTCATTAATAAACTCACATGTCTTCTGTTTAATTTCAGGAAGTAGATTTTTCTAAACCCAGTTAAAAAAACTCTGTCTCTTTTCCTCGCAGAGTTTAGAAAATAAATTTCTAGAGTTAGCAAATATTAAATTAGTAGACTTATGTAGCTATATGTACAAGAATCTATCTGCTTGTGAACTCCGCAGTTGTAGAATTTATAAACTTTTAGTCGTGTATTAATATAGAAGAAATAATTCTGTGAGCCTATATTATAAAAGAGATGTATTGTAAATTGGCTCGATATGTGAAATGTTTAAGATGTAAAATTTAGGTCGAGATATAATATAATTATGAAATTTGTTTTGCATAGTTATATGGGCTGAATGTTTGAAATTTATATTGAGAAAGTGAAATTTTAGTGATTTGGCTTACTACAAGCCTCGGAGGCCTTAAGCTTACTTGGGCCCTAGTGACGGTCTGGCCCATGGAAATGGATCGTGACATTAATAAAAAATGTATATAGAAAAAATATACTTCCTCCGTCCATTTTGTTTGCATGGTTCGACAAAATACGCATATTAAGAATTTAGTCAACAAAAATTATTTTACCCTTTTTCACCTCTCATTAAGATATTAATAAAAATCATTCATTTAATGAAAAAATCATTCATTTAATGAATAATCATAAAGGTTGTAATGGAAAAAATAATTATTTAAATGTACATTTTTAGAAACCTTATAAATATTTTGGGACATCCAAAAAGAAAATAACAAGCAAATAAAATAGGACGGATGGAGTATTTTTTGATATAAAATAGAAAATAAAACTCACTAGAAATGCACATCAAGATATAATTTAGTGGTAAATGTATTACGATCTAACAATAGATTCAGATTGGAATCTCTCTTCTCTTCCCCAAAACTTAAAAAAAAAAAAACTCCCTAGAATTTATATATAATATATATATATAATATAAAATTATTATATAATATAAAATTATGATATAACTCATTATATTAGCAAATGATAGAGTTAAAGATTTTTTTTTTAAAAAAAAACCCATAAAATTAACTATATGCTCATAGACTTACTAAAAGGTATCAAATTATTGAATTAGGGATAATGCAACAAAATGTATGTTGATATGTGCGAACTGTTTGCACAAGCGATTAAAAAAGCATAACTGCATAAGGGGCTGATACCATAAAATTGAAGAAGTTGCGGGGTTTGAAAACAATTAATTGTTTTGACTGTATATCAACAATTAGTCAACGCGCCAAAATCACGTCTTTCGTTCCCTCTGTCTCCTTCGACGTTAATTATATTTATATTAACCTTTCAAACGTTCAACATTCAAATATTCAAAACCCCACACTAAACACAAAGAATAAAAAACCAGAAAAAGAAAGAAAACTCTCTAATTTGAACGTTTCTTCATTGAATTCTTTCAGCGTCTGTGCTAAGGTCTTAACTTAATTTGAATGCCGTGTGTGAGAACTCTGGAAAGCCGCACTTTGAGCATAACCCATCTCTCTCTCTCTCTCTCTCTCTATATATATATATATTAGATATATTATATATATATATATTATATATATATATATATATATAAAATCAATTCTCTTTTGTATTATATATTTCAAGTAGACTAAGAGAAAGAGATAAAAAAATACAAAGTTTTGCTTCATTTCCAGAAATGATTTTTGGGTGGAGAAGAAATAGAAACAATGGTGGCAAGAAGAAGAAGAAGCAAGAGGCTGGCAAGTCGAATAATTTGGAGGAGTTGGTCATCCCAAATGATTTTATTTGTCCGATATCTCTTCAACTTATGAAAGATCCTGTAACTTTATCTTCCGGGATAACTTATGATCGAGAAAACATAGAGGCATGGCTTGAGGCTGGCAATTTTACTTGCCCAGTAACCAATCAAATCTTGAGGAGTTTCGATCAAATTCCTAATCATTCTCTTAGGAAAATGATTCAAAATTGGTGTGTGGACAATCAAAACTACGGTATCCAACGCATCCCAACTCCTAGAGTTCCTGTTTCTCCAATTCAAATCTCTGATGTTCTTTCAAGTCTTGAAGCCGCAACAAAGCGCTTGGATCAATTCGAATGTCTTGATTTGATTCAAAAGATCAACAGTTGGGCCAATGAGAGTCACCGAAACAAGAGTTGCATTGTAGCCAATGGAGCAAGTGCTTCATTGGCTGCAACTTTTGATGCATTTGCAACTCACAATTCCTTTGAAACAAATGCTAAAGTTTTTGAGGAAATATTATCTACAATGAATTCATTAACGTTTCCACTTGATATGGAAACACAATTTTATTTAGGTTCAAACAATTCTCTACGTTGCATGTTTTGGCTATTAGAAAGCAGAGACCGAATTTCCTCCAAGCATAACTCCATTAGTGCACTTAAAAAGATTCTTTCTTCAGATCAACAGTATGCAGAAGCTCTAGCATCCATTGAAGGAGTAAATATTGAGGTGTTGTGTAGGTTCATTAAAGAGCCGATTTCTCCTACAATGACCAAAGCGTCTCTCATGGTTATTTTCTATCTACTTTCAACCCATTCATCATCAAGCGACAAGATCAAATCTGCATTGGTGGAGATGGGTTTGGTCTCTTTACTGATAGAAATCATCATAGACTCGGAGAGGAGCACGTGCGAGAAAGCTTTAGGGGTTTTTGATAAACTTTGTGATTGGAAACAGGGAAGAGAAGAGGCTTACGGTAATGCCCTGACATGGCCAGTACTAGTGAAGAAAATCTTGAGAGTTTCGCAACTGGCCACGGAGTATTCTGTTTCATCCATTTGGAAGCTCCATAAATGTGGAAGACAAGAGAGAGTTCTGGTTGAGTGTCTTCAAGTTGGTGCTTTTCAAAAGCTAGTCTTGCTTTTGCAGGTTGGCTGTAGTGATGACACAAAAGAGAAAGCAACTGAGCTTTTGAAAGTCATGAATCCTTACAGGGATGGATCGGAATGCATCGACTCTCTAGATTTCAAGAATTTAAAACGATCATTTTGAATTAACAATTATATTCAGTTCTTTATATATATTCATTTCTTAATATATATATATATATATATATATTAATATATATATATATATACTATATATATTATATGTGCACATTTGGTTAAAATTGTAGCCATTTCAATTTTTGGAGAATATAATATAGTTTATATATAGCCATTTGTTTTCTTAAATTTGTTCAGTCAGCCTAATTTTAGCTATTAATTAGTACCAAAACTTGTGACCTATAAAATATTCCATGAAACAAGCTTGCATAATGAGGCGCCGATCCAACCTAAAGAATCAGGGGCCAAATCATAATTTTGATTAATGAGAGGTCAAACTAAAATATATTATTTTAATTTTTTAATACTAAAAATTGAATTTTTTTTTTTTTTAATATTGGGGACCAAGGTCAGGCTCTGTGTGTGTCAGTCCTGTGCAAAATTGAATACACCACGCTCATGCAGGGAACTATGCCCTTAAAACTATCCCAAGTATGAAATCCGGTGCTCGACAATTGGATGTATCTAGCTAAATTACCAAGTATGCATATTTATAGCTAAATATAACTATGCCCTTAAAATTATCCCTAGAAGTAATAATATATAAAATAATGTTTGAGCAAATATCTTAGGGTTGACTTATTTATTCTTAAATATTATATTTATTTGAATTTGATTCTTAGCACTTAATAGAGTTAATTCCCAGATTCACAAAGTGAGCAAAGCATTTGCTTTTACATTTACCAGAAAAAAAAAAAAAAGTTATATAATTGGATATATAAACCGGGAAAACATGTTGTACATGTAAAATGTGTGCCAACTTGTGTACACATGCAACCATTTGCTAACACATTTTCAAATATACTACGCGCGCGCGCGCGCGCGTGGTGGCCCGAACATGAGTAGCTGGATGTGGCCCTAGTCCAAATATTTATATATATATTTTTTTTCCTTAAAATAGTGAAATTTTAAATTTTATTTGTTAAAATAGTGATTTTTTTCACGTATATAGACTTTTCTAAATTTTGAATTTTTTTTGGTGTTCTAGGTTTCAATTATGGTTCCCACCACTCTACATAGCATCTGCCAAGGCCATTAAATAATTGCTGTTTGAGTAAATTAATGAAGAATCAAAGTTAGGTTTACCAAGTCTAGTCCCAGCAATTGAAATGAGGAATAAGTCTCTCTTCAAACCTGTTGATTTAAGGAATTACATATACCACGGACTTCATATGGTTTGATCAGTTCAAAACAAAAAGGGTCAAATATTTGTTTTTTGATTACTCTATCTGCTTGCCAGAAAGACAGCTGCATTAATTCAATCAAATCAAGGTCCAGAATTCAGGACAAGTCAACTCATTAATATTTTTATTTTTCAAGCATAAATATGCTTTTAAAAGTTATCATTAAATACAATTTTCTAATAAATAGAAAAAAAATGACTACTAAGTGTATTAATCACTGTCTCCGTTGGCTCAGGCTATCAGTCAAGTGTTGATATTTCGATTTAAGACACCCTTACAGGGCACATGACCACCCTAAGCACTGATGGCAGACGCTACCTCATTCCTGCATGATTATAGTTTTATGGTCCTCAGCCCACGACATTAGAGCTTGGCCTAAGGCAGTCAACAAAGTGGCCATAACTCCTGAGCAGTAGAATCAATATTTAGACATCAAACGTAATGAGATGTTATTATAGAGGATCAAACAGGGTTAATGTATAAATTTGAGCATGAACATCGACTGAATATCTTTGTGACCTCTGAATTTTGCGAGGGTTAAATCATGATCCTACACTTTTATATTTTAGTAATAACTATATCCCTTACCAAAATGAAATGTCTTTGCAAGGGTTCAATCATAACCTTATACTTTTACATTTCATTTTATTGAGAGTCACAGTTATTATTGAAATGTAAAAATACAGAATCATGATGTGTTCTTCGCAAAGTTCAAGTGCAACAAAAATACTTGCTGAAAATACATAGTGAAATTTATGCACTACACCTTTTCCAGCACAAAGAAGTTGGACATGACCTGGTGTGGCTGTGTCATGTTAAGCTCATTAGTTTTGGAAGTTTTCGATTTATTTCTTATTTTAATTATTATAATTTTTGTTATTCCCATTTTGAGTTGTAATCGTATATTTCTTTACTTCCTAATTTGTTCGTATTTATTTAGTTTGTTTTAAAAATTGATTTCATTACTCATTGGATAGTAAATATCAGCATTTTAGTATAGTTTCTACTAGATTATAATTAGATTTCTTTTACTATTACACAAATAGAATTTAAAGTGTTTTTAGGTGACAAATTAAAACTTTAGTACGATAAAGTAATACACCCTAAAATTCGCTTTACTATTACACAAATTCTTTTGCACACTACTCTAAAACCCTCAAGTTCACTTTTCTTACTCAAAACAAATTCAAAAATCACTTGAAGATACCGTTCATCCTTGGCTGCTGATTTGTCATTTTTATTCCTGTCATGATGGCACAACCATGTATGTTGGTATATCCAACAGCTCAAAACGTTTAAATATATTCAAATCAAACCAAACCGACTTAAAACCATAGTTTTAGAAAAATGATAGTTTGATTTGGTTTAACTTGAAAATTTTATAAACCAAAATTTTGGTTGGTTTATAGTTTTAGAGTCAAAACTGCCAAACCTGTATTTGTGAAAGGGTGGTGATAGATGACACGACTCGGGCCATGACACGGTGACATTTTAAAGAAGAAAAATTACAAAGTGGGGTCTAAGTTTGTAGTGTACAATAAAGGATATTTACGTGTAGAGCGTATGAACGTATTAAATATTAAGGGTACAAAGTAAAAGTAAGCAGTTGTATTGCGAGTAAACAGAATATGCAAAAGAGGGGTTATTGTATCTTCAAGGCTCAATGAGCAGGGAACCATGGATGAAGAAACCCTAGAAATCAAAAGAGAGAACTTGATTAAGTTGAATGATTGAGCAAAGGAGCAAGCAAGTGGAACAAATAGGCATGTCGAGGTAAGCACTTCATTATTCAACTGTGAGATTTTATATGAGTTGGGTTAGTGTCAACTGCAAATTCGCGAGGCCGAGTATAATCAATATGAATTATTTTGTTTGTAGCTAAACTTTTGATTATAGGTGACTATGGTGGCTTAGAGTACATGAGCCTTGGGTCTTTAACTTTGTAAAGTTTAGTTTTAAATTTGATGTAATTAGAAATGATTGTTCATGGAATTAGAACATCGTAATGTGATTATAAAGGAATTATAATGAAGAGGATTATATTGAATGTGAATGTGTGAGACATATCAATGTGAATGTGTAGGAATAACTTAATAATTCAATGAAAGGAATTAGATAGAATTTATGTTTGTTTTCACATGCAGAGAGGAAGGAAACAAAGAAGATAATTGGATATGCGTCTTTTGGGATGGGGAACAGGGTTATATTTATTTTAATTATAAAATCGATTTTTTTTATTAAACCCGTTTCACCTTTAGAAATGCGTCTTTATTTTGAAAATGGGAGTTTTGAGAAAGAAGGCTCTTACTTTGGTAAGAATTTATTTTTGTAGTTGCCACCTTCTTTAAGGAAAATCCCGAATCGACCATTTCATTTGAAATAATCGAATCAGTTTTAACCAGAAGTTAGGTATAATCTCAGGAAGATGTTAGGCACCCAGATTGCCCAGCCATAAACTGACCTCCATCATTTGTCCAATTATTCACAACACAATATCGGTATAACTCTAATTGAGATGCTAAAAATGATTTTAATGCATTTTTATAAAACATGACACTCAAATGCATTATTAGCAATTAATCATAAAGCAAAACATCAAACCAAAACCATGTAAAGAAAGGGGAAGTTGAAAATAATTACAAACCAAATCCTAAAATACATTTTCAATCCCATTAACATTTCTCAAACCCCCTATCTATTATAATTTGCAATTAATTAGAGCTCATTATGAACTCTTTACATTATACTCAATATAATAACAAAGCATTAAATGATATCAAACCATACACAAACAAACTAATTATAGATAATCATAGAATCATAGATCACAATAATAATTAATAACAAAAGGAAGTATGAACAATATTTAAATGACAAAATAATTAAAGACTAAATTAAAAGCTAATGGGTTAGTTAATAATAAATAAAGCATAAAAATAAAATGCTTGAACCTTAAATGATGGGAATTTAAAGTGCAGAAATATAAAGGATAGTAAGATAAAAAGATTTAGATTCAATTTAAAATAAGATTTAGATTCAATTTAAAATAAGATTTAGATTCAATAATTTGATGTTCATCATGGATGATGAAAAAATATGACTATCGCAATCTATTTATTGATTATTGTTGTTTATTAAGGTCAGAATGAATTGAGAATATTATAATAAGCATTAACCCTTAGTGTTAGATTCAAAAAGGCCCACATATTAGAGTTAGGCTGCATGAAAATTAAATCTGAGTTTTCGAAATGAAGCCACATGCACTATACGTTATGGCATTATAATAAGCATTAACGCTTAGTGTTAGATTCAAAAAGGCCCACATATTAGAGTTAGGCTGCATGAAAATTAAATCTGAGTTTCCGAAATGAAGCCACATGCACTATACGTTATGGCATGTGCCATAACTCTTGTGGCATACGGGGCTTACCCAAACCAGAACACAGAAAAGGAAATATCGGAGTGTTTGGCTATAGGGAAGTGGCGTGCGCCACTTAGCTATAAGGCACGCCACTTCTGTGCAGATAGACTTCTGTTTGGTTGATCATGGGCTTCCCTCAGAACCAGGCTTCTAAAAGGTGATTTTAATCACCAAGGAAAAGAAAAGGATGAAGAAAATGAAATCAGACTCTCAGATTTACCTTGCCTTGAAGAAAAAACCAAGATTTGAATGAAAATTGTTGAGAACACCCAAAGTCCTTGATGCTTGGTGATTAATCCGATTTACAGTGATTTAGATGAGTATTTATGGAAAACAAACATGAAATCCAAGGGAAGTTTGATGAAAAATGCATAGCTTGTGAGATTAGAGAATACAAAACTTGTTTATATCTCAAATCTTAAAGCTTAGAAAATATTATGCAAGAATTCTCCCTTAGAAAAATTTTCAACCCCTAACCTTTAACCTTTGGCCTATTTATAGGTAAATGGTGTGATTAGGTGGCCTTAATTTTGGGGTCTACATGGTACATCCCAAAACCAGGCTGCAAAAATGGTTTGGATGGCATGCAAAACAAGACAGTGTATCAGGATGCTTCCCGGGCAAACCCGAGGCGCTTCCCAGGCCTTGTTTCGATGTGAAACCCCAGGAAACCCTAAAATGCAAAAATAGCCTGACAACTCAATTTTTTAAACTCAGATCACGGTCAAAGAATCAAGTCTATCAGATGACCCGATCTTATTTTAGAGCAAAAAAGGTTATCAATGCTGAGTAACATTGCCAGGGCAAAATTTAAGCATCCATAATAATGATAGGCATAGTTGTGTAGTTGTGCCGATCGAGTCGGATGAATGTTGCAAGAACCGTTATGGGTCATATGTGAGAACAAAGAAAAATAATATGGTGTGTGTTCTCTTGAGGCCATGTTGCATTATTATAGGTTTCTTTTATTTAAGTATGTTAGGCAGCTATAAGTATAAAGGACATGATAATATATTTGTCTCAATACGGAGCCTAAACATAAGATGTAGGCCAATGGCACTAAGAGCACTGCTTAGTGAGTTGACAGAAAAACTAAAGAAGTGGGTGAAGGATTTGGGGGTTCGAAGAGCTGTGAAAGGATTTGGGGTTTGAAGTCCTATTGAAAATGCAAGAAATAGTTATAAATCGAAGTTCTGCTATTGGTTGTATGAGAAATTCAACACAGAGAAAGTGTGCATTAGTCTACCAAATGGAGTATCAATTTGGACATTGTTCTAATCATGTGGGTTAGGTATTGGGCATCCCATCTGGAAGAAGTGGTCATTTTGGTTTTGGGCCAAAAATTGGTCATGAAGAACTACTTAGACGCATCACAGCTGAGTATGGTGGATGTAAAGCAGTGATGGAGGCGGAGGCGATGAAGAGAATAAGGAATAGTATGCGAAAACTGCAGTTCCAACAACACTTCTTGTTGTACACACTTGGTGTGTTTCCATGTCCAACAAAATGCAGTAGGTTTAGCATGCAATTAATGGATGTTGTTACTAATGTAGAAGCTATAAAGGAATTTAATTGGGCTGAATTTGTGTTGCTACAGTTAGTTAGAAGCATTGAATAGTTTAAGGAGTCAATGCAGAAGTCTGGAAAGGCTAGCGACCTAGGAGATTGTGTATTGTTCTTAAAGGTATGATATCTAATTACCTAACTTCTGAATCAAAATATTTATGGTTTTTTTGTATGAAAGTGATTGTAATATAAATATGACTATATTATTTGATAAAATTGGTACTGTTACTCTCGGTAGATTTTCATATTATTTGATAAAATTGGTACTGTTACTCTCGGTAGATTTTCTATCTTGATCATCTTGATTTTAAGTAGGTCAATGAAGTGGAATGTTTTCCCAAGGCTTTGCGTTTGGGATAAGGGTGATATACAGGATGTTAATGCTTCTGGTATGCAAAGTGCTGGTGGCTATGGCTGAAGAGAGGTTATACTTATAAGTACTGTGTTTGAGTAGAATAATCTTCTCTAGTATTTGTTTTACGATTGTTAGGTGTTGCCAATTAGATATGGCAAGCCCCATCCTTTAGAGGTTGATGAGACGAAATGGGAACAAGTTAAAGTATGTAAATTGAACCAGGAATCTTCTACAGGTGATGATTATAGTTTGAAAAAATCTACATCATCTATAAAGCGGAAGGAATGCGAGAACTGTGAAGTAGCAAATATGGGAAACAATTTAAGTGCTAGTTAAGACCGAAAACATTTAATATTACTTATACCAATATATGCAAAATTTTATGTTATCAATTTAAATATAAAGTAATGTTATCTCACACGGGTATGTTTAGCAGGGGTTATTTCAGTCAACGTATTCATTAATCGTTGTAGGTGTAGATTTAATTCAGTTCCATGCTGCAAGAGAGAACCCAATGGAAAGGAAAGGTAAATCGTTATAAAAGGTAAACTGTTCTATTAGAATGCAATTGTTAAATTGGATATTATAAGTCAATAAATGATTTGGGACTGTGCTAGTAAAGAACTGAAAATTTTACTTGATCCCCACCTGCATTGTTGAAAGTAATGGTCACCCAATTATAGCAGTAAATTCCTCATAGCGTTCAATTCCACTTTTAGTGAAATGTTCTAGCGAAGTCTATGTTGGACCCCTTTCAGCAGGAACCATTTAGTTCATTCAACATGTTGTAGATGAATTTGGTTGTATTATTTGCTTATAGATAAATAGGTTCATATAATTGGATTTTCTACAAAACCTGTAATTGGCTTTTGTAGATCAATTTTTCTTTGAAGTTAGATTTTCTATAAGAATAAAGTGAGAATACATATAAATGGGACTTCATTACTGTTTATTTACATAATTGCAGTTACATATATTACAAGATTTATGGTTGTCCATTAAAGGTTGGTAGAGAATGGACAATATTATTAGTGTTGGATACCCATATAACTTATAAATGTTAAGTCTTTACACTACCTAAGGTCATTTCTCATGGAAGGTAGTCATTTCTCATAGTCAATGTGAACCACACAAAACCATGTATCATTCAAACTTTATTCAATTTATTTAAGTAATTTATTCAATTCATCAAAAAGGAAGTGTTTGCCTTTTGTAGTTATAACAAGTCCCATTAACCAAAATCCATGTAAATCTCACTAAAATATATAAACTATAATTAATGCTTTAATTAAATACAATCCAATGTCCTCAAATTCAAATCATTTAGATTATTCCACAATATCATTATTCATGGAGAATCAAGTTTATGTCAAGATAACTCAAAATGTTCCATTAGATTTTAGAGAAATTCAATTTACAACGACTTTCCTTAAGCAACACTTTGAAATTTAAAAACACCAACTTTCACCATTTAATATCGTGTTCAATATATTCCAAGTATTTCGATGACATTAACACAAACTAGAATAATACAAATCAAAACACAAACTTTTTCATCTAACATCCTTTATAACCATATTATTTTTTCCCAGTTAATATCAACTTAGATTTCAAATGAATAACTGGCGTTGGTATTGTTTTTTTTTTTTTTTATTACAAATGAATAACTGGCGTTGGTATTGTTTTTTTTTTTTTTTATTACAAATGAATAACTGGCGTTGGTATTGTTTTTTTTTTTTTTTATTACAAATGAATAACTGGCGTTGGTATTGTTTTTTTTTTTTTTTATTACAAATGAATAACTGGCGTTGGTATTGTTTTTCAAACACAAACTTTTTTCATCTAACATCCTTTATAACCATAGCTTATTTTTTCCCAGTTAATATCAACTTAGATTTCAAATGAAATAACTGGCGTTGGGTATTGTTTTTTTTTTTTTATTACAAAGATATACTGGCGTTTGGTATTGTTTTTTTTACATTTAGCATTCTAAATATATTGTGATTTAAAAATATATTATCATGATTGCTAAATATATTTGAGATTGTAATATTAATATAATTTTATACATTTATGAAATTGCCATATTAATTAAAATAATTTAGTTTATAAATGCAAAATGAAATTGGTTTCAAACTAATTAATCGTAAATGTTTTCTCAATAAAATGAATAACTGGCGTTGGTATTTTTTTTTTTTTTTTTATTACAAATGAATAACTGGCGTTGGTATTGTTTTATTTACATTTAGCATTCTAAATATATGTGATTAAAATATATTATCATGATCTAAATATATTTGAGATTGTATATAATATAAATTTATACATTTATGAATTGCCATATTATTAAAATATTAGTTATAATGCAATGAATTGTTTCAACTAATTAATCGTCAAATGTTTTCTCAATAGTAAAATATGATTGTTGCAGACTATCTGATATATCCAAGTTTTTTTAAAAAGTATATTTTAATAATAAAATATGATTGTTTATATACTAATTTTTTTAAAAAAAATTAATAGATTGTCATTTGGTTCAGTTCAATACAATCCAAATACAGAGTGATTCTAGCTCGATTACAGAACCAAAATAGTAGTTACGTTCAACCCAGCATATGACTTTTTGATTCAATTACAAAAACATGCAAAGGGCATGAATTCACAAATCCAAGTTCATAACAAAACACTGACAACAAGAAGTATAATTTGTTGTGTGCTCCCAATGCTGAAGTGGGACAGAGAACTGAACTACTGGTCCTTGTACCTCTTCTCCACCTCCTCCAAACTCTGAATCTCTTTATGATATTTGCATATACGATAGATACACCTATGATCATATACACACAAGTTTAGACTTTCAAGTAAAATTCTAAACTGTAAAGTATATATGCCAAGTTAATTGCCCCATACCAGTAGAGCAAGCAAGCTGAAGCACATAAGATCACATTCCTTTGGGATTTGTAAATCTGCACAACGGTAAAGCTCATCAACACAAAATAATTAACTGGAAGTTTGCAGTAAGACAAAATGGCCTAGTAATTTACTCTTGTGACACTCCAAGTTCTTGAGATATCTATCATGTCCCTAAAGTTGCAATTTTCAGTAACAATCTTGCACCTTAGGGTTGATGGATCCAATTTTTAGTAAAAATTTTTGGAGACTATTGTGTGCCCTTGAAGGTACTTGTTTATAACAAAAATTGGAACTTCAATGGGGCATATGATGAGTCTCAAAATCTTCAGGGTGCTTCAGGGACTAAACTTTAAAGTTCAAGAGCAATTTTATTCATTTGGCCAAAGATATAATCTCCATTATCACATAGTCTCTATGGATGCGACCAAAGTCAATAAAACTCAGTCTCCCATCTTAATTATCCAAAAGATATATATACACCATCATCACAGACTCCTCAATAGAAGGGACTGAAATGGCTGAAAATCAGTCTTTCATCCTAGGCCTTTTATTTTCTTGATTCTGGGGAAGGAGGAAATCAAACCTAGGTATGCCTTGAGTCATATATTCACTTACAGCTATGCTATGCCTACATGTGCTTCCATCCCAACTAAAAACAGAAGTACTCCACATTTAATAAATTCAGGATTGCATATGTTATATATGTGCATTACTTGATTTATGAGAACGTTCTACTGAGGGATTGTCAGGTGAGAGCATAGGGAATGAGCAGAAAAAAACAACAATAATAAAACTAAAAGTAAAACCCTTTTAAATTTTCCCATTTCCCATTTCAAATCAAACTGTGGAAACTTCAAGGTGACCTCGAAAAATATTAATTTTATCAAGCACGTTTATCATATTTCATACAATTATGAAAGCTGCTTAAATATTCTGAGAAAAATTAGGAAGCATATACAATAGCAGCAAGCTGATTATACTGCTCGGGATTCAATCTAGAAGCTATAATTAAGTTCACATCATATACATCTGAATTAAACACATCCACTCATGTTGTCTTGATTTATTTGAAGTTGTTCAGTTTACAAAGTTTCTACAATCTTGAGAACTCAAAGCCAAACCGAAAATCAAAAATCGAAACTCTCAATATTAAAATCTAAACCAAACCAAATTTTATATTTAACAAACCGAATAGACAAAATAGCATCAGGTCAGTTTGGTTATTCAATATTAACGGAATAATGCTCATCCCTATGTGCTAGTAGATAAAGGCTCAATTTCACCAATGATACCTCAAATTATCACTTATGAACATCATCACCTCAAATTTTAACTTGTGACATGAAAATGATTGAACATCTATTTAAGTTGTAACATTACATTCCAGCCAAAGATAACTTGGAATGTTGATTGGGACTCTATACTGAAATTTAATAATATTTTTTTTAATAAAAGTTAAACCACATAAGTCTCTTGTTTTTTTATCTCATCATGGAATGCATTCTTCCTTATCATCTTCCTCACCACCAACTGCACCAATATCAATCTCCATGCAAATCCTATATGACCAATCAATCAATAAAATAAATCTTCAAAAATATCATCCCCACATTTTCACCCAAGAATAGGGTTGGCAATGGGTTGGGTACCCGCTTAAAATGTAGAACCCGAACCCAAACCCGATTATACATTAGGTGTTCAACCCGTTTGGAAATTTACTTTTATTACTTGAATCCATCCCGAAACCTATTACAATTACCCATTTAAATACCCGTTTAACATTAAATATATGTTCTTCATTTTGATATTTTTAAAAATAAAAATACGTAAATATTAGAAAATTATATTTTGACTTAATAAAAATATAATGTCAATATTAAATATAACCGAAATTGGGTCAGACCGGATTGGGTACCTACCGAGTCAGGTAAAATTGGATCCTTGCTAAGAATGTCCCAAATGAAGCAAATGTCTCATCTTTACCACATTCAATCAAGCAAAGTAAATTCAAAGTGGATAAATCTTCATTCTAATATACCTACAAAAGAGCATTCATCTTTAGCTATATTACACCCCTCTTTGGCCTTTATTGGGATGATTTCTATTTGTTTCTTCTATTAATCCTTTCTTCTTCATCTATCATTCCCACATTTTTACTCAAGAATCTTCCAAAGGAAGCAAATGTCTCATCTTGACCACATTCGATCAAGGCTAAGCAAATTCAAAATGGACAAATCTTCATTCTCATATACCTATAAAAGAGCATTCATCTTTAACTATATTCACACTCTTCTCTTTGGCCTTCATTAGATCGATTTCTATTTGTTTTAGACATCCTTTCTTCTTCATCTACAAATCATGTACCATAATTCCATCCCACTACTCTCTTTGGACCTCCAAAGGAGGCTCCATCTAGAAAAAAAAACTCTACCAGGATTCGGTCTTGAAACAGAACATGACAACTTGCTTTTGCTGTAAATCCTATAAATCAGCACAATCACAAGAGAATTGAAAGGAGCCCGCTAGGGCAACAGAGAGCAAAATTCAGGATATTCATAGTTAAATTCACCTCAGTGTTGAATTAGAGAATGGTATAGCATAAGTAACCCATAACAGGCTAGGACACAGTTCATAGAGGTTGCTCTTAGTTGAAAAGAAAATCATTCTTTCACTTAAGAATCCCAAACAATTCAATTCAGGGTGAATACACAAAGATTTCAAGTAATTTCTTATATCTAAGTTAGTAACCTTCGCAGTAGCTTCATCATTATTATGATGTACAGCTTTTGTGGCTCTAATTTGCTTGTTATTGCTGATTATGGATTGAGTTTTCAAGAATTTTAAGATTGAAAGAGAAAAAGAATGCTAGCTTAGGGTTTAGTGAAGAAAACTAAGACAAGGGAGAAAAGAGAGAGAGAGGAAATAATAGAAAGCTTTTCAGATTAGAGGGGAAAAAAGTTATACGTATAATTACCGTTTACCATTAAAAAATGGCTTCATTATTCATTTACCCCAAACTTTGTTGCTTGTTACAATTGCATCCCAATTCATTTGTTCAATTGCAATTTTACCCCCACAGCCAAAATTTGGAAAAAGCAATAAGTTATTTAAACTTGATAATGGGATCAAAATCAATCTTCATATATGTAATGAAGAAAGTGATCAAGAGGATCTTCAGGATTTGATTAAATCAAAAAGAGAGCATTTTAGGTATCATAGCATGAGAAACAAAGAAAATTAAAGTATGGTTGTTACTTGGTTGAAAGTATAGGCATGTACTTGGAGGCATAGTCTCGCACGAAACATCTAATTTGTCAATGTCTGTCATTAACAAGCTAAAATCAAACTTGGGTAAGCCTTATTTTTACCCCATGCATGGCCCTGCGCTAGAGGGGGGTATATTTAATACATTGCTTTGTATCCATTTCATAATTCAATAATCCCCAATCAAAGTTATCACAAGGTTTCACTGTTTCCCATTCGAAGTTGTAAGAATGAAAAAATCACAAACTTCTTAACATATTTCAAAAGTCATAAAACAGACACATGCACCCATAACTCTAATCCATTTAATGATAATAGTTATTATAGGTGTAAGGACTATCAAGCTGCAACAGGATCCTAGAATAAGGCCTATTAAGCTGGAAAGGGACTCTAGTATAAAAGAAGATGCCTAATCCTACATAAGAACAGTGTTTGTAATACTGACATAAAAAGCTCCAAATTCTAGCATCAATGGTTTTGAAATCAAAACAAAAATAAAAATGATGGTATAAAGTATTGCGCATAATCCTATATTCCACTACACTTGAATAACCTATAAAGCTATTGGAGTAGAAGAATTGAGTTAGGAAACAACTGGAATTGAGGATGCATTTTGTGGTTTCTTGATGGCTTAACCATCAAAAAAACCCTCGAACTTTGGCACTTTTTCAAATCTTGGCCAACACTTTTAATTTTGTCAATAATATCCCAAACTTATCTTTCCTTTTCAATTTGGCTTCTGTCCAGATTCTGTTAGAAACTAACAGGTGTCACCGTTAGTGGGACCCACATATTGTAACCTCAGTGCCACATGGACACGCCAAGTTATTGTATCAAAAAGACTTGATGACCAAAAAAACCTGAACTTTAGCTTTTTTCTTTCGATTTTAACCAATACTTTTAATTTTTCAATCAGTATCTCGAACTTATTTTTCCCTATCAATTTCGACCTCTGTCTAGAGTCCATAAGAAACTAGCAAGTGAATAACGGTGATAAAATGGGAATTTGAATGAATGAAGATGCACGGGTGTGAGGACATGGAGTGTCAAAGTTGGCTCATTGAAGAAAAGGCAATAATATATACTGTATATAAAGGGAGAGAAAAAAAATTATACACTTATTTTTATTGTATGAAAATTAATAATTCTAGTTCTTCAAAATTTATGAGTATATTTATCTTTTTATAAAAAAATTATATATTTTCACTAAATTTTAAAACTATTGGTTTATTCAAAATTGGTTCATTTTGAAATTTAATTTATATTTCATTTTGTTGAAGACAATTTCTTTTTACTATCATCTCCCTATTTTCTCAAAATTATTTTGGTGTGAGGTCCACTAATGAACAAAATTAGAAGTATTCACCAAAATTGAAAAAAAAAATGTCAGGTTGAGCCCTTTTGATACAATGACATGGCGTGAGGTGGCTTCCTAGGGCCCACTAATGACAACATAAGCTACTTTCTAACAGAATCTGGATGAAGGTCAAACTTGACCAAGAAAAATAAGTTTAGGGTATTATTGACAAAATTAAAAGTATTAACCAAAATTAAAAAGAAAATCAAAGATTAGGCTTTTTTTGTTCATTAAGCCCTCTTGATTGATCACAGGGATGACGGTTAGAAATTTAGCAAAACTAAGAACACTAAAAATAAAAGAGAGAATAAATTGTGAATTGCATTACTAATTTAATGTTGAATTGATATACATGTTGTCATAGAAATGAAAAGGTCTATAACTGCACATATATTGCAACCATCTTGGGATTTGGGAGACGATAGGAGACATGATTCACCCTTATTAATTTGTTGACTAAGAGAAAGTGTACAATGTGTGTAAATGGTAAACATCCTAAGATTTTGGACATGACAACCCTTAATTGGTTGATAGGCTAGATATATATTGCATTATATACATATATAGCAGTCATCCAAAGATTAGAGACATGATTTTGCCTAATCAATTGATTGTCTAGAGGAAGATTGAAGTTTGTAACTATATGGTAACCATCCTAAAATATTAGGGAGGATTGGAGACATGGTTTGCCCCTAATCAGTTGTCATAATTTGTTATTTCCCCTTTCCTATTTGTTCTTAAATGAAGAAGTAGCAAAGATTTGTCTTCTGCTTCTATAATTGCCAGCCCTGCACTTCAGTAAAACTACCACCTTTTATGGGGTTTAAGGTGCAAGCATGTCATCCAACAAATAGTGCAATGCTACACCAAAATGCTCGGAAATATAAAAACTCAGCTCCCTATCTATGTCTAATACAAAGAATAAAGAGCATGCTATTAATGTTCTTAGGGTTCTACCAGGAATTAAGGACAAAAGATGACTCCTATAGAGCATTCCAGTTGGTACCACCGCACGCTTTAGAACCAAAAAGAAAGAACAATAGAAGAATAAAGGACAATACCATAAAAAATTTAGATAATTTTATTCTTCTTCTGTTACCATATCTAATTCAGCCTGTAGTGTCTTTTGCGGAACTATCAGATCTGCATTTGAAGATTACATCCTACATGCTTTTGTACTTATTCGTTGGGATATGAACTTTCAGGTTTCAGAAAACACTCAAATACTATTTCATTTCTCTGGTAAGATCCAGCAATAGTAAGCTTAAAACAGGAGACATTTTCCACGCATCCAATTTAGTTAGTCTAATTACACTCACAATATCATTAATATCAAATTGGGAATCAAAGGACAAGTTAACACCAATCAGACAATCACTACTAATTTTATTCATCACTTTCAACAGAATTTTAAGCTTAATTTTGAAAAACATTTCCACCTTCAAATTTCTCATCAAAATCATAGTTATAAATTAAATAAGAAAGGAAGACTCACAGATTTCTCATAGCGATCCCTTTCTGCGGCAGTGCAGATCTCAGAGGTGCACATCAACCGATGTTCATTCTTCCAGTAGATATCTGCACACATTGATAAATCCAAAACCCCAAAATGATGAGAACCCCACCTCCATATCACATGTCCAAAAACTCAAATTTCCTATTAACAAAGAAAAAACAGAAAAAGAGGAAAACCCAGGAGCTGAAACCCAGCGAAAGGGACGATGAAGAGAGCAGGTTGGAGAAGGAGGGAGACGAGAGACACCAATCGATATTTCAACAGCTTCGGCGAGGGCAGGGTTAAAACTGCAGCTAGAACCGCCTCCACTGCCACGGCGTAAGTGAGTATCATCCACTGCAACGCCATTTTCCTAGAATCCCAGCCTTGATTATTAATTCAGACCCTGTTTTACTTTTCTTTCAAGCTTTGTATACGAATGCAATTGACTTTGCGTATCTGTTCCTTTCGGTGCTTCCCCTACCGATTAAGGCTTTTATACAACATTTTTAAACAGCACAGCGGAACCGCTTGATATAACCCCGGTTCCTTAAGATGATGAAATCAGAATCAAATTGTTTTTAGGGAAAATTACTATTTCATTCATGTATAATTGGAAAAACAACTAGTTTATTTTTTTCATGAAATGCATTTTTTAGTCTCTTATTTTTATTTCCGTCATATGACAGTGTCCTTTCATCCTAAATTACCTATTTTTGTCGTTTATTCAAAGCGAAAAGACCTAAATAACCTTATAATAAAAATGACAAAAACAAAGCTTAGGACAAAAAAAAAAAAAAAAAAAAAAAAACTTTGCCAGTATCCTGTTACCTTTCGGTGCTTCCTACCGATTAAAGGCTTTTATACAACATTTTTTAAACAGCACAACGGAACCGCTTGGATAAGTAACCCGTTTCCTTAAGATGATGATCAGAATAAAATTGTTTTAGGGGAGAGGAAGAAATATACTAATTCCATTCATGTATAATTGGGAAACAACTGTTTATTTTTTTTCATGAAATGGCATTTTTTAGTCTCGTTATTTTTATTTCCGTCATAATGACAGTGTCCTTTCTCCTAAAATTACCTATTTTTTTGTCCGTTTATTCAAAGCGAAAAAGACCCTAAAATAACTTATAAATAAAAAATGACAAAAAACAAAGCTTAGGAACAAAAAAAAAAAAAAAAAAAAAAAAAAAGCCAAGCATTCTCCCTCCCTTTCCTCTCTCTCTTACTTTCAACTGTCGTAGACTGAAGCTAAGGGAAACCACAGGATAGCACTCAGTCAGGAAAAACCTTACAAAAACCACTTCGTTGCACTAGTTAGGTTGTATCGGTGGGCAAAGCTTCGGCAGAAATCTATTTGAAGGAACGAAGCCCGGGTTTGAACTAGAAAAAGTATGTTTCGACAATAACTAAACTACATATAAAGTATGTGAATTTATTAAAGATTTTGGCATGTTTGGTTCACAAATGGTTGATATTTTCCCCTTCAGTAGGCTGCAGTTGAACTCAAACACAGTTAGCATTTTTATAGTGAGAATGAAACTAAGTTTTTTCAATGATTTGTTTTTTGTGTTTTTTTTTTTTTTTTTTTTTTTTTTTTTTTTTTTTTTTTTTTTTTTTTTTTAGAATTGGATATTCCCATTAGTACTATTATCTTTTCCATTCCATCTGATGGGGAAGTTGTTAATACTATTGCCTTTGACCCTCTATTAGTATTGTTACTTTGATTTGGTGAATGATAATATATCAAAATGTTTGATATTGATTAACATTCATTGACATAAGATATGGCAGGACAACCTCTTTAATAAGAATCTGATCAGGCTGAGTATGATCACATGTTCTGAGATGCTTTTAAAGCAAAACTGGCGTCAAGCTGCAACTTTATGTTAACAATAAAATAATGTTGCAAACCCCTCATAGTAGTTGAAGCCTGCCTGCTCCTCCTACAATCCAAATGAAAGTGATATGATCATTATTGTCCTAATGATAGGGCAGAGGGTTCTGTGAGTAATGAAGTAAATGAAAATGGAAGTTCAATCTAAAAAATTTTTTTTTTTTTTTTTTTTTTTTTTTTTTAGAATGGATATCCCATTATACTATTATCTTTTCATCCATCTTGATGGAGTTGTTAATACTATTGCTTTGACCCTTATAGTATTGTTACTTTGATTTGGTGAATGATATATATAAAATGTTTGATATTGATTCAACATTCATTGACATAAGATATGGAGGAAACCTTTTAATAGAATCTGATAGGGAGTTGATGCACATGTTTGAGATGTTTAAGCAAACTGGTCAAGCTGAACTTTATGTTACAATAAATAATGTGCAACCTATAGTAGTTGAAGCTGCTGCTCCTCCTAATCCAAATGAAGTGATGATCATTGATTGTCCTAATGATAGGGCAGAGGTGTGAGTAATGAAGTAAATGAAAATGAAGTTCAATCTAAATTTATTGAGCCTAATGTAATTGAGTCTACTAATGAGCCTACTAATGAAGTTGGAGGTACTGATTGTGGTGCTAATGGAGTTGAGGGTACTGATTTTGATGCTAATGGAGTTGAGGGCACTGATTTTGATGCTAATAGAGTTGGGGATACTGATTTTGGTGTTAATGAGGTTAGGGGTAGTGAAATTGGGGTAATGATGTTGGGGCTACTGAAATAGGGGGTTGTGAGGTTAGGGGTACTGAAATAGGGGGTAATGAGGTTCGGGGTATTGAAGTAGGGGGTAATGAGGTTGGGGGTTCTAAAGTAGGGAGTAATGAGGTTGTGGGTACTGAAGTAGGGGGTAATAGGTTGGGGATATTGAACTAGGAGGTAATGAACCATATATTGAGGTAGGGGCTAATGAATACACATCAGCGGATCCGGGTGAAGTTCCTTATCAAAATGAGGTGGAGGTTGAAAAAAAATATAGGTACAAGTTCAAGATCAAGGGAGGAAAAGTTATGTTTCTAGTGCTCAAATCTGGGATGGGGTCTTAGACATATAGGAGTCATCTGAGAGAGGGATCGATAGGGGCAGGGGAAGGTCCATAGGCAGAGGAAGGGTCGTGCTACTAGAACTCAGATTCCTACTTCTACTGCTAAAGATGTACAAGTGCAAAGACCAGCAAATGAGAAGAGTAGAAAAGGGAAAGAAAAGGTGGACACTGCAAGTCAAACTAAGAGTTACAAACTAAGGAGGCAAAGAAGTATTCGAAATGAGGGATTTAGTGTAGAGGATGAAGTGAATCACAGTGATAGTAGTGATAGCGACTATGATGGTGTTAGCTTCATAAATGATGAAGAAGATGAATTTGAATTGGATGATGATTTTATCATTCGTGAACCACCTGTGAGAGGTAATCCATCATTTGAAAATGTTGGTGAGGAGGTAAATCTTAGGGATTCTAGTGTTGTTGATGAAGATATTAATGACTCCGATGATGGTTCAAGAAGTATTGATTCTGAAGCTGATGAAAGGCAGAAGAATGATAGTGCTGATGATCCATTTAGAAGTATGTATGATGATCTATTTGTCGCACTAGTTGATGGGGATATCACATTTAGGGGTGGTTAAGTGTTTTCTAGTGTATATGAAGTGAGGGAGGCCTTGAGAGGTTGTGCTGTGAAGGGTAAATATATCATTAAATGACACAAGAATGATACTGAGAGTAACTGTGTCATGCAATTCAGGAGGTTACAGTTGGAGATTTCATGCATCAAAGATGAATGACAACATGGCTTTTATGGTAAAGACCTTACAAGATGAACATTTATGTGTAAGACCAATTAGGAATAAGAATCTCAATGCCACCACTAGATGGGTTAAGAAGAAGCTGCAAGATCAACTTCACTCAGATTCAAACATGAGCTATGAGTTAATGCAAGGTGAACTTTAAAAGAAAAACGGGATTCAAGTTGAAGGTTGGCAGTTGTATAAGGCAAGAGCCCAAGCCAAAACATACATACATGGTTCTCATGCTGATAGCTATAATCATTTAAGAAGATACATTATAGCTTTACAAAGGTACAATCCAGGTACCTTTGTAAAATTTAGACCAAAACCAAGAAACTCGGAAGCTGACCCTATTGTATTTGGGAGGTTATTTGTATGCTTCAAGACATTGAGAGATGGACTCATCAAGGCTTGTAGGCCTTTTATAGGATTGGATCGGTGCACCTAAAATGCCCTTTTGGAGAGGTTTTTTGCCCGCTGTGACCTTACATGCAAATAGAGGGGTATTTCCCATTACTTTTGCAATAGTTGAGTCTAAGTGTAAAGAGTCTTGAGGGTTCTTTTTAGATTGTCTATACCAATGCATTGGTCACTTAAAAACAGACAAGCCATGGAAATTTATGTCTGATAGGCAAAATGTTAGAATCTTTACTTTAAGCATTTTAACTTTATTCACTTTAACTTTATGCACTTTAATTTATTATGTTTATATAGCATGTGGAATATCTGTCTGCCACTATCATTTAACTTTGTGTGAATGTTTATTTTTTTTAATGGCATGCTTAACATGGCTTAATAGATGCAGTCAAGACTTGATTTTCCGATGCATTACATAGGTTCTGTTGTAGGCATATTGAGATGAACTTTAAGGAGTTTTCTAGTTTAGCTCTCAGGAATGAATTTTGGGCTAATGCAAAATCCACATATAGTGATGAATTCAAATTGCATATGAAAGAAATATCTGAAAAGCTAAATGGAAAATCACATGCATGGCTAATGAATATACCTATCAATCAGTGGAGAAGACATGCATTTCATCCTTATGCAAGAAGACTTGTAGTTGTTCATGGTGGGAGATTACAGGCTTGCCATGTAAACATGCTATCTTTGTAATTGGTTACAAGAGGCTTAAAATTGAAGACTTTTGCCATGACTTTTACACAGTTGAGAGATATACTGAGTGTTATAGGGGTGTCGTTCATCCAATACTTGAAACTGAGTTCCAAGCAATTTGAGAGTGAAATGATTAGGCCACCTAAAGTGAAGAGAAGAGTGGGCAAGCCTAAAAATAGAAGAAATAGACAAGAGGGTGAAGGACCAGCTATGACCAAGAGCACGAGTCAACCGCTGTTAGATGCAAACAACGCTCTCAATTGGGACATAACAAGAGAACATGCCAATCTCAGCCACCATTGCAAACTTAGGTATTTCCTGTTTTAATTGGTGTTAGTTGGTTTATGTTCTTGGAGATTCGGCAGCTCTCAATTTGCTTTTGGAATAAATTTATGTTTTTGCTAATTTATGATTTGTTATGGTCGCTGGATTATGTTTTTGGTGATTCAGCAGCTCTCAATTTGTGCTTAGTATAAATTTATGTTTTTGTTGTTTTATGGTTTGTTATGTGTTTTGTTTTGGTTTATTGAATTTTTGATTTTTGACAAGAGTGTTCATTGTGGTTTGTATTGGGTGTTTTCTGGCAATAAAAAGTGCAGGTCTGAGTTTCTGCATTCTTTGGTTGGGTGACATGCATGTTTGGTGTACATAAATTTTTTGTTGCAGCTGACTTATTTTTGGTCTTGATGATATGCATCTGTCAATTTTCTGCATTTTTGGTTTTGGTTTACTGTGACTGTGTTTCTGCTTGTTGATCTACATATCTGTGACTATGTACTTACTATCCATTTTTTGTCCTTTCTTCTAAATAGTGTTATCAATTGGTCTAACTTTTCTATATTTTTTCCTATATCAAGCTAGAGAAGGAGGAACAATAAGGGGCAATCTTAGGTGCAATCTAAGGGCAGTCTCAAGGGGAAGCTCAGGGGCAATCTCAGAGGCAATATCAAAGGTAATATTAGGAGGAACCTCAGTCTAGAATTTCTTGCACTAGGCCTGTATAAACAACAGTGACCTCTCTAGTTAGGGAGTGATAGTATAGTGATTATAGGGATATTTTGGGATATTTTTTTGGTAAATGGCACATGCAACTTCTTTTTTGTTCTTTTTTTGTTTTCTTTTACTTCAGTGAGGATGGGATGTCAATGTCATACAAATAGTGGTATTTAATAGTTGATTGTGCCTACTTGTAAATCTCACCATTATTGATTTACAGGTACTCTTAATATTTTGATACAAATTACCAATATTAATGCAAAATATAAGTTCTTTTTGCAATTTTGTATGTCAAACTACTTTTAACTCTTCATATTAGGAAACCTTGAATATTTATCATTCATTGCTCATACAAAAAGTTGCTTCACAATGGGTGCAAAGGCCAACACTAACAACAAGCATCTAACAAAATGCCCCAACCATTCATTACATACCTAACTACCCACTAATACTCATTACAACATCACCCAACCATTGCCTTTATTATACCCCAATCAATTACAACTATTTAAAGTAACCTTACAACCTCTACTTAAACAGCAAACACAACAAAAAGCACAAATATACAACACATGCATATCACATTCAGTAGCTTTATATGCCTTTCAACCCCATCCATCCCTTCCAATTTTCCCAAAAGTCACCTGTTCGCATCCTTTATGGTGTAGACCTCCCTTTTAACTTACAAAATATCTCTAACTATGGGGTGGGAATCCACAATAACACCCCTAATGCTTGCCTTAGAAAATGTCTCAACTGGCTTGCACCATCCCAAAAATGTACCATATTCATTATTCACTCAATAGTAGTATAATCGGTTCTTGTTCTTGCTAGTATCTAAGATCCAAATGCTAGTCTTGCTCTCACATTTGTAAATGGTATTGAAGAACCTGCCTTCCCAGGCACTATCTCCACCACTTGAAGAAGCCATCTTCTTCCTTCAAACCCTAGCATCTCTCTTCTTTATGAGACAGAGTTGTAAATTTCAATTAGAGGTAAAACAATTATATAACACGCCCTTTTATATATCACGAAGTGTGGGGAAGGGTACTTTGATATTTTTTTATTATCACTCCTCTGACTAGTCTATCTTTGAATAAACGACAATAGATGGGTAATTTAGAATGGAAGGACTCAATCATACGACGGAAATAAAAGTAAGGGGCTACAAAATGTATTTCATGAAATAGAGGGATGAATTAGTTGTATTTTCAATTATACAGGGACAAAATAGTAATTTTTCCTTATTTTATGTGGTTTTACCGTACGATTTTAGAATTGTTGGATTACGGTTCATTTTGGTTTAGAATCGAAATTGGATAGTGTTTTCAAGTTTGTTAAATTTCTCTCTCCTTTTTTTTTTTTTTAAATTTTGTAGCTTGAATAAAAAAATAACAATAAATTGTAATATTTAAAAAGGCTAAACTAATTTAATAAAAGTTAAAAATTTATTTTAGAAAATTATAATGAAACAAAAATAAATTGAAATTTTCTTTGAAAATATTTTTCACGATTTTAAACTGGAACCACTGATTTAAACTAAAATTATCTATTTCTATTTCAAAAAATGAAGAACCAAATGCATCTGTAGGCTGAGTATGTGGAAAGAGCTTTCGAGTTCGATCCCACTAAATGCACCTGTAGGGAGGGGTGAAAAGCCTTAACTGTGACTATGTCCCGAACCGGATTAAGTGGTCCCTGAGAGTAGGATCCGGACACAAGTGGTTTACACAAAAAAATGAAGAACCAAAATCAAACTGCAAATACATAGTTTTGGTTACGGTTTAAAACTTGAAACAGTTGATATAATTTGGTATCCGTTTTGATCGATTCAATTTTGATTCAGCTCCAATTTGAAGCCAATATCTCTCTTGATAATTGAGTTGTGAATAAACCAGTCATTTCGGTTCAACTGCACTTTTATTTATTTTTATTTTTTATAATTATTAATAAAAATTAAATTTATATAAATTTTTATAGCAAAAATAAGTAATAGTATCTATCGGTCTATATTATATATAAATATGAGAATATGAAGGAATAATAAGATTTTCGATAGTGCCTTTAATAAAATTTAAATATTCTAAAATAACTTTTGACATGACCAATTAGAAAATTATATTTTATTAGTTGATTAGATATAATGTATCTATCGGCTCTATATTATATATAAATATGCAGAATTATGACAGGAATAATAAGATTCTTCGATAGTGCCTTATAATAAACATTCTAAAAAATATTCTAAAACTAACTTTTGACATGACCAATTAGGAAACAATTATATTTTATTAGGCTTGATTAGCACTTATTTCATTCAAAAATTATTTTAAACATTAAATATATATAGATAATTAATTATTTTCAAATCTTTAAGTTTTTATTTTTTACAATTTATTTTTAATAATATATATGATAATGAGATATTTTAATATTTTTAATTTTTCAAATCTATTTTTCTTAAAAATATCTTGATTCTATTTATTATAACTTCTAAAACTATTTATTTAGGAGAGAGATTATAACAAAAGAAAACAAAACAGTTTTTTCTCATTACATATTCTTTTTTCTTATGTGCTTTGATAATTTGCATGATTACTTTTACAAAAAAAAATTACAATTTTCAAATAGAATATACCATAACTTAAATTTCTTCTCAAAATTTTTACAATTCTTAAAGTATTTTTTAAAAAAATGAATATATGTTCTGTGTGGAAGGACAATTTGAAAATTTTAATTTTCAAAAAAATATATAATATTTATTGTTATATCTATAATATATATCATATTGAGACCATATTTACTTGGATGATACTGTTAGGAATGGTAAGCTTATATAATATTTTATTGTTATATCTATATATATATATATATTGAGACATATTTATTGGATGATACTGTAGAATGGTAAGTTATAATGAATTTTAGATAAATGACGATACAAATTAAACTGAAATGTGGTGCTATTTTAGTAATTAATCATTATATTCACAATAATTTTATATGAAATTTTGTTTTAATATTTTAAAATCTAAATAATATAAGACAAAAATTACAATCAATATTTAATATTAAAAAATAAAAACAAGTATAAATAACAAATAAAAGTGAGCAATGACATAAAAAATTAAACAAGTACGAATAACGAATATAGTTAGCGTGCAATGCACGTCATAAAAAGACTAGTATTATGTATAAACGTGGGAACGAGAGAATAATGAGATTTTCTATAATAGCCTTAGATTAATTTTTAAATCCTAATATATCCATTTAGTTAGATTTTTTATGCATTTTAATTGGAGAAAATATGCTCATTTATCATTTTGAAAATCCTTTTAATTGTATATTTTTTTATGCCTTTTAATTGGAGAAAAAAAAAATACCATTTATCCTTTGAGTATCTTTTATGCATTTTAATCGGAGAAAATATTTATATACATTTTTTTATTTGATTTTGCATCATTACTGTGTAATTATTTTTATAATTAATATATTTCAATATTTTTAATTATAAGGTCTCATGTGATATTGCCTTATAGGAGTTAAATCGAAAATCTTAATTTACATATTGAAATAAAATTTAAAAAATTTTAATTAATTATATTCTTAATTTTTTAAAAAATGGTAGTAAACACTTTACTATCATACTCTATTAGTTAAACACAATGAAATAAAAATAAAATTTTTAAATATATTTTTTCTCTTTGATTTTCTTTGGAGATAATGGTGTACATTTATTTGGACTATTTGCACATTATTGTATTTTAAAATTATTTATAATTCTAATTTAGCAAAAATAATGGAATTATGAAATAATAATATTTGACTAATATCATATAAATTTTTTTTTCCTTTCTTAGTGTAATGAAATCTTATTGAAAAATAGGCTATAAAAGTTTGAATTAATGAAAAAAATGGCTATTTGGACATATTTGCTATCTTTTCATTTTCAGTTTTTCTATAAAGCTTAATGTTCCTAAATGCCAAGCATCTTTCCTATCATATTTATAAATTTGTGTGTATCCTTTTTATTCACAAAGATGAAACCTGAATATGGGATGTATAACATGAATTTTTAGTCTTATTCTCAATGTTTTTAATTGCAATAATAAGATCTCTCATCATTAAAAAATTATTTTTTTTCTAAAATTTTGAATGTTCTACATCTATTTGACAAATACCTAAAAAGAGTGCAAAAATGCTCATTTCAATAGTATGAACTCTACTTTAAAAAAAGTTATCACCTTTAAGCCTTTTTTTTTTTTTTTTTTTTTTTAAGTGGGAACTCCTACACTTTAAAAAAGTTTATCACCTTTATCCTTAAGCCCCTTTTTTTATAACTTTTTATTGTATTTTTCTTTGAAGAGTACCTTTCTCTTTTATCCCCCATGCTCATTTTAATATAGCTCTACTTGTCTTTTCAAAATTAAATTATCTATCTCACACAAAGCGGCTCTGGGAGGAAGTCATCAATATCCAGAGTTTTACAATATTTTTTTTTTTTTTTTTTTTTTGAATTTCTACCTCTATTGTTATGTCTTTCAAAATTAAATCTAACACAAAGCGTCTGGAGGAAGCATCAAATCCATTTACAATATCAGTCTCAAAGGGTTGCCGGCCTTGTTGAAAGAACAACATATTTCAAATTAGAAAAAAATATAGGAAATGAAGGAAAATATAGAGAGAGGAGGGAAAAAAAAAAGCTAAAGAAACCGACATCTAGTTAAGCTAATAAAGAGCATTCCAAAAAATAATTATATTGCGAAAAGTGCAAAGATAACTCATAATATGTTTATCTTACAAAAAAAAAAAAAAATACAAAGATAACTAATCAAAAAATTGATAATTTTGCAAAAATTTCAAAAATACTCATCAAATAAATGATTCGGAACCATGCTTATATAAGGCAATAATAAATCATAATTAAAGAAATTTATAAAATTAAGAAAAAGAAAAATAGAAAGTGAAAGTAATTAACTGTAGTATATAAAAAGTTATTAACTAAAAATTATAGAAATTAATCCTTAAATCCATAACTTCTAACATATAAAAGTGAAAGCAAGTCACAACCAAAGATATATGGTTGAATTTAATCCAAGTTTTATTTGGAAAAATACCCAAAGATTTAGCAAATAAAAAGTTCACAAAAATAAATAATAATACATGTCTTTGTCGGCCTGTCCACCGATAAATCTGAAGTTACATGCCACAAAGTGTGCTTCCTAGGATGAGGGTTGCTCTCCTTACACAAAAAGGCTGCTAGCCAACTATAGCTAGGAAAACATTTTTATATCATCATAGTATTTAAGATTAGTCTTTGTGAGAAAGATCTATTCTAGAGACAAAAAGAAAAACCATAAGACCCAAACTTTCAAGTCCATCATCAAGGAAAGTATCCCTGATAGCCACAACATCCAACCACTGAATTTGAATCTTATTCTTAACACCACCATCAAGCAAGCTTTTGCAAAATTACATTTTCGCACCAAATTCCCATTATATCTTGACTTATACTATTTTTCTTTATGAAAATCAATTAATATTTTAAAATTTTAAAAAAATAATATGAGAATTTAGCTATAAATTATCACTTGAGCACAAACATTTTGATTTCCAATTTTAAGAAGTGAAGTAGGAACACTAGAGGCCTTAAGCTTATCAGTAGTAGTAGAAAGACAATGGCTGGTGATTTTATGATTTTACTTCATATTATTTTCTTTTGAAAGCTTCATTTGTATTAAATTCAAAAATATAAGGACACTTTTTCTTCTAACTGTGATATCTAAATGAGCAAAATACTCGCCATAAATTGAAAAAGATAGTTAAATTTTTATCAAGATTATGCTTGTAAAGGCAAATACAATAAAGAATCCAATGAACACGCTGACCACATATCAAACATGAAAATAACTGATAGACAATAACAATATTCTACTAAAAGGGAATTAAACTACCAATACATGACCAATCTGTAAATAGGTAGATATGGGCTTGAAATTACGAGATAATACCCCTAATATCTCTCCCCCAAATCCCTCATGTAGCTAACCATATCTCAACCATGTATATAGGGCCCAAGTTCCCCAAGGGAAAGGGTTAATGCTTTTCTATATTTCAATATACATTTGCAATCATCATTCATCACTGTTAATATTTTACTTTGAGACTATCAAATTGGTGCAGTGAGCATAGATTGAAAACCATTTTCACGCCTTTAGATTCATAATGAAGAATGCTCACACTTAACTGTTGAACAACACGTTAGATCCTCACAACAAATGGAAAAGATACCTGCTGTAGGAATTGGGTAGATAGACAGAGTAGGGAACTCAGTGGAGAAGATAGATAATCCCCACATCCCCTGATGTGTCTGCTCTAGATCTTCAAGCAGCAGCACTACTGACCCAAGCCTATAATAATTTCACAACCGTGCTAGAAAGAATAATGGCAAAATCAAGGAACAACATATCTCGGATACTTCCTAGCAGCAAGCGGCGAGGTAATGCACGATAGAAGAAGGAGGCACCGCCGATAGGCAAGCAGGTGACGGGATGTAAGATGGTGAATCCTCTTAGCACATTGTAACACCCGCCGCCCAGCCCCAAGAGACCCGACGGCGGATGCCACATTCGGTGCCGGAGACACCGTCCTAACATAACATATAAAAGGAGCAATAGACAGGTGACGGGAAATGTAAGATGGTAGATCTCTTAGCAACAAATTGTTAACACACCGCCCGCCCAAGCCGAAACCAAGAAGACACCCGAACGGCGGATGCACACAATTCACGGATGCCCGGAGACACCAGTCACTAGCACATAACATATAAATCATAAAATCAGGATTAAGTGGAGATTAGGAAGTAGATTAGAGTATTGACAAGTTTAGGCGAGTGAATTGTTTTTGCAATTTGTTTTTGAAGTATGATATATAGATTATAGACCTTATGAAAACAATTAGGAAAAATTCGCAACCAGGCAGCAAAGACTGCAGAGAGTTTTTCCCCTTTAAAAAGGATCCGAGGCTCGCCAAACATGTGAATACAAAACACTCCCAATTTTAACTGGCCTAAAACCCCAGCAAGACTCAGTAATCACGCATAGGGGCAACACAGCACCACTCTTGTAGACACTTCATACTAGTGAAACCTCGAATAGCAGTTTTAAGTGATCATGCAATTAAAATGCATTGGGCATTATATATACTACATCAAGTCCTTAAGGTGTTTCTTCCATCATAGGACCAACTATCTTAAACATATTTTATATCGCAAACATTAAATAGAAATGCTCATGGCTTATCTCCAAAATATATACACCAAACTATATTTTTATCATGTACAGTGCTTAAGGTTATGAATCAAGGATAGACATAATATGCCGAGAAGATGTAGATAATTATACATGGCATGATTGCTTAAGTAAGCATCAAACTAAATTCTACGATTGACTGGGAAATGAGTTGCGGTTTCGTGGGTTGGAAGCCTACCCTTCTGATGGGCGGGCGGGTGGACACTTCAAGTAGCAACCATATTATGACTCAACCTGCGGCGCGATAAAATCAACGCGACTTGAAGCATATAAAAACCTCACAGCTGTTGCTAACATAAATGACAAACTATAACCATGTTGTGCAACTGGCACCAAAGCCAACACTTAAAACTATAAATTTCAATAAAAGAACATACATTTATTTGCAAAAGAAATTTCAAATAAACTTATAATTAATACATAAAATATATTTAATTCATTACCAAATCAACAAATTCATTATTTGGAAATTTAAATTAATAACCAATACACAATAACTATTTATTTTAAAACTGCATGTACATGAAATATCATACGGCATTGAAAACATAATTTGGAACATAAATCATATTATTTTCTAAACTAAAGGTTTACTGAATACAATAATAATCTTATCATCGGTTAAAAAGTGCTTAATATTTTACAAGGGCTTCAGCATACACTTAAGGAGAAAGAGTTAAGACAAGATAGGTTTTTCATAATTAATTCCTAAATAGCCTTAGAGTCGCCACACTTTTTTCTAACAGATATAAAAGAGCGCGTCCACTCATAAACATAAGACAACTAACGTGCACTAGCAATATGATCAATTTTATTTTCGAATAATAATACCATTCAATCCAAGAGCATCTCAAAAAAAATTTCCCCACCCCCCAATTTAAAAACATTAAAAAAAATAAACAATCAAATCTCACATCAAAGTATATCTAAGCACCAAAATCCTTGTTTTAATTCTAGATTCAAATAATACTTCTGTAAAACTTGTCTTTTCTTTAGTATTCTTAAAATTCATAATGTAAGCTTACTTACTAGAACACGAAGTAACTCATGAAAATTAACATAGAAATTTCTTATCATATGAAAGCAATACATGTAAGCTTACTTTTTGAAACTTACAGTGATCATGAAAACTTCATACTTAAACATAATTGCTTAATATAAGGAAATTTCTTTAATAAATTCCTTTTCTTTTTATATACGTTGCTTATGAAGGTCATAATGAAATTTTATCAATAAGAAAACCTTCTTATATATAAATTATACTTTCCTTAATTCAAAATATCAAAGCAGCATATTCATCTATAAATACCATTTTTTTTTTAAAACTCTAAAACATATGAAAGTTAATCAAATAATCATAACTGCATTCGTGACATACCGATAATATAGTATTATATACAAATACCATTACAAACAAAATAATAATAAACGTAGCCTTACCACCCCTAGAGTTGGTTTAGGCTTTAATGAAAACCAAGGGGAGGAATTATCGCTTCTCCAACCAAAGCATACTCAACATAACTCTTATGCCACAAGGTATCCCATTTCTATCTCATCATGCTTATCTAAACTAATTCTCACACTTTAAATCCACCAAAATTGTTTCGACAATTTTTCACCATTTATGTGCATTTAAAAATATACAACAATAACACTTTTACAACCTTACTATCTTTTTTTGTCAAATAAATCTACAACACATACAAAATAATCAAAGAGAACACTAATCAACACATGAATATCATACACCATCATATCACACTTCACCACTTATAAGACAAAGGAGCAAATACAATTAGATACACAAAATAACCCATGATTCAAGGCATAGGAAATTTATCAGGACATTCAATATAAAACTTGACACTTATGCAGAGTATTTTAAGAAACATGCCTTAGAGTTATAGGTCCTCCGCAATGAGAACGAAATTAGATTCCTTAGAAGCTAAGAGCAAAATGACTCACAAATGTTAATGAAGGGAGGTCAATAGGGCCGCAGATCAATGCTCGACAAGGTAGCAAGACAAGAAGCTAGGGAAGCACGCAGACCAACAGTCCGACGCTGATTGCAGGCAGAACAAGTCCAATGTTTATTGAATTATCTCGCTTAAGCAACCACTCAAATTAAGTTCAAGCGTCCAAAACCAAAGAAGTGCTCAAGGACAGTAGGAAAGCAACTCTCATGAAGGAACTTCATAACATAAATCTTGCCTATTAATAGTGGTAAAATGGGCAATCAAATTTTCAGTGATCGCATGTGGACCCCGTCATATACAAGTCACAGTATTAGGGTGTTATCAAGCCCAATAAGTTGAAGTAATATATCTCCAGAATTGGACACAAGAGGATGGGGGTTGGGAAAAGCTACAGAGGAGAGACCTAGGCAATGTTTGATGAAGGACTCAGACACAAATGGAAAAACTAGAAAGGAGTCGAAAAATGGTCCTTAATCTCACTCAATAAGCGGGCCGTGGTTTTCCAAGTTCAGGCTTACTGGTTAACCATGAAAGGAACAAATGAACAGAACAAGGGATACAAGGTAGAAATGTCCACGCACAGGACAATAAATAGCTACATCACATATACAAGAGCATGTAAATTAGCAAACGAATTCAACAAATCAATCCATTTCATACAAAATCCAAAATATCCACAGTGTTTAGAATAAAGAGACGCGCCACAAAATCAAAAATTTGAGTAGGCAAGTGTGATTTATGAACACTAACCTTAAAAATAAGTTTCTTTAGCAAGCCTTAAATTAAAAACTTTCTAAGCTCTATCACTATTGCCTTTACTCGCATGGTAAGAGGTTTCTCCACTTTGCTCAAGTAAGAGATCTCCAAATATTCTTGAATATATTCATCAAAAAAATACACTTCCCAGCTTTAAATCTCTAGGATATAATAACTTAATCAAGTTAGGTAGGGTGAATTTGATAGTGTATTAGTAAGGAGAAAGAAATTTTAGAACAGAAAAAAAAAATTTTTGGGGGAAAAAAAAAAAAGAAAAAAAAAAAAGAAAGGGGGAAATAAAAAAGAAAAAGAAAGAAAGAAGAAAGCAAAGGAGGAAGGAGGAGGAGACGTGTAGGAGAAAGAAGAAGAAAAAAAATGGTTGCAACAATAATATGAATGGTTTTTGACTTATATAAAGCAACAAGGGGTATTTTAACGTCTTATTCTAGCCTAATTGGATGGCTAGGATTAAGTGAAGTAATCTCATCTAATGGCTACAAATATACTATATCCAGTAAATCCTTCAAAATATTATTTATCTCCATAAAATTCTTCCAATTTTTAATCGCTTAAAAATATGTCTCCTTTCTACAAATTTCCTTACTTAATACAACACATCAAATTTCCTTACTTAATACAACACCATAATTCACTATTCACTAATTATCTAAATTCTCCAAAAATATTCATTACTTATTTTCTACCCATAAAAATCATGTATGCTTACTCCAAAAATATTAAATAAAATATGAAACATAGATAGTAATTTTTCTGGACAAAAATAATATTGACTCCCGGACCGGTGGTACTATTCACAGACCGGTAAAACTATTATTTTAGACACAGAAAAATTAGGGCGTTACACACATAGACACCCAGAATAGGACTAACGCGCAGGTGCAATCTACACCCTTGCTCGGAAACATATGTCACAATGATGAAGAAGAAGTTCAAGCGAAAACACTATAAGTCCTGAAAGAATTTCAAGAGGCAGGAGACAACATCGACTTTAGCTTAAGAAACGACTCGCCTTTGAGTCCTGAGATCATGCTGGTGAATTTCCTTGACAAGTTTAAGATGCTAAGGTTCGAGACTTACGATGGAACCATGGATCCCTGGAGTCACCTTGCAAATTTCTAAATGATAATGCACATCCAAACGACAATAGATACTTTACTGTGCTGAGCATTCCCCATCACCCTGAAAGGATCTACTCAATAATGGTTCCAAATGCTTAAGGCAGGTTCCATCAATAACTTCACCCAGCTCACAGCCTCGTTCAAGGCTCGATCATCATATGCATTCCGAGTAAGAAATTATCCTTGGACATGATAGACATGAAGAGAACGGAGGACGAGTTGCTCCGAGACTACATCACTAAGTTCCAAAAACTTGTTATGCTAATAGAAGACCTCAACACCGAAGTTGCCATAAGTGCCACCGCTAAAAACTATAAGTATGAACACTCCTTAACTTATTAAACATTGACATGCCTTATTCTTTTGTAGAGATGATGGCTCGAGCCAATAACTTTGCGAGACTAGATGAAGCATGGAAGGCACAACAAGCACAAACCAAGGACGCTGAATCCCGAAAGAGGCCTAATAGATATAGAAGGTACTCCCCAGTAAGATTTAACATATCGAGCCGGTCTAAACCGAGCTATTCAAGTAGCTCACCTATACTGGAAGCAACAACTCAATCATATGGGAAGAAGACTTCACTCCCTTAGTAAAGAGCATAGCAGACATCCTGCAATGGCTAAAGGAGAATAAAGAAGAAGTTCACTTTAATTACCCAAAGAAGTTAAGAGAAGAATCAACAGCACTAAGGAACAAAAGCAAATACTGTGAGTTCCACAAAGATGTGGGCCATGCACCGATCATTGCTGGCAGATGAAGAAGGAAATCGAACACCTAATCCAAAGAAGAGTGTTAAAGAAATTTGTCACAAGAGATGGAAACCTAGAAGGTGCTATTGAGCCTTTAGCCGAATCATCCAAGAAAGTAGGCAAATAGCTGGTAAGATTCAAAATTCTTGGTACGATTAACATGATCTTTGGTGGCGTCGTAGGGAAAAGATAGTAGCTCGGCAAGAAAATGACATGCTAGGGGATTTACAAAGTTCACATCAAACATATGACAAAGGCATTATGTAAGCCTATCACCATCTTTGAAGAGGATGTCGAGGTTGTACACTTTCCGCATTCCTATACCTTAGTGGTCGAGGGCGTGATGGAGGCTATAAATACCGAAGGATCTTAGTGGATGATGGTACCTTGGTCAATTTGATAAGAAGTCTTCAAAGCTCTCAAACACGACGTCACAAAGCTCAAACCCGTATGAACAAACCTAGTAGGGTTAACTGGAAGATAGGTGTCCATGGAAGGTAGCAGAGAGATATCACTGGAGCTCAGAGATGGAGAACACACTAGGACTGAGAAGGCCAAGTTCATGGTACTAGATGTAAATCAATTAAGGAAAATATTATAATTCTTGTATTTCATCAATAGGGAAATAATATATATATATATATATATATACACACACACACACACACACACACACACACACACATTTCATAATAGGAAATAATATATATATATATATATATATATATATATATATATATATACACACACACACACACACACACACACACACACACACATACAAGATATACAAATTAATTAGGAATCTAATGCCTAATAGGACTCTAAGATATACAACTAGTTTTCTAATCTTCCTTAACAATAGACATCCCTAAGCATCTAATCATAATTAATATTTTAGAAATTTTCCTTAAAATTCTGTGTAAGGATTTTTGACACTTAAGGGATGAAGGAAATTTTTTTTTTTTCATATTGTGGAATACTTCATGCATTGAATCATAGAACTACAGTACTATGAGGTTTTGTTCATTTTCATTCTAGTATCATAATATCATTAATTTCTATTCTTGGATCCCCACTCCCCATAGTGTAAAATAACCCATTATAAATATAATCAAACTGTGTGAAAGATAGTAGCATGACTAAAAAAAAAAACCATTTTATATCCAACCCAATAATTGAAATTTTAATTTTTTTTTTTAAAAAAAATTTCTATTTGGTATTCAAGAAAACTGGATTAAGAAGAAAATGAATACATGTAAAGAGGAGTTGAGTTTGAATCGCATAACTCAAGGACTTTATATATAGGGATAGAATTGAAACGGAAAGATAAAATTGATTATGAAAAAGAAGCAGTTGTAGATGCAAGAAAAGAAAAAAGAGAGAGGTTACCTGTAACATCCCTTCCTGGTCCACCAGTAAACCCGAATAAACCGAGTCGAGACGCTACAAACTGGTTGACTGTATGGTCTGACGTGCTGAAGTCATAATGTATATTGAATATAATCAATGTATATTTGAATATAATTAAGCATTGCTGATGCTGATAGCAAAAAAAATGTAATTTATATTTACAAAACTGATACTAGTTGTTCAAAATGAAAATGGGGCCCAACTGAGTGCCATGTACATGCCCATTAAAAAGGGTAGACCAAAGATACAATATTAAAATGAGTAGCTACCCTGAAGGACTGAGTCTTCTACAGATGAACACTGCAGCAGTTTGTAAGCCGGGACTCTCTATTGGTCCAAACTCCAAAAACCTGCGAGTTAACAGGTAACTCCTGAGCAATAATGCTCAGTGGATTATCTCAACATTATAAAGAAACAATTAAGCAACATACATGGATGAAAGGAACCATGCAAACACATTATAAGCACCACACATTCATGATAATTTCATTGATACCTTACTTTATCTTTTTGTTACTGTTTATAATATTGTATAATTCATGAAATGTTTATGTCAAGATATCTGTTATGGCTCCATTAAGGTTATAGTGAAACCCAAGTGATAAAGAAAAACTGATGAAACTGGATGATACTGTATGCTTTGCTGCTATGGCCCATTAAAATCATATTCCCACTACGGCCTGTAGCCGGAGTATCAAACTGTATGAGGTGCAGATCTGCTATCCTATGTCGCGACATAGCCTTATCTACATGATTTCTACCTAACCTTAATGGAGCATAATGTTGGTATGTCAATAATATAACACAACATCATATTCATAGTTCATAACTCATAATGTTTATAATGTTTATTTGATTTCACATCATTTGCATGCTTGCATGTTGTTTTGATCCATGTTCTCATGTTGTATTTGATGTTAAAATGATTGGAGGCATATAAGTAAAGCAAAGGAATACAATTGCATTGAAAAAGAAGTCCAAAAATGCATGAAAACACAAGTCGCGAGCGCGTAAAGCACACTTCAAAGTCGCGAGCGCGTAGGGAATGCAAAATGAGAGACACGTTTGTGGGGGGGGGGGAGGGTGGGCGGGGGGAGGGCGGGTGAGTCGTGGGGTGGGGGAAGTGGTGGCGCGGGAAGGGAGGTGAGGGGGTGGCGGGAGTGGGCGGGAGTTTGGAGGGTGTGGGATGATAGGGGGGGGGGGGGGGTGGGTGGGGAGGGGGGGGGGGGAGGGTGGGGCGGGGGGGGGGGGGTGGGGGGGGGGGGAGGGGGGTGGGGGGGGGGGGGAGGGGGGGTCGGGAGGGGGAGGGGTGGGGGGGGAGGAGGGGGGGGGTGGCGGTGGTGGGTGGGGGGGTGGGTTGGGTGGGGAGGGGGGGGGCATAGAAAATGAGGTCCAAAAGAGCATCAGAACACAAGTCGCGAGCGCGCCATGCAAAGTCGCGAGCGCGAGAAGCACACAAGAGGATCAGTGAGTTTACAGGCAAGATTCGCAAGCACGCAATGAAATTTGCGAGTGCAAGAAGCACAAAATGAGAGTCAGAGAGTTTACAGGCACAATTCACGAGCTCGACATGAAATTCGCGAGCGCGCGTCGTGTTTTCAGCCTGCGTAGTCTGTACTATTTTGGTCATATTTCTCAATTTATAACTCTGATTTGGATTATTTAAAAACCCATGGAAAGCTAACACATAAATTCGCGAGCGCGAGAAGGCAACGCGAACTCGTCATGCAATTCCGTTTTCATGCAATTCGCGGGCGCGCGCTTCCAGCCTTGCACTGTCTTGTACTCTTTTGGTCATATCTTCTCAATATACAACTCCGATTTTTGGTATGATTCCAAAACCCATGTAAATCTAACACAATAGAGGAAACATAACACTCTCTATTGATTTACTTCCTAATTCCATTCATTTAAATGGCGGTCAAAATCAAGCATGAAGTTACTGGTAAAATTTCCAGCAAAACCTGTTTCAACATAAAACTCCAACTATTCACTTCATTTATTCAAATACCTCCCCTGTTCTTCCCCTGTTTCTCCCTGTTTTCTCACCATTACCAGTCCTCCCACTCACATAAAGCAATATGGTCTCATAGCAACACACCACACAAATCTCATACAAAGAAAATGGTAAAGAAAAAGAGATATCAAACCTTTGCTCCAAAAAGCTTGAGCTCTTCTTTAGCTTCTTGTTTCTACACTCTTAGAACTCCCTTCACCTATAAATAAGAATTCTTATGAATTCTAAAACAATAGCACCAAATGTTTCAATTATGAACTTAAGAAGGTTTACTTACTTGGATAGAAGAAAAATTGAAGTTAAGGCTTAACTACCATTAAAATTGAAAGGAAGGTGGAAGAGGAAAGGAAGTAATCTTTTTCTCTCAATCAAGTAACCTCCACTTTAAATAAACCCATTCTACCCAATAACCCATTCTACCCCAATCGGGTTTGGTTCAACTCGACTCAACTCGACTACTCAACTCTATGCTAAGACTCGACTCGGTAGGATGTCACATTACCACTCAGATAGAGCCGTTGGGAATGACGCGAAGAGAGAACTCATGCAATGGGTTAATAATCATAGAATACAAAGATAAATCAGATAAATTAAGATGAAGAAGAAGTAGATGCAGGGAAAGTGAAATGAATAAAAACTTGCTACATAAAAATAATAAATTAGATAAATTAGAGGCTTAAAGTACAGGGTAAGAATTGAAATGGAAAAGTTAAAAAAGAGAGAAGTTACCTTTTGAGATTTTTACCGTTGATAGTAAGGTGAAGAGACATCTCATGCAATGTGCAAATAATCAAAGAATAAAAAGATAATTCAGATAATTTAGAAGAAAAATAAGCAGATGCATGGAAAGAAAAAAGAATAAAAAATACTATACATGTAACATCCACTGCCCAGTCCCGAGAGACTCGACGGTGGATGCCACGTTAGGTACCAGAGACACCGTCCTAACTTATATAAATCATAAAATCAGATTATAAATTATATGTGATTAAGTATTCACAAGTTTAGCGAGTAATTTTTCTTTGTCATTAAAATCTATATAATTTATGAAAAACGATTTGGGAAAAATCCTACAGATTAACTGCAAGAGTTTCCCTTAAACTGAGCTCACAAAAAATGTGAATACCAAAACACTTCCTAATCAATGTGAATACCAAAACACTTCCTAATCCAAAATTCCAAATCCCAACAACTCCAATTTAACAATTAAGCAAACATAACAAACATTTCTATATCTTCATAACCTATATAAATCCCTCAATAGCATTTTAATGATCATCAATTAAATTGCATTCATTATATATATTCAAGTCCTTATGTCTCTTAATCATACCAACTATCTTAAAAACATATTTTAGATCAAATATTTAATAAAAATCTTCATGCTATCTCCAAATATATACACCCAAAATTAATTTATTAATTACATGTTAAGTTATTTAATTCAAATAATATATCCCGAAAAGGAATAATTATATAAAATGTAATAATTATATATGCCATAATTCTTAATTACATCAAACTAATTCTACCACTACTAAAATAGTCTCTTATGTTCTGAAGCTACTCTTTTGCTCTTCAAGTAGTAACCACAGTCTTTAACTTGCGCATGATAAAAATCAATGCGCTGAGTATAAAACTTAGTAGTACTCAAACATGACAAACTTACAAATGTTGCAATGGCAACACACTTAAAACATAAATTTTCATTAAAAGATTTACAATCATAAAATCATTAACGCTTCAACATACATTTACATTTATAGCAAAAGAAATATCAAATAAACTTATAATTAATAACATAAATAATAACATAAAATAAATTTACTTCTTCCAAATCATAAATTCATTTACTTGGAACATTTATTATATCAATACACATACTATTTTATTTATACTATTTATTTTAAAACCATGTACCGAAATATCATGCTTTGAAAATTCATTTGATAACATAATCATTTATTTCCAAACTAAGGTTTACTAAAATGATATAATATCATTCATTAATTGCCTTAAAAATATTTTCCAAAGGGCTCGCGTACATTTAGGGGAAAGAGAAACAGATAAGTTTTCATAGCTTATTCATAATGGCCTTAAGTCGGCAACTTATCACAACATATAGAGCACGTCCGCCCTAACATAAGACACCCACGTTCCTAGCATATGATCATAGCTTCTTATCATAATGGCATTAAATGCCGAGCATATTCATCTTACATAATAAATCATATCATGCATCAAATTCACACCAAGTATACACACCAAGTATATTAGAGCCCAAAAACATAGCTTTATTTCTTAAGTCATAAACACTTCCTCATAAAACTTGGTTCTCTTTCTTTAGTTTTTCGCAAAAATTCATAATGTAAAAACTTAGTTTCAAAGAATCACGTAATTCGTTGAAAAATTCTCATACTAAACATAATTACTTAACATTACGACATACTTAAACATAATTACTTAACATACGAAATTTCTCATAAACTCACTATCTTGAAAACTTACTTAAAGTTATAATGAGATTTATCATAAATAAATTCTTATTATAAAAATCACTTATAGCATTGTAAAATATATATAAATCAAAAGATTCCATTTAAAGCATCCTTTAGACATATATATGAGCATATCCATAGGTCAAACATAAACACTTTGATGCAATTTCTTAATATTTCCATAATTCAAGATATAGGAATTTTCTCATTCCTCAAGTATAACATGGGCATAAGTAGGAAAAATTCTCATATTTTATTTACATAAGCAAAACAACTCCCTAACCTATCTAACATCATGCATTTAGTCTCAATAACATGTTCATAGCATCAATTCACCTCACTAAACCTGAACATGCCAAATCCCCAAATTTTCTTACATTTTTAATCATAAGAAAAATTACCAAATCATAACAAATATTCAAGTTACATTACTCAAGAATATACATAGCATAACTTTTTCGTAAGTACAAATAAGCATATTATTATGCTAGACAAGTAAGTGTCATAGCTTATGTAATAGGTACAAAATAAATATTTACTCCCATAATATTCAATATTTCATGAGTAATTTTATATGTAAATCATTTGATTAAGGTTTGTTTATAAATTGGAAAAGATTTTGAGAGTTTTATGAATAAATGATCTAAATCAAGAAATTTCAGCAATTTAGTAACCTTGACCTTTGCTATGTTTTTAGGACATAACTTGGGTTATAGGCCTCCAAATTGAGTGAAGTTTAGTTCATTAGAAATCTAAGACAAAATTCTACAAATGTTGTGAAGGGACCATAGCCCAAAGCAATCCATAAGATGGTAAACAAAAGCTAGGAACATAGACCAACAGTCCAGACCCAATTCAGCAGAACCAAGTCCAATGTTTATTAAATTCCTACTTATCCAAACACTCAAATTAAAAAATTCCTACTTATCCAAACACTCAAATTAAACCAATGCAAAACCATGAAGTCTTAAGATATAGGGCAACAACTTTCATGAAGAACTCAGGACATAATCTTGCTATTATAGTGGTCAAAATGAGCAATCAATTCAAAAATGCATGTGGCCTGACATAACAGAGTCAGTTTGGGTGTTTTAGCCATAAGTTGAGCTATATGTACGCAAATTGGACACAAGAGGATGGGTTAGAAAGCTAAGAAGTAGACCTACAACTTTCATAGACCTACAACTTTCATGGAGAACATAGACACAGATGGAAAATAAAACGAATAGAAAAACAGTTCTTAAACACACCCATTAACACATTTAAATCCTCATCATGCATCAATCACATTAATTCCCCTTTTTCCCTAATTTAACTTACTTTAGTCATGGAAAAGAGTTTGAAAAGAAAAGAGTTTGAAAAACAAAAGATACAAGATAGAGATTTCTACCACATACTAAATAATCAAACATCATCTTAAGAGCATAAACCAACAAAGAAAAATAAGAAAACTTAAGGCCCTTTTTCCCTTGATAGGTTCGGTCACTCTTGGAAGAAGAAGAAGAAGAAGGAAAAATGTTTTCCTTTTCAATCAAACATATAATAATGCTTAGAAATCATCCAAGAACACATTGATACAACCAAAATTCAACAATCAAATCATTTCATACCAAATTCCCAAATTTTCACAAAGTAGCATAAACTCACAAAATAAAAAATCAAACAAGGTAAGTGTGTTTATGAACACTAACCTTAAAAACACACTTGGATTAAAGTTTCCTAAGCCTTAGCTTTGCCTTACACCTTGGTAGCTTGTAGAACATGGTTTCCCATTTTCTGTTAGAGAGATCTCGTAAATTTCTTGAAATAATTCACCAAAAACACGTCTCTAGCATTAATATCTAGGAATTTTATTACTTGAATCAAGTTTAAATAGAGTTGAATTTGTTGGATTTAAGCAAGTAGGAAGTGAACGAAATCAAAGAGAAGAAGAAGGAAGTTGGCATTGAAGGAAGAAAGAAGAAAGGAAATAAGTGGTTGCTCAATTATTGGAGTTGACCTTTATAAAGCAACTAAAGGGTTTTTGGTTTTTCTCATAATTGGATGGTTAGGATTGAGTCATAGTAATCTCAGCTAAATGGCTAAAAATATCCTCCAATTTAAATTCCCTTCAAAATATGAATTTTTCTTCAATAAAATTTTCAAATTAACTCCATAACGACTAATTCCACAAAATTTCTTAATTATATAGCACTTATAATTCACTTATTCACTAATTATCTAATTCTCCCAAAAATATTCATTAACTCTCTTTTTACCCATTAAATCATGTCTGCGATACTCCAAAAATATTAAGTAAAATAAATTAAAACTAGATAATAATTTTTTCGGCATCCAAAATAATAACCGATTCCCGGGACCGGTAGAACTATTCAACAGACCGGTTGTCTATTTTAACTAAAACGGTAAATCATAATCCTATAGTTTAATTATACTCAATATTTTTCTTCGGTCTAAATAAATATTATCCCTCTCTCTACAACACCATTCATATTCCGATAAAAATAATAATATTTTAACGATGTGAAAATTTTGGAGCGTTACATATACCAAAGAATAATATTATTTAGATAATGCACAGAAATAAGTGGATAAAAAAGATAAAATGAGATAGGTTTTACCAGTTAAGATTTCAGTCCGTTGAGAGTAAAAGGGAAAATATCAACCGCTTCTAACGTAGAATATTACCATTTTTAAAAATAAAAACAGTAAAAATCGCAATAGAATTACAATCCCGTTCAGTTTACTTTTTGATATGCCTGCCTTCAAACATTTAACAATCACAAAATGCCAAAAGCAAACCAAAGTTAATTATTTTGGTTTGCAATAAAAGATGATTTTTAAACATGAAATTCCTGCTATATGTTTTATGCTTTAAAGAGGAAATAACTAAATTAAACATTAACAAAAAAAAAAAAAAATGAAGAACTTTTTCAAGCACAATGCCTTCCTAAGCTTGGATGGAATAGTGATTTTCATAGCTTGCCTCTTCGCCTCGAATTAAAAGAATACTAAAAATAAAATAATTTTCTTTTAATAAGCTTGAATAAAATTAGAATATGTAATAAAGGCTTAATAAAAAAAATAATAATGCCATACCAAACACAATAGAACATGAAATTGAAATCCATAAATAATTTGAAAAAAAAGGAAACTAAGAAACGGAATTCAACATCTAAATTAAAATTTAAAAAAAAGCCAATAAAATAATAACACAAATTTAAAACAACTACAAAATGTTTCATTTTGATGTAACTAATAGTTTTTTTTTTTTTTTTTGAATTCATCTATCTTCGATCTACACATGAAGAACTTTTTCAAGCAATGCTTCCTAAGCTTGGATGGAATAGCGATTTTTCATAGCTTGCCTCTTCCTGCGATTAAAAGAATACTAAAATAAATAATTTTCCCCTTTTTAATAAGCTTGAAGAACAATTTAGGATATGTAATAAGGCATTAAATTACAAAAAAATAATATGTCATACACAATACATTTAGAACCATGGAAATTGGAAAACCATAAATAGCATTGAAAAAAAAAAAGGAACCCTAAAGAAAGGAATTCAAACATCTAAATTAAGATTCAAAAAGCAATAAAATAAATAAAACAACTAAATACAAAAATGTTAATTTTGATGTAACCATTAGTTTTTTTTTTTTTTGGAATTTCATCTATTTTTGCACACTCTTTTCTAATTGAAAATATATGGTCATACACTATTGCATAGCTACGTCACCTTAATTGAGATGAAATATCGTCCAATCAACCCATTCATCACATCCAATCATTTTAAAATCAGCTTCAAACCACAAACAAATTAAATCAATAAATAAAATACCCGCTTCTTTGCCTTATGGTTTAAAGGCAGCACAAACCAACCTAAAATTACATCTACCGATTTAAATTCAACCCAGTAAAACCAAAACCAAAATCTGCAATAATTACATTTTAATACTCACTCTAAATTAATTACAATTGCAATCTGTTCACAAATTGGATCCTTTTTCGATTTATTGGGAAAATGTTAAACTTAGTTGACAAAATTTATTATTTTCAAAAAAAAGGGAACACAATCGTTTTTTGGAACCCTAGAACAGTTGCGTCACCGCAGCTGTTCTTTGGAAGAATAGTTTGCATGACAGATCCATTATGCTGGTGATGAGCTGTTCATAATTTCGAAATAGAGTACTAGGCATGACAAATAACATTTTTTGGACAATACAGTTCCGTCCACGCATCTATCAGATCCGTTTAACGGATACAGCTAGTTGCGTGACGCAACTTTTTCTTCGGTAATAAACGAAATTTTGGGCATGAACAGCTCCCGTACGCACTGCCATGTCACCGTTACGGCATCTACTGCTTAAGTGGCGCAGCTGCTCTGGTCCGAGCCCTGTTCTAAATTTTTGTTTAAAGGTTTTTTACTTAAATATATTTTAAGAACAACCTTAAACTGACAAAAAACGAGCAGAATAGCAGTTTAATTAAGATTAAACTACACTAAACAATTAACAATAAATAATCAATGAGTAAAGTAATCAAAAGGCCGTAAAGGAAATTACCTAATCCTCAGATTGGAATTGTATATTGGCTTTAATGCCTAACAACGATGGTTAAGACACTCCAGAACTTCGTCACCACCCGAAGGATTTAAGCATTCCACACTTTCTCTCTTAGATTTTCTCTCTTTTTTGATTTAAATTCACACTAAAAATTTGATATTCTTAATGGCAATTCTCCATAACGAACTCACAAAGAGTTTCTAGCGGAGAATGTGGCCGCGGTGTTGGTTTTAGGGTTTCAAAAATTGTCCTTGTCCCCAACATGAGCAAAAAAAAAGATCTAATTTATAGAAGTAGGGCAACAGAGCATAGCTGAGTGACACAGCTTACTTGCTGTCCAGAGCTACATGGCGTTTTAATATAAAAATGTGCAATGTAGTCTAACCGTGCTGCATGACGCCAGCTATGACCCAGTCAAAGACTTAACATCTTTTTTTTAAATCCTTGCGATTAAAAGACTTCTAGATACCATTAAGGAAAAAAAAAAACAATTCGTATCCTCGTTCTCATCGGAATAGGCGAGGGCCATAAACCACACGCGTCACAAAGTTGAGCCCTAGTCACTTCCCCATAAGGGAACCTGAGTCATTTGCTGTTGTTCTGTTCGCATCTATTCCGAGAGTTTTTCATTCATCCTCAAAACCCCCTGCTGGGTTGTCGACGATTAGACCAAACTCCGAGGAAACAGATTGTCAACGAATTTTTACCCAAACGGAATTCCATGTGGCGGAAGAGATACAGGTTAGAAGGCAATAGCATTTCCCAACTCTCTTGTTCCCTGCAGTTTAATGTTCATATGCTGCATTCAATGCATCACGTGGATATTTTCGTTTCAAGCCATGCTTAATAAGAGCTAATTTTCGGTAATGACGTTTGATTTTGAGTTTAAGAGTTGGACCTCTAATTCGTTTTGGAATAACATAATGCAACTCGTTTATAGTGAACTGATACCCAAAAAGAAAAGGTAGTTATAAGGGGTTTGCGATTCCTTTGAATTTTCACATTTTCTCGTATTATTTAAAAATAAGCTGAGATTACAAAAAAAAATTTGTAAATTAATTCAAAATAAGATCCTGCTTGGGACAATCTGTACCAACGGCCAACAAATAAGGCAACAAAAAACAAAAAATATAAATGAAAATATCCCCTTGGAATTCTTTCCATTCCATGGCAAAATTAAGGACTCGAGAGAAAATAGCCGACTTGTTAAAATCAAAAGGAAACAGTCGATGACAAAGAATAATGTCGGAAATGTTTTTGAATTCAAAGTAAATTATTACTATGTTATCTCCGAATTTTAGGCCAATTCGTTAAAATGAGATCTATTTTCCATACTGGTTATTAGCACATTAGATTTGCCCATTTCTTTCCCCACCCTATCATCCCAGCCTAAATAGATTTTCCGGTATCTGGATGGTGTGTTTCTTGAAGAACAACCGGATTAGTTGATGAAGTGAAAACAGCAACACAGCAGTGTATCACGGAAGTCATGCGAAAGAAGAGTCGGGCAAGGCGATCGAAATGAAGGAATCTCTATGCGCAGGTGCAAAGACAGAGGAAAAGGCAAAAGCACAGATCCGCATCGTCTTCTCAAGCAGAAGAAGAAAGAAGATGAGTCGCTGGAGTGGAAGCAAATTTTTGAGTAAAAATGGATGCCTTACAGCAATCACAGAGAATTTGCAGGTCCAATAGATTTTGACATGGGACCAACACTGCACACGATCCAGCCAACCAAGCACGTATGGAAACAGAAGTGGTATGAAATATTTCTAGGACGAAACATGAAATTCACTCCGTCACCATCTGGTTCTCCGGAGGCCTAGGTTTTTTCTTCTCCTTCCTTTTGTTTTTTCATTTTTTTGTAATTTCTTGTGTGTTTTATGCCATGTGCTTTTGTGTTTTATCATTATCTCCCACAAAGGAGACATTGTGTTTTCAAGTGTGAGGAGACTATAATTTCATTTCTTTCATTTCATTTGTAAAAATAAATAAATAAATAAAAGTGCGACAATTAAAAGGTCAACTTTCTTTGCCCTTAAGTTCAATGTTTTAAGTCTCTACATGTTTGATGGTTTATATTTTGGCTTGTTGTGAAATAGAACGTCTTGAATAATTGCCATGATTAAGAGATTTAAATGCCTTATATGAACTTAGGTATTAAGATATTACATATGACATATGAAATTTTTTTCTTTAGGACAAATTAATCTTTAGTTAACTATTTTACGACATTATCTCTTTGACTTTAGAGAAGCATGAATCCTAACTTAAATGAGAATAGAAGAAAAGGGAAACTAAAGCCATAATACTTGTATGTTTCAAGTCAATAAAGGATGAGGGTATTTTAAAGAGAAAAACAAATACGATTAGAGGGAATAATGGAATCCGTTTAAAACAAAGTGGCTACGGAGCATAAAAATGCAACACTTACTATTTACATTCCCACATCTCTCTATATAAAAACAAAAAGAAAAAAAAAGAAGAAAGAAGAGAAAAATGTTGGCATGGAGCATAAAATGCAACCGCTTTGTGAAAAAGAAATAGGTTAAACCCAAAATATCTTGAGGTAAAGAAACAATACATGTTGTGCTAGTAATTGTCCTAAGTACTTCCTATTTTTGCATTTTACGGCAGGAGAATGCTTATCTCATATTTTGAAATGACTTTAATTTTGTTATACTACTTTAGATTTTTGTTTGCCATATTTGAACAATTTTAAATGCGATATTCATTTATGACTAACTTAGTTCATAAAACAACATCCAAATCCTCTTTATTTTTGGTGATTACCTGTAAGGAAGTCTAAATCAACGGACTAAAGAATAAACATGAATCAAACATGAAAGTTTCTAAAAGAAAGATGAATATTTGCTTCAGGGATAAGCAAAGAAACTAAGTGTTGGGGGAATTGAATAGTCTCGCAAAGAGGGCAAATTTGCTATGTTATTTTATATAATTTGCGTGACGCCATGTTTTTTTTTTATACATTTTTTAAACGTTTTGCTCGTGTTGTTTTTTGTTTTAAAAGTGATTTATATGAATACATGAGCAAAGGGATTGAAAGAGCTTGCTTTTATAGAAAAGAGAACATGGAAATATTCATGAAAAGAAAAAAGCAGAGAAAAGCAGCAGCACAGGAGTCAGCACAAATCGAGGATCATTAAACACCACCCCAAGACCCCAAGTTTCATCAGCTAGGAATAAAACCAATCCAGCATTACTTCCAGGTGTAAACGGTGTTCCACGCATCACCACGCCTAACCTTGTAACAAGGTAATTTTTGCATTCCGCAAACGATCAGATAGGTTGGGTCAAACAAACTCGCAACAATGGGACTGCTTTCGAAATAATGGACTTTGGGGAACGTGCTGAATGCCACCATACTGACGGTTGAATTCTATCTGGAAGTAGGCCATGGAGCAATCAAGACTGGCATATAGCACATAATTGAGATTCATACTCCTGCGCAATGACCAGTCAGTCCTCCACCAAGGCAAGTCCACCGAATCACGGGGTTATCTCAAAATCAAAAGCGTCCTCGGGAGCGAAGTGTGAAATTGGCAAGGACCGTAAGTCGGGATTTGAACGAGCTGGGACTGGAGGAATCATACTCCAATTTGTTCTAAAGCCCCAGCTTGCAGTAACATCGGGCAACCCGATGGTGGACGTTGAAAGTTGGAAACCTGGGGCAATATCCCTACCCAGCACATCGGTCTCTCCCATAATCATCAGAAACGGTGCGCACGATACACCTGCAATGTTCTCGGACGAACGGTGCAGCAGTCGGAAATTCCCGAATTCCCAGTTGCGATTCTTCATAGCATACATGTTCAGCAAAGAAATAAACAAGCCGAACCAAGAGGGGTTTCGCATCCATGGACAGAACCCTGTTCAGGAAAGGCTCAAGGGGAAGGGACTTGGTCCGGATCTATTCACCCAGGCAAGGTAACTGGACATAGAGCAGAACAACTTGGCGAATCATATCTTCGCACTTGGGGCAAGCTGAGTTTCATCCTGTTCAGGTGGTTGACCCTTATGGCGCACATCTCCTCGTAGGTCGGCGTCACTTCAGAATCGTAATCGAAAAAACGCATAGTAATTCGGGGTTGAAGTGCGCCTTTACGAGCCAGGACAAGAAACCATGGTCAGGCTTCAAGTCTTTTGAAGTATTTTTAATCCAAGGCATGAGTTGAATTCATGGGGGTGGATCTCCCACAGGATATTTAGGAAGTAAATTGAACAACAAGATGAGACCTTTTTGATTCTGAAAGCCAATGGAAAGCCAAAGGGTTGTTAAAAAACAATTTGTTTTGAATGCGGGGATGAGGGAGAATGAAGAGGACTCCTATTAATAGGAAGGAAAGGCCGCCCACTGGATTGAAACTGATGCTTCATCACAGCTGGTTGGCATCTACTTCGGTGGCGATAGGCCTGGCACTACTTTTTGAACAGATGGCCAATTAGCATCCGAATAATACGATAACTCTTATTTTGTGTCAATTCTAGCGTTTCAATTTATGTCTTTTGTCAATTTTGGAATAAAAGGAGTTGGGTATTTAAATGCCCCACCAGTTAACACGCGTCGACACATTCTTGCAAAGTGAGCCTTGGGATGCTCCCCTTTTCTGTTTCTGTGGTACATCTCGTTTTCTTTTATACAGGAATAAAGCAAAGTCAAAAAAAGTATTAATAATAAATCACAAATACAATGTTGGCAGAAACCAAAGAAATGTAAATAATACTGTAATGTGCTCAAAGGAGAATTACAAAAATATAAAAAAACAAAAAATCCAGTCAAAAATGAGGGAAGAGACCCGCCTAATGTCAAGAACCCATCACAAGCCCCAAGCAGCAACGGCCAACAGCTAATTTAGGCAATTTTGAAGTCGGTGTGCGGCTCACTAGTCTATTTTCAATAATTCCATCTACTCACCACACACCACAGGGGGCAAAATCACAAATTTGCCCACTCCCCCCCCGGTAAGATCTCCTCTTCTTCTACACACACTTGTCCCGCATCAGGAAGAGTATACCTGAAAATTAAAGATTAGAAAATTCTCACACACACACACACTTTTGCTAAAATTTTTGCAGATAAAAAAAAAGGAGTAAATAAAAATAAGATTTTTTAAGGTTGCTTAAAGATAATATTTTTTGTCTCCCGGGACGGAATTCCAAACTGGGGGCAATAAATCTTTTGCCTGATGCAAAAATTTCAAATTTTCAAAGTTTTAAATGATTATCTATTGGCATGGGACGCATGTGACGCTCCAAACATTCTCACAAAGGCGCGACAATCTGTTTGTACATCAGAAATCGCTCTTTCTTTCCTCTTGAAAATATTTTTCAGACCAAGCAGTGATGGTTGTATACGAGAGCCACTGTTTGGATTCTAATCCGATTTGTGATGGTGATTGCGAAGCTGATCAAGCCAGGGCGAGATCACTGTTTGTCACACCGAAATTGCTCTTTTCTCTTGACGTGGCCAGATGACTTGCTACGACACACCCATGATTCCTCGAAACGCCGACTGTAGTCCGACTGGAGACTTAAGCTCAACTAACTGATCGCTGTGTGTTCACTACGCGAAGCTGATCAGGACAGGGCGAGATCTGTTTGTACATCTGAAATTGCCTTTTTCTCTTGAACGCTTGGCCAGTGACTGCTCGACGCTCAGACCCGCACTCCGCCACGCTACCGTCAGATGGAGCCTTCAAGTCAAATCCATGATTAGCTGATGGGTGTTATTGCGAAGCTGAATCAGCGACAGGCGAGAAGATCTATTATCGTCGCATCAGCACTCCTTTCTCTCTTGAACGCGGCCAGATGATGTTGACACTCACAACGCTGACTGTAGTCCGACTGGAGCCTTCACAGCTAAACAACTCGCACTAAGTGATAGGTGTATTGCGAAGCTTACACATGATTAAGGAAAGCGGGTATTACATTTCGTACACGAAAGTAACTAGTATATCTACTCTTTGAACAATGGCCAGATGACTGCTAACGCTCAGAACGCTAATGTGCTCACCAATGGAGCCTTCCAAGCTCAAGACACCAAAATCCTTCAGGCCGATCAAGACCGGGACCTCAAAAGAGGTGACCACACATTCAGACACACCTCAGATCGAGCTTTGGACAGTTAACTTACAGCATTCCGATTGGAGCCAGATAAGCCGGATCAGACAGAGCTTTGGATGTGGCCAGAAAATCAGATAACAAAATCCTTCCTGATCGATCAGACCGACGCCTCAGAGGTGACTTCGCAAAGCCAATCAGACTGCATCTTTGGAGTTGATTACAAGATCTGAACGGAGCCAACACAGTCGATCAAACGGGCTTTGACGTGGCCCAGATGATCAAGACAAACCCAAAATCCTTCAGGCCCCGATCAGACCGACACAAACGCCTCGAAGGTGACTTCAGCCAATCAGACCGACGCTTTGGAGTTGAATTACGAATACGACTACGGAGCCAACAAAGCCGAACAGATTGAACTTGGATGTGGCCAGATGGATCAAAGAACAACCAACAATCATCCGACGCACGATCAGACACTCCGAGCCTCAGAGTGACTTCAAGCCAATCAGACTAAGCTTTGGAGTTGATTATCAGATCTGACTGGAGCAGCAAAGCAAGATCAGACCGAGCTTTGGACGTGGCCCAGATGATCAAAACAATACTCGTTCACACACAAATTGAAGGCGCGTAGTGGCCACTTTACCATTAATTATTTACACACAACATATAATGCATAAAGTGGGGGGGCAAACTTGTTGGACACGTATCTTTATTCCCCCAACTAATCCGATGAGGATAACGAAGAATACTATGGACTATGCATTCCCATCAGAAGTTCTTTTAATCCAAGGATTTAAATTAATATCGAAACATAACTTCTGACTCCACGAGGTTCAGAGTTTGCGTCACGCACTCTACTCATGAATAAGCACTATAAGTGCCGTCAACGCAACTCAATGCAGCTCAGATTTGTATTCGTTGTCAAGAGCGAGATCGACAGTATCTATTTCTACATACTCGAACACACGTACGTTGTGGTCCACAGCTAAGCTGCGTCACACATCTGACGTAAGATCCAATCAACGCAGTGATAGCTTATATGAACGAGCTAGCCTTCTGTGCCTACTTCTATAAGATTTTTCTTCAACATTTGAGAGAACTTTTGGAAAAACTTTGGACTATTTTGGTGGCCCACCTATTATAATAGAGCTACTTGAGTTCTTTGAAGGAAAATTGCCATTAGATATCGACTTTACGGTGAATCCAAATCATCACACCACGCAAAGAAAAAAATCAAAGAAAGACAGTGTTTGAATCCTTGGTAATAAAGCTTCTGGGAGATCTTAACTACAACAATGATATGTATATTTATAATCTGAGATTAGGTAATAATATATACATTCTTTGTATTTTTTTACATTATTTTATGGTTTAGTAATTTAAGTTCCTTTAACTGTATTATTTATTTGGTCATTTTTACATCATTAAGCATATTTAGCTAAAAAATGATTAAACAAATACTTGAATTATAGGAATCGAGCAGTTTACGTCACGCAACTAACAGACATCCGTAACGGATCTAAGAGCTACGTCACGCAACTAATTCATAACCGCAAATTTTCAATTTCCATAACTCCCATGCCTATTTTCCAGATAGCAAATTTTAAAAATACAGTTTTCTGACCCACGACATCACACGACATGTAGGACATAGTTCCCGTCACGCAGCTCTAAGATGGTGACGCAACTGCTCTAAGATTTCCAGAAAGTAATCTGGTTTTCCACAAGATTCGTCAGAACCGCGCTGATTCCATGACGGTGTATCTAGACAACTCTATATATAGAAACAATTAAAATAATAATAAAAATACAATCAATCATTCGGACAACAAAAAAAAATTAATTCCTCAATAAATCTGAAAATGCCCAATTATGAACAGCATTGCAATTTAAATAAGTTTAGAGTAACTAAAATTGATTTTGTGGTATTTACTTGAACATGAATTTTACAATTTTAGGTTGAATAAAAAAAAAATGGAAAATTAAATTTATGGGTCTTACATATTATATATTGCCAATGTTTAGGACTAAATTAAAAAAAAATTAAAAAAAAAAATGTGATTTAAGTGCTAAATAATAACTTATGCATGATTTTGGTTTTTGATTTTGAGTTTATTTTGAATCGGTAGAATGTTATTTTAAGGTTCGGTTTGTACCCGCCCCCTTGAACCATAAAGGCAAAGCCGGGTCTTTTATTTATTCGATTTATTTTGAATTCGGTTTGTCGCCCGCCTTGAACCAAAGGAAGAAGAGCGGGCTTTCATTATTTGTTTAATTGCTTGGTTTGAATGATTAGGATGCGTTAATTGGATTTGATCTGGGATGATTAAATATTTTGCATATAAGAACTCGGATCCGATTCATATTGGGTTGGTTAAGTAAATAAAAATTTGGCTTTTCTAAACTAAAATAAATTACAAATCATAGGTTAAAGAGCCGTTTTCCCCGGCGGGCTTCCAAACGGACCAGCGTACCCAATTCCCTTACCGAATCGCATTGGTAGCGCCTGACCAGTCCTTTAATAATTTGGCCTTAAATAATTGGGTTTAAACTGAAGTATTTTTTATAAAATCAAAATTGAAAACGGTCCCATTGCGAAATAATGGTGGCGACTGAAAACTATTTATAAGACCGACTTTATTGGCACCGCATCAAAATAAAATATTTTGTCCACAACTTTCATAAATAAAAAAATGGGAGAGTTTTTCAGGTCGAGCGGGCGACATGAAACATTAAGTAATTGCATTAAACCACATCGCATCATGGCATATAACATTGCCATTGTTTCTCTTTGTAGTGTTATCCTTATAGAGATATATCACCCAAGAGCCTCTCTCTAACAACTTCAGCGAGCTTGCCTCATGACAGCTGCACATCTCATGTAGTCAATTAATGGACACCTACAGAAACATAGGAGCAGGGGTAACAAAAGTTAATATAATAATAAAAAGGCGATATCAGAAAAAAAAAAAAAAACAAAAAAAAAAAAAAAAAGAAGTTACTCCACGTGGTGCAAGCAACGAGTGAACATTAGTCCTGGACCATAAGTACGTCTCTAGCATTGCTAGGCAGCTGACCTATCGATCAAGAAATAAAAGGGAATGAGGCCAACCTAGCCCCTTGCTCAGGCCATGCCAACAACAACAGTCATATCCATAGCTCTAGGTTCGGAACCTCTCTCACACGCTTACCGCACTACTGCTGCTGCTAGTTTCCAGATAAGGCAATGTTTATGAAATGGAAGTGTAAACATCCTTCCCGGTCCACCCGTAAACCCGAATGAACGAACCGAGACGCTACAAACTGGTTGAACTGTATGGCCTGACATGCTGAAGTCATAATGTTATATTGAATATAAATAGCATGCTGATGTTGTATACAAAATAATAATTTATAATTTACAAAACAATGATACTAGTGCAAAATGAAATGGGCCCAACTGTGTGCCTGTACATCATGAAAAGATAGACAAAAGATAACACATCCAAATGAGTAAGCACCTGAGACTGAGTCTTCTACAGATGAACGCATGCAGTTGTAAAGCCGACTCTCTATGGTCCAAACTCAAAACCTGCGAGTTAAACAGGGTAACTCGCTGAGCAAATAAGCTCAGTGGATAATTCAACATATAAAGAAACAATTAAGCACATACATGTAAGAAAGAACCAGTAACCAAACACATATGGCACATATAAGAACCACAATCATGATAACTTTCATGATAACCTTGATATCTTTTGTACTGTTTTATAATAATGTATGATTCATGAATGTTAATGTCAAGCATATCTGTATGCTCCATAAGGTTATAGTGAACCCGAAAGTGATAAGAAAAAACTGTATGAAACTGGATGAATACTGTATGCTGGCCTGCTATGGCCATATAATCATATCCACTCAAACGGCCTGGAGCCCGAAAGTATCAAACTGTATGAGGTGCAGATCTGCTATCCTATGTCGCACATAAGCCTTATCTACATGGTTTCTACCTAACCTCCATGGAGTTATAAATGTTGGTAATGTCATAATATAACAGCAACATCATATATAGTTCATAATTCATATTCATAATGTATATTTGATTCTCACCTCATTTGCAGCTTGCATGTTGTTTGATACATGTCTAATGTTGTATTGATGTTAAATGATTGGACATATCTGAAGCAAAAGAATACAATTGATTGAAATGAAGTCCAAAAAAATGCCATAAAAAACAAGTTCGCGAGCCGTTTGAAAGTGAAGCGCCGGTAAAAGCACCAATGAAGACAGTGGAGTTATCGGGCCAAGTCCGCCGAGCGCGTACTTGAAAGTCGCGAGCGCGTAGTGTGCAAAATGAGAGACAGTGAGTTCTC
>NW_023590641.1:0-75231 GCF_014843425.1 Jatropha curcas | reverse complement strand
AAATAAAGAGGCAAACACATCTTTTCAAGTCCATCTAAGAGGCAAAATCCTTCCTTTTCGAAGCCCTCACTTTAAGAGGCCAAACATCTTTTTTAAGCTTCAAGTCCTCTAAGAGGCAAAACATCTTTTTAAGCCCTCATTAAGAGGCAAAACATCCTTTTCAAGCCCTCATTAAGAGGTAAAAACATCTTTTCAAGTCCTCTAAGAGGCCAAACATCTTTTCAAGTCCTCATTAAGAGGCAAAACATCTTTTCAAGTCCTCCAAGAGGTAAAATCTCTTTTCAAGCCCTCGTTAAGAGGCAAAACATTTTTTCAAGTCCTCTAAGAGGCAAAACATCTTTTCAAGTCCTCAAAGAGGCAAAAACATCTTCAAGTTGCAAACATAAATCTATGCATTTGATCATTTCATTTCAAAAAAAAAAAAAAAAAAAAAAAAATCTTTAAGTCCTCAAAGAGGCAAAGACATCTTTAAGTAACAAACATAAATCCAAGCATTTGATCATTTCATTTCATAGAAAAAACCCACGGCGGGGTTTTCCTCCTCTGCCCATCCTCAAAATTTGCTCCTTCAGACAGCCACTGACTGTTAGCGATGAAAATTGTCGTTTGTTGCTTTGTTGCGACTAGATGACAGAGGGTTGGGTATTCGTTTAAATTAGATACCCAAACTCAAACATAAATTAGATACCCGAATTCGTCTCGAAATTCACCTTTACTATCTAAATTTGTTCGGGACCCGATTATAATTACTTATTTTATTTTTATTTTTCAAAAATAAAAGTAAGTAAAATAATAAAATTATTATTTTGACTTAATAAAAAAATAATAAATGTCATACATAATTATAACATTAATTATAATTATGAAGGTTTATACATATAATTTTCTTTTTGAGAAAAATAATTATTTTAAATATTTTTAAAATATTAATTAAACGGGTAAAGGCTAGCGGGTACCTAAGTGTATGAACTTGAACCACGAGGATCACGGAACTGGTCTCGGAATATTTTTTGGAGGTCCGGAACTCCCGGAAAAGCCTCCGGAACGAAAAAAAGAAAAAAAGAGGGGAAAAGGCACACATGCCCGCCCGCGGGGGTGGGCATGCCCGCCCAGGCCAGGCGGGTACGCCCGCCCAGAATGGGCGGGCACGCCCCCCCAAGCCAGGCGGGCATGCCCGCCCAAGCCAGGTGGGCGCGCCCGCCCTTGAAGGCGGGCAGGGGCGCCCGGGGTCGCGTTTTTTTTCTTATAAAAAACGGCTCTGGGGCTCCGTTTTGAGACACTCAGTCTGTGTTGACAGACGCTCCTTCTCCCTCACGCTCTTTGCGATTCTTTTATAAAAAAACGCTCTGGGGCTTCGTTTTGACTGGACTCAAGTCTGTGTTTGACGGACGCTCCTTTCTTCCCTACGCTTCTTGGCGATTCTTTACTGCTTCTTGGCCATTTTTTAATTTTAGTTTTATTTTATTGTTGTGATACTTTTGTCACTTAAAAATTAAATTAATTTAATTTTCCCTTAAACGAGGAAGCTTAACCTGGAGTTAAGAAGCGCGTCGACGATTAAAATCAGGTACGTAAGTTTTAAACTCTGCCATATTTAATTTTTTGCACTTTCATGCATGCTTCTTTTCTACCCTAAATTAACTTCTACCACTGCATTAAAGTGCATTCCACATCATAATTAGCAAATAAATTGCCTCAATTAAATAAATTTAGGCTAAATGCCCCGGTTAATAATTAATCGTGGTATTAAAGCCTAAACCGACAATATTGGCTTAAAGCCTTAGTTAATCAATAACTATTGGTATGATTTGCCTTTATTTTTCAAACAGTTTTCGGCGTAAGTCCAAATTAATCAATAGTGTGACTAAAAAAAGTAACAAAAACACGTTTATTTTTGGCAATAAATGGCCTTACATTTACAATTTAATTGATCACTTTTGGCAAACAAATTGCCTATTAAGTAGATTAATTCCTTTTGCTAGCGACAAAATCGCTTTAAATCACAATTTTTGGCTAGTAAGCCCTTTAAAATCCAATCATTTTGGCGACCAATCGCTTAAAATCAATCATTTTTTGGCAATCAAAAATTGCCTAAACTTCACTTCTTTTTGTGGCTAAAAGCCTAAATCAATCATTTCTGGCGACAATCGCCTAAAATCAATCATTTTGGCAATCAAATTGCGCTTTAAATCACTCTTTTTTGGGCTAAAGCCTTAAAATTCAATCATTTTGGCGACAATCGCCTTAAAATTAATTCATTTTGGCAATCAAATTGCCTAATCAACGTTTTTGGCTGGAAGCCTTAGAAATCAAATCAATATTTTGGCAATAAAATTGCCCAATCAACTATTTTGCATCAAATGCCTAAAACTTCAATTTTTCAGGCAAAAAGCTCTAAAACCAAAATGCACAAAGCAACCACACCTCATTGAATAAGCCATCCATTCAAAGCCCCCTAGAAAGAGGCCTATCGAACTACGTTGAACTACGTTGACTTTGATCTTCCATTCAAACGGAAGTACGTAGGCACGTTTGGGATTTAACCCCGAGCGGCAAGTCGAAATCACTTAAACATCTCATTTGGTCCAAGTTACATCATTCACCTTGCAAAGCATGCATTTCATCGGTTAGTTTATCAACATGACATGGTCTCGGAATCCACCTCGGGTTTACACACCATGCCTTAACATTGGGATAATTAATCTAGAAACTAGGTTAATTAAAATTAGAGTCACTTAGGGTTTTTTCCTAGTTTACCCTAAAATAATTAAACAAGGTGGCGACTCACACACTCACACATCACGTTGCCCTAAAATAATTAAACAAGGTGGCGACTCACACATCACGTGCATTTCTTCCTTAGTCACATGCATTCATATGCCATGATATTCGGGGTAGGGGTCCACACTAGCAAATGTAAGCAATCTCTCTGTGGACATGAATCAACTATCATCTATAAGTTAGTTTTGTTTCATATCCTATAGCTATATTAAATAAAATGAAAAGCAAGAAACTAATTAATATTAAAACTTTTTTTTTTTTGAATGCCAAAAAATAAAAAACTAAGAACTGAATAAGAGCAAAAAAACTTCTTATATTTTGCTTGAAAAGTATAATCCAAGGGTTTAAGATATTTATGGAATGAAATTAAAAATCATTCAAATTGATGGAATTAAATTGATTCAATTAATTTTTAAGTGCTAATATTTTTTCTTTGATTTATTTTATTTTTCATTAAGTTTCAAAAATAAGTCCAGCATTACTAAAAGATAATTACAAATGGAATTATAATTTGATTTTATTCTGTTTTTACATATTTATTTTTTGGTGTGATATTCACCTTTTTTTTTTTTTGGTTATATAAATATGTGTGTATAATTGTTAAAAAAAAAAGGTTACTCGTATTTAAATTTCTAATATCTTCGTCTATGTTCTAAAGCATATATTATTCGACCAGTAGTTCAAGATTTGGGAGAAGTGAAATTAAAACCTAAATTCTAGTTTGGAATTGATGGGCAGAGATGTGAAATAGCATGATATGATATGATATGATATGCGGGCCACACGTGTTGTCCCTATCATTTCATATTCTTTTGCATGTGAACGTAATTGAACTCCCCTTTCGAAATAGGAGTTGAAGATCTCCACGCCACTTGGCTTTTGTAGCTATGTCCCACTAAAATTTTCAATGCATCACTAATGGGTAATCTACAAATTTGTGAAAGTTGTGAGATTGAGGCATCCTTTTTGAAGGTTATATACGCAATTCTCCATATCCTTATATTTATGTATGGCCATACATTTTAGTTAACCTAATGACTAACCAATTTCAAAAAATAATCAATGGTAAGTGTAAGAATAAAGACTACCGTCTTTTAATTCTCCATTCTCGTTACTGCAAAGGTTAATATTTGTTTTTTTTTTTTTTATCTTAACCAGAGATATCCCAATCCACTGGACTATAACTAAATCTTGCTCACATCGGGTCAGTCCACTAAGAGATAAAATGCTTTTAATGAATATTTGCTCTGTTTATAAGGATTGAACCTCGATCTCATTTAAGGAAAAAGAATGCATTTACTTTTATCTTTTCTAATTTTTTATATAATATTTTTTATTAGTAGAAGTAAGAGATGTAATTATTCTTTCGATTCATAAACTATTTCTCTATAATGAAACTTTTATTTTCATCCTTAATTATTTGAGGTTGTTTACCATCTCAACTAACACTTTGTTAGTATTTATTTTTATTTATGATTAAAATAATATTATCAGTTACACAAGAGATAAAAATTAGTTATAAACCTCCCTTGGTTTGAGTTTGATTGGTTTTTGATATTAGATTATAAATGAATATTATTTGATATTTAAAATTTTTTAATTTTAGTGAGAATATAAGAAAATAAATTTATTTTTTTCATATATAGAAAGTCTAATAAACCGAAATAATATTGAAGATTATATAAGATGAGTAACTCTACTTTTTGGATAAGATTCATCAAATTAGTGATAACTTTTCTAACGTAATAAAAAAAGACTCGAATTCAAAATTTTTTATTTCTTATATTTGTATAATTCATGGGAAGATCTACCATAATAATGGTCTACGAGAAAATAAATTTGTTGCTTTATATAAAAAGATTAATTTATGGTATATAATAAACTAATAATTTATGAGATTTTTTTTTTAATTTCTAAATAGAAGTTTTAACTATTAACGATTGATTGGAATCCTATTAAGTATTAAATAATAGTGGTAGATTGATTCGAGTTGGCCTTAAATCACTCCAAAAAGCCACAACCCACAAGAGAAAGTGGCAGGAAGCATCCAACCAAGAAGAAAAAACAAACCAATCAAACTAAATTACGTAACTACAGAAGCCGTACAATTCCTTACTCTGATCGTATAACCGTTTCGACTACACTCTACTCCTCTAGACTTATCCGGTTGATTTCTCGCACCAAAATCCGGTCCAACGGTGGAAAACGACTCTTTACAAAAAAAAAAAAAAAAAAAAACCTTTACAAAAAAAAAAAAAAAAAAAAAATCCACCTCAATCAATTTAAAAAGACGAATGGGCCCGGCCAAGCAACACGCTCAGATAGACAACCCCTGGCATGTTTTCCTTGCAGGCTATGGCGTTACCTTATCACTTCTAATGGATGAGGTTAATTTATTATTTTTTATTGTATTTTGTTTTGTGCTATGTTTGCGAAAATAAGGGCGTTAAAATCTTATTATTTCCACTTTCCTCACCAAATGAAGTAAAATTTGATTAGAATGATGTAAATTAAATTTATTTTATTACTATCGTTAATATTTAAAAAAAAAAAAAAAAAAAAAATCCACCTCATCATTTAAAAAGACGAGATGGGCCCGGCCAACAACACGCTCAGATAGAGCAACCCCTGGCATGTTCCTTGCAGGCTATGGCGTTACCTTATCACTCCTAATGGATGGGTAATTTATATTTTTTTATTGTATTTTGTTTTGTGCTATGTTTGCGAAATAAGGGCGTAAAATCTTATTATTCACTTTCCTCCCAAATGAAGTAAAAATTTGATTAGAATGATGTAAAATAAATTTATTTTATTACTATCGTTAATATTTTTATCCAAACTAAATAAAAAATTTCGAAAACTCTAAGACATTTTTCACCCTTTATTTTACATCTATCCATATTTTACACTCATCTAAACAAAACATTAAACATGAAACCTATCTCATTATAGACTCAATAGTTGCACCTCTCTTTTTTTGAAAGCAAATAAGAGCATATATTTATACAGTTGCACCTCTCTTTTAAGTATGGGTCTAATCTAATTTTGCACATATCATTGTCAAAATTTTACGTGCATTACTTATAAAATATTATCGATACAATTATACTAAAATACAAAAATGGAAATGACAATTATGAATTAAATTTTCATCAATTTAATAAATTAAGGAAAATTATATATTCGTTAGCACAGATAAGACAACGCCACAATAAAAATAAGAGTAAAAATATTTATATGGACTATAATATTATTTCAGTTTATAGAGATTTTTAATAAATTAAAAAAAAATAAAGATCCCTTGGTCCCAACTGTTAAAAAAGTAAAAGAAAAATTATTAAAGATGCATTAGGTGGCTGAAAAAACAAAAACAAAACAAGTGAGTGACAAAATAGAAATAAGATTAGCAGCAGGTAAAATAATTAGATAGAAAGCGTGTAACAAGCGCGTATGTCTCATATCATGCCTTACTTCACCACCAAAATTCCTTTTCTCTGTTGTCTCTCCATAAACTTGGCTATTTCTAGTCCCTTCTTTCAATCCAATGTCTCCACTACCACAAACCCATTTCTCCTGTCCCTCTCTCCCTCTCCTTGTCATTTGTGGTTTTTCTTTACGTCTCTCTGTTTCTAAAACTGGCTTCTGAGATATTCTCAGGAGGTTTGTACATTCTATTCTGCAATCCCAATCAGGAAGGCTTAAGCATAAATAGGTATGTCCATTTGACATTTCTTTTTGGTTCCGGTTTTAGCTGGTTCTTTTGCTTCTTTTTATTGCTTGTACCTACCACAACCCATTTGTATATGTGATGTGGAAACGATACAAGGAAGCAAAAAGCAAAAGAATTCAGTTTCTGCCGAGCTATTTGGCACTATGAAATCTATATGTCCAGATATGATTGTTTGCTAATCTTTGTTAATTGCTTGTTTGATTTTTATTTTCATTTCTCTATTAATCAATGTGAGTTTCTGCAATTCTCTTTTTTTAATTGTATTTTCTTCTTTCTGTGGATGATTTTTTTGCTGTTATCATATAGGGAAGGTGTTCAAGAAACGTTTCTTGAAGCTTCTGGACAGAAGCTGTTGCCTTTACAACTCTGGCCGACACTTGTGTGATATTTGCTCGAACCAGGGCAGGTGGCGGTTCTCTGTTTTCTGGTTGTTGTACATCTTTGTCATCATCATCATTCTCACCATCCTTCTGCACTCGTTCGTTGCTTTCCCACCTTCCAATAGATTACGGCTAAATTTTGATTTAACCATCTTGTATGTGATCTCTACTTTTTCATCAATTCCTCCACTTTGTGCCTTAATTAGCGGTCACTAGAGATGTAAGCATCAGTTACATAGATTTTACTCTTCAAGAATAGAGGAAAAATCAAAAGAGTAAAAGAAGAAAAAAGGAAATAAGAGTTAGGAGATAAACAAAGTGCTTGTTTGTTCTTCTTTGGAGGAATTATATTTAGCCAGTTGTCTGAAATGGCAAAATTCGTGTGCTGCTTTCGGCCCGCCGAGGAGAAGAAGGAAAAGAAGGTGAGAATTGATTCGATTTTGGATTCTTTACAAGTTTTATGCTTCTTGTTTGAAATATTTCATTTCTAAGTGAATTTTTTAACTTGCTCAAATTTCCCAATTGTTTGATATTAGGTGGATAAGGAATTATTAAGGCCAATTGAGTTCAACAAGGGGCACAAAACCATGAAAATTAGGCTTGAGCATCCGGTGAAACCTTTTGAGAGTGATGAGTTGATAACCACATCATTCAATGTGACAGTGGATTCAGTGCCCTTTGGTATCCAAAAGGAATCTCCAAATGTCAAGGTGAAGAGCCTTCAAAATTCTTTGAGGGATGAAGAACCAGAGATTGCATATGAAGGGGAAGATGAGCATGAAGAAATTGCCTCAATGAAAAGGGATTTGTCTGATGTTGATCTCCAAGCTAATACATCTAATTCAGCTGAGGAGTTTGCTTTAAGAAGTCCAAACTTCAGGTGCTCTAGTTCATTTGATATCAAAGTCAATGAGCGATGCCCAAACAAAGTTGAGAAAGATAGTGAAAAAGGCAATGATGAAATCCAAACTGGACATGTTAGTGATCCTGGGATTGGAAAAGCTGAGTTATGGGGTTCACCTAAGCTTAAGCGATCTTGCTCTAACCTGGAAACGAGCAAAATGCAAAAAAGAACAGCTGCTAAATTGACTCGTTCAAGATCTGCATCTTCCAGGGAGTCAGAGGAACTATATGGTAAATTAAGGGATCCTGGCAGCCCTGCATCTATGACAAGCCACTGCAGCGCAGATAGAGTGATGTTAAAGAAGCATTCTTCAAGTCAAGTTCTACCCTCCAGGAGTAGAAAGTTGTGGTGGAAATTGTTTCTTTGGAGCCATAGAAACCTGCATAGATCGTGGACAGTGAAACCAAAGAGGCAAACTGTTACTGGTTTAAACCAGCACTGTGGGTATTATTCAGATACAGTTGAGCCAAATGGAGCTATAGTATTGAGCAACATGCAGTCACCTGGCTCATTTACTGGAGAATCGCAGAACAAAGGCCAGAACAACAATGAAGATGAAAAACAAAACTGGGACGGGTTTCATGGTGGGATTTCTGGTTTATGGCCTCAAAAACAGTGGGTTGCTTTCTCAGTTGAAGCATCTCCATTTGCAAGAGTGGACGAGTGGGTAAAAGAACTTGCAACTCAAGAACAGCCTCCTCATGTTTATAGTGATGATGCTGATAACAGTGGTAAGGGAATTGTCTTCCCACCTTCTCCTGAGATTGGTAGATCACCAGCAAGAATCTTGAACAACTTCACTCGACGTCCAGACATTAATCTCTCTGAGGAGGTTTTGCATGCCAATTGTCTTATCCAGTCCCTGAATTCTTCATCAACTGTGGCTCATATATCGGGTATTGGCCTAAAAGCCATTCCCACCATATCATGCTTCACGAGTCTGCGATCAGTTAACTTGTCAAACAATTTTATAGGTATGCCTTTTAGCTGATGCCGAAACTGCCTAGTGTTGAAGGTACTTAATTGGTACTAACATGGCTGTTCTTCCTCTTTTTGCAGTGTACATTAGCCCAGGATCATTACCAAAAGGTCTTCATACGCTCAATTTGTCAAGAAATAAAATCAATGCCATTGAGGGACTCAGAGAATTAACTCGATTGCGAGTACTTGATCTCAGTTACAATCGTATTTCGCGAATTGGACAAGGTATAACTATTTATGCAAATAATGCCATTCAAATCCTTTCGACAAGATTGTTTAATTTTGATGTATGAAGTTACATAATTCCTACAGTAAGTGACTCTAAATCTGCATGCTGTATTTCGATGAATACCAGGGTTATCAAACTGTACAATAATCAAAGAACTCTATCTTGCTGGCAACAAGATTAGTGATGTGGAGGGGCTGCACAGGCTGTTGAAGCTTACAGTTTTAGACCTGAGTTTTAACAAGATAACAACAACAAAAGCCCTCGGGCAGCTTGTTGCTAACTACAACTCGCTGCAAGCTTTAAATCTTTTAGGCAACCCGATTCAGAACAACATCAGTGAAGACCAGCTTCGCAAGGCAGTTTGCAGTCTCCTTCCAAAGCTAGTATACCTGAACAAGCAGTCCATTAAACCACAGAGAGCACGGGAGGTTCTTACAGATACAGTTGCCAAAGCAGCCCTTGGGACCAGTACTGGTTGGAGTTCTCGCAGAAGAGTGACAAAGAGATCAAGTTCCAGTGGTTTGGCCTCCTCAAGCGTTCACAGGAGCAATGTTGCTGCAAAACAGAAAACTAGGAGCAGGTCAAAGAGCCGAACTCATCACCAAAAGACAGTGCCATCTATGCGTTCATCTTCCTTGCACTAAATGTTTTCTCATTCGGGAAACCTTGTCTAATAATTCAGTATCTGTTTTGTTGTTACAAGCTCGGGTTTTCTCGATTCCTCAAGAATTTTGGTTATGTATTTTGTCATATATTGGGTTGGACTAGTATTTTTGTAGTTCAGCTTTTGGGTCTTCATGGTTGTTTAATGGAATGCAATTAAAATTTCTCAGTTTGGTTTAGTGCGGCATTCAATTGTTTTTCCTATTCTAGGCATATCAGATTATTTTTCAGAAATCTTTTAAAAGGAAATGCATCAGGATTTAAACTAGCGAACAACTAATTTCTTGAACTAGCAGGCTAACTTCACCAAATTATGCATTCTGGAAGAGAAGGACATTAACCAGTGGGTTCCATCTTTGGCTTGTATAACTGTACTTGAATTTTTAGCTTGTGATTCTTGAAGTTGGAAATCAACAACTCCACCCCAAGATTTAGCAAGGGCCAACTTAAACGGAAAGCCAAAGAACCATTGAGAAAGCAAAGGGCTGGTGTCCCTTATGAAGGAGTTTGTTCTTATCTACCAACAAATAATTCTTTAATTCACAAAATAGCATCGAAAATGACAGTGAACATTCCTAAACCAAACTTTTCCTTCAGCCACAGAAATAAAACTGCTGAATGTGAACTGTCCAAAATATTATTTGTGTACAAACAAAACTAATCACGAACAATGAAATGAAGCCATGTGTGCCTGTCCCAACAAAATAAGCAAATGAATAAAGTCAAAAGTCCAAGGACATGACAACTAAGAGAAAAAACTCCTAACCTTGAAACATTGTCACGTGCCTAAACAAAATTTGCAGAAAATTTATCTTTATAGAACATCCAGTTACATCTAATAATTAAAGCCAGAAAAATAATTATGTGAACACCAGAGATGCATTTTGCAAATCCCAAGATTTTGATGGATTTCCAATATTTTAAATTATGGAATTGAATGGTATACTGACAGGAGATTTAAGCAAACACAGCTTACCTGTTGGCATTCAGTTACAATAGTATGCTTCTCACCATTATATTAGCAGAGAACTTAAAAAGAATTTTAAAGCAGAAACTTGCATAAAAAAGGACAGCGGTAATCTCACTTGCTAAAAAAAGAACAGCACTAATCTCAATTTTCGAAACTTCTAATAAAACATTCCATCTCTTTTTCAGTCACATCTCATCAAGCACCTGTAAAAATGTTAGGTTAGGGTAACAGCATTCAAATATTGCTGACCAAAGCAGGAATGATATCTTCTGCTAATATAATGTTTCAGGCTTTATTTCATGTTAAGCGAGAAGAAATACCTATGATATGCCTATACACTTATTTAAAATATTTTTTTCTCATCTCATGTTTCATGTTTAGTGTGTGTTTTATGAATTCAAATTTAAGCATGTCAATGTATCCTAGTGATAAGTTTAGAAACAACTGGTAAAATTAAGCCTAACGTTTCATGATTGTCAACTCAGGTAGATGCAACCAAATATGTCAAACAAAAAAGTATACTTGAACTAATCAACAATGCTGTTTACAATGTTTCCCACATGGGAGAAGAGGATGGAAAGGAGGGGAGGGGGTATTGTTAAATATTTTACACATAAAAAACACCTTCAATTATTGCTAAGAGCTAAAATCAAGATCATCCAGCTTCTGCTTAATACCCATAGTAACAACAATTCAAGGACTAGTTCTGTATCATGACAAAGATAAACAACTTGGAAGTACATACAATGGAAAACAAAGAGATAGTTATAATTACAGCTTTCTTATTTTAACTGCACGTGAGAACCTCTTTTACATCCATCATAGAGCCATGATGTGATCAAACATGTTCTCAGAACAGTATTGACACCAGAGGCAGCAAGCTGCATCTGACAAACTGCATAGAAAAGAGAACGAGAGAATCATTAATGAATAGAACAAGAGTATCTTGAAAGCAAAATAAAATGTTTATTATTATGAAAATGTAATACATCCAAAATCAGATTTTATGCACCTTAAGCAAATCTGAGCTTGTAAATATCATGATCATATTGTATATACGAGAGTACGTCATCTCTTGCAAAAGTACATGCACACACACACAAGAAGAGCATTTCATTTGCCAATTGATTTTGGACAATTTTCAGTGACAAATGACAGGAGTTAAATGGAAACTTAGTGCCCTAGCATGCAGTTTTAGGAATTTTTTTCTTTGCAAAGAATACAAGACAGATTTTTAAATAGTCATAAATTTCTCCTCAGAGACATAAAATATACACTCACAACCCCATTCCCCAAAAAGGAAAAGAAAAAAGAACTGGGATGTTGTGACATTATGCCCTAAACAGAAGTATAGGTACCACTTTCAAAAACCATCAAAAGTAATCATAATCAAATTTAGCATCGTCTCCTGAATTTATAGTCAATACTATGACAACTGCAATTTGAGAAAGTATTTGACTAAAACACCAAAATAATATTGTTCTCAGAGATCTTTACAGTAAATAAACAGTAACATGTCAGAGATCAAAATCCACATTACCTTATCATGTTCCATTTTTACCACTGCTTTCTAATTTCCGATCACTCAGTAGTCCAGAACCAAATAAACTTTTCCCTCCCATCTCAGAGACCTTTTGCATATTATAAATGTGCCAACTATGCTCACAAAAGAAAAATAAATTTCTACATCATTTCCCTCTCAAACTATAATCCAATTCCTCTTCCTTCATTTGAGCATATTTATAGAGCTTCTCATTGAAAATCACTTGTGGATCCTTATTAATCAAATTCCCACTCTCATCATAAGCATCTTTCAAAAACACAACCCAGTTCATCTCTGTACCAGCAAGATAAAATGTCCGGGGCTGCCTCTTAAGCATATCATATGTATGCCTAGTCAAACAAAATTCCTCCTTAAACTCCACAATGTGATGTATAGATGCCCTTTTCTCCAAAGTCAGGCTTAGAAACTCATGCAAAACCCCAACCCTATACTTCTCAGCCTCCAAACTCCAAAGTTCCAATCTTTCCCCATCACTATAAGGGGAAACCAATGGTAAGGTAGTAAAGAAATTCAGCTTCCTTTTATCCTCCTCGTCCAAATCTAAATCCTTTGCGTGCTTCAATGGGAACTTAAATGCCCTTTTAGCCTTATCCTCATTGACCATGAACTCTTTCTCCAATTCACTTACAGCCAAACTTGGATCCCAATTAACTAATTCCAACACTCTATTGCCATCATCCCCAACCACAATTCTAAAATAATCAGGGTATTGAACCACTCTATCTCTAAAATCATCAGGAATGCCAAACAAAAAACGGCAATGATGAATCTTACTCAAAGGAATCCGCTTTTTCTTAGATATCATTAGCAACTTCAGCACCTTATTAACCCGATCGCTCTCCATCGAATCCATTATTGCTCTTTCTTCCTCGAGCAATTCTTCCATGAAATCAGTGAATCCGAGCCACATTTTGTTATCGGTGTGCCGATAAGTTTGGAAGATGAGCGGGTGGCGCTGAATAAAGCGGGTGACTTTGCGGCCACGTGAAAAGCCAAGCTCTCGATAAAGCTTGCCAGCGTCATCAAGGCGGAGGACGTGCTCTGGTTGCTGGGAGAGGAATTGCTTGGATTTAGTGAGGAATCTGAAGTAAGAGTCGCGCTCGACAAGGGATTCAAAATGGGGATTTCGCGTGGAGGGATGCTGAACGGGTTTGGTGCGTGGGGAATCGGGTTTTTTGCGTTTTTTCTTGTACTTTTTGGGGATTTTGGTAACAAGGAAGGAGGTGGAGAATGGGGAAATGAAGAGAAGAGTGAAGGGGTTTAGGCTCGGGTTAGGGTTTTGGAATTGAAGTGAAGTTAGGGCTTTGGAATTTGTAATTTTGGAGAAGAAGAGGCGCCAAGCCATGGAATTCAGATTTGGAGGTAAATCAGTGAATTCTCCTTTTTTTTCTTGGTCTATGTTAGTAATCAGAAATCAACCGTATTTGGTTACGTACTCGGCGGGAAATAAAAACAGGTAATTCCGTAATTGTGAAAAGATTCATTTTTTTTTTTTTCTCTTACCAGTTTACAACATTGCACGAATGTGTTTTTGCAGAATACATTACATTTTCGAAACAAATATTACAGGTCTCGAAATAAGACCAATCAGTCCACCTATAATTGATTCTTATTATTGTAAGTATAATCTTTTTGTAACCTTAGCTTTTTTTTTTTTTTTTTAATTCATTTCTTTTGAGTAATGGGAAAGTAGAATGTTAATAGTTAGAATTCAACCCCGCCCATAGTTAAAAGATTGTAGTTTTGTCTTACTTATCGACCTGCAAAATTATTTGTTTGTCTTTTGTCTTTCTCTTTGTACAAAAACAGAGTTAATTGGGAGGGTGGTACAACTAGTTTGGACCATAATTATTATACCAAAAACATAAATATTTGAAGCACTCGTGATGTTTCATTACTTGCAGAGGTGGAACCCAGACACAGATCATGTACTTGAGTGAGATCATGCACTTGAGTGAATGTGGATCCAACCGTTCTGCCTCAGATTGTAGGCCATATATAATCACTTGTCATAGTACCTTCAAGTCCATAAATAAGACATCACGTCTGCAAATCAATGGATCTAAAGAGAAGGTCAAGCAGCTTGCAGCTTTATTAAACCATTCAGCACGAACATAACACATTATACTGTTACCCAAGACAGATGTAAAAACAGATTTATAATGACAGGATAAGTAGAAGGAAAAATAAATAAATAAATAAATATTCCTTACATAAATGAACTGCCAAGCATTTTTATATACTACATCAAGTATGAACTTGCTTATTCTGTAATCATCTTCACAATCTAAATCATGTGGTTGTATAAGTTGTAATTTGACATCGCATTGGGACATGGATATTGAAATCTGATTCTATACTCTCGTTTGCCCGGCATCTCAACTGAGTAATTACATTGCCCTATGTATGCCTTACGGCTTCATAGGAATTGTGGTTGGATCCACCAAAAGTTCATTTGCTTCCTCTCATCTGTTTCCCTTTTCTGTTTTCAAAATTTTTTTGATTTGTCCTCTCTACACTGGAGCTTTATGATCATTAAATTAACATTGCAAAATGAATATGAATAGTATGATTTAATTTCTTAGGCTCCCTTTTGAGTAACTCATACTCAGCTTGCTTGCCTCTTAAAGAAAGGTTTCTGGCAGATAAGGAGCCTCTCGTCACTGTTACTTTCGATCTCTACGACCCGTGCGTCCCACTTTAGCCTTGTAGCTAGAGCTCTTGCTGATTCAATGAGTGGTGCTGTGTCATGTATTATCACCCAACCCTGCATCGACCACAAACATTAAGACACTTGAAAGAAAAGGGCAATTTTACCATGCAATCATAACAGATCAACTGTTCCTGTAGCATTCAAACATTAATTGACCATAAGAAAACTTTAATGTTATTTAGTCACCCTCTCAACAATTACATTTTGCAAGTGAAATAGAATGGAAGTTGGTCATGCATTGAAAAGCCTTTTTAAGAACATAGTCAAAATTCAAGAAACTAGCATCAAATCCATTTGAATCAGCTGCAAGACAATTATATTCATTATAGTTTGCGAGGAGCTGCAAGCATGCTTTTCTTTTAATCAGTGACATTTTTGGCTTATCATTAACCGCATCAGTGGCTCACCTATACACAATACAATCTATGAAGTGTAAACATGATGAATGTCTTTTTCACAATGAATGATGATACAAAAGGCTACCTAAGAAACTCCAGACAAGACAACAGCAAGTGATTACATACTAGGACAAAGTTAAAGTGACTCATATGGTATAAAGTCCTCTATGGAGAGAATTAACAAGTTAGTAGCAATATAACTGCAAAGGTAATTCTTAGAGTCATGCACAAGCATATGAGGGTAACTTAGAGACTTTTAAAGATGAGCAAAGGAGGTTGTTTAGACAGTGTATCCAACCAAGAGACGTTGACAAAAATAAACATATCCATTTTTCTCACAACCGCATAACGAAGTTTATTTAAGTCAAGTACCTCTGGGCGAAGTACTCGATCAACCTCAGTGAATATGTCCAGCATGGTACACCTACGCTGCTGACCAGCTTCAAGGGAAAGAAGTCCTGCTGCGTGCACTAAATCATAAGTTCTAGGATATGTTGGGAATGCTTCACACCTGACATGAAAAACATCCAACCAATTAACAGAGTGAAAAGGTAATAAAAGCATAACTCCAACTACAAATTACTACACAATTCCTAAATGAACCTAATTAAAATCCATCAATTGTTGACACAAAAAACTTACTGCATCAACCAATGTTACAAAATTAAAATATGCTAAAATCCAAGAACAATCTAAAAAATTTTCTATAAATTTCAAGTGATAGCATGTCCATCAGCAAGCATTCTTCCAAAGGGTGATCTTTTGAAATTCCAATTACATAAGCATAATGGTTGTAACTGACTTCAGGGAGGAAAATTAGTACAGTGCTATTACTAAGCTTCACTATGAAAAATGTATTCTTTCTGAGGGACTACCATTAACTGAAATTGAGCATGAGGTTTTCTTGTCAACACTTTCACATTGACCAGTAACGCCTGCCTAGTTCATTATCAGGACTGTAAGCTGAAGGCCTTCTGGGTTCTGGTGGAATTGTTTCTATAATCTCTTGGGGTTAAACCACTCAGAAAAAACCTTTTGGCCAGTCAGTTTCCTATTTCTAACCGAGTTTAAGGCAGAGGTATCACAAATCTCAGAATTTATTTACTTTTCGAAAAACTCAGAGCTAAAGTGCTTGCATATGCTTGAAGGACCAATTTAATGCCAACTGCTTCTGATAAGTTAGTACAGGGATAGTGAGCTATCAGAAAGATGGCAGATGGATGATAGAATTACCAGTCATGCAATACACCAACAAAGCCTCTGTCAAGAATCATGGGTAGATGGTTAGGTCCACTTGTTGGCACCACATTCATTACCCACACAGATTTCCCAGCTTCCAACAGTGCAGAATTAAAACCACCAAATTGAGCATTCATATCTAGCACATTTCTAAGCATGTTATAAGGCGGAGAAGGATCCTCATCACCAGGTCTCTTTGGATGATCTGAGAATATTAATGGTGACAGAAGAGACCAATAATTAGTGACTGCTGTTCTCCAATTTAGAGAGTCCTCTGTGAATTCTTCTGAGTGCAAACCTGATGAAGTATATAAGAAATTAACATAAAACTGAGGGTAAAAATATAAGAATATAACATAAAATAAAATGCAAGGATAAAAATGGCTAAGATTCTCACTCTTGGTATTTATATCTCTATGTTTATACATTAAGATACTGTTCTCAAACTATGTATAAGAAAGTAGCTATTACCATATATTGCCAGCTCATTCTTGGTCAACTGAGACCTTGAAGGCCAGGTGCTCCTCTCTTGTATTGGAGTCCACCGGCGACTCTGTGTTCCTGCTATGCATGCTTGGAGTGGTCGATAGTAAGGAGATTCAACATCATGACCTCTACTGCAGACAGAAGGGCCTGAACCAGACTTCCTAGAAACAGGAAACAGCTCGTGCTGTAAATTATGACCATATAAAGTTCTCAAGCAGTTAAGTGTGCATTTATATACAAGCAACATGACAGATGATATATTTCTGTTGCTGACACTTCACTTTATATACCCAATTTCCAATATGCAATAACTATCTAAATGCCTCAAAGAGACATCGGTATTAATGTATAATCCTTCTAGTATTAGAATAAAACACGATAGAAAAATATTTGATACCCTGACCAAATCCATAAAATAGCGAATTGCCAATATTAACAAAACTATTTTGGCAATTGTCTTACCTGGAACTGTAGCAGTTCCTTTTTGTAGTCTTTTTCCACACAACAGTTTCATCTTGTTGAGATAACATCTCCCAACAGATATTTTCTGCAAAGTCTCGGACAAAATTCCACCTTTTCAGGTTCTCTTTGTTACGAGCATTTGTAAGAGGTGAAGTCCAGACAAAGTATCCACCGGGCTTTAAAACTCGATCAACTTCAATCAGAAAGATACCATCTGCACATGTAAATATTAAATTAGTAGGAGTGCAGATAATGCGGATAGTATTAGGATTTGCCTGAAGACAATTAGCAAATTTATGATACAAATATCTTCAATGGATATCTATCTTTTAAATACATCAGCAAGTTTAATGAAAATTAACTCGAATCTTACAATTTGATTGTGAACCGTAGGATTCTATTAACACTAGTTAGAACTTGTACAGGAAATATGGAAAGTAGGATTCAGACTATCTCACATTTCAATTCATTTACATACTATATTAATTACTGATGTAACACCAATGTAGAACTAGTACCTTTTTTGTCCCAATCAATGCCACATCGTGCACAATGCAGCATATCAAAGGAAAGAGAAGGATATGGCAACTGTGTTGAAGTAAAAGAACCAATCATTGCAGGAAGACCCCTTTCAAGAGTAAGCTGAACTTGACTGCCTGAAGCTTCATAGTTTGCAATGCACATAGTTAAAAGCTGTTCTCGAAATAGATGTGCTCCAAAGCTACCATAACCACATCCTATGTCCAAAATGGTTCTTACCTACAAAAATTAGGAAATAAGTAATAATTTATCATTAAGTGACTTCCTCCAAAGGAAAACTAACATCATAAATACAATATTATGAGAGCAGGTAACCGTTGCATCAAACCCTGTCATGGCATTGTAAAGCAACCTCACATGATATCTTATGGCACTTTTTTGCATCTAAAGTTCCAAATGATGATAATGTCTTTGCAAAACTATGTGTAATAGTGGCTTAATCCTAAATTTGATCTGCACGAATACAGGATTAAATAATAGAAGCATATTTTGAAGCATTTTGGAGCCTCATTGAGTTAAAGTTGCAGAATTCTATTCATGCTAGAATTCAAACGTTGTGAGTGAATCTCTATCACACACTGTCAGAATTTCTGATTATAGCAAGTTGAAAATTAGCTCCTCCCATTGTTTACTTAAAAATTTCTTATTGGCCAGGATCACTTTATAGCACTACCATGTCACAAAATTAAGAGAGCACATGAGACAGGATAATTAGTTAAATTTAAATGCATAGGTCTGTGTATATTGAGTGAGAAAGAGCGACAGAGAGATTGCATATATCCACTTACCCCAGCTTTTATGAAGCTAGATTCATTTCTTAGTCCAATCATTTCAGCAATTTGATGAGAGTAATCTTCAACACCATCGAACATAGAGGCTGAACGAAAGGAAATTTGCTCTTGATCCAACATCATCATTCTGGCAAACCACATTAAAGGAGAATTGAATGAACAGTAGGAAAGTAAAAAAGATGAATTTAATAGAACTTGATAGAAAAATTCTGGTCACCTCTTGGTCAGACTACCGGAGGAAAGTACTTCCTGTGCAGTAATTTTAACATTTGAGACCCAGATAACATCTCTTCCAGTAGGCCATCGAAGAGGAATCCTATAATTTACTGGTGGAAGCACTAAACAATTCTGCCTTGATACTTGCCCACAATGACGGTCATTCTCAGTACCATCAGAATAACCCAAAGCAAGGTTCTCTGAAACATTGAAGCAAGGAACATGATTTTCAGACTCCTGAGGACAGAACTCCACTTCCTTCAACCTTGAGGAACCAAGAGACAATTCGCCAATATCCCATAGGTCCGAAACAAGTTGCTCCTGAAGCCGCCTATAATTATGGAGTATCTGAACTCTTGATGAGGTTGATATTGAGATAGTCCACCAGAAAGATCCAGTAAGAGCAAGAACTAAAATCACAGCTAAACTCAGCTTCAAAAGCAGCAATGTGAATTTGTGCCTACTTCTTGGAGTACCAATGCTGAATGGATCAGATGCAAAGCCATTTTCACCAGTTCCATATTTAGAAGGAGAGCTATTATCAGGGAAAAGCACCCTAAGAGGAAATTTCAGGGCTAAATAACTTTGATCTGACGAACGGTTTCTATCCAAATCTTCCTTTTCTGTTTTATCTTTCATTTGGGAGTCCCATAACTCTTGACTGTTCCCTGAGTTCCTCCCTGATATGCCTCGATGCAGAGGCCTAGACATTTTCTAACCTGAAAATCCCCACAATAAAAGAAAAATTTTTTATATATGAACAGATGACACCCAGCTTGGTTCGAAGCTAAAGACAAAGAATCCCATATAAGATATTACACCCAAAAATGTTCTTTATCAAATCCTGAAAACATTGGATTGAGCCAAAACCACTTATTGTTTACTGTAAAACAAGCTGAAACAAAAGAAAGAGATGACTAGTATCTTAATTGAAGATCAATTCCCAACTAATGAAGCTAGATCCATAACCCAGCAAAACATAAAGACTGTAAGTGAAAAGAAAAAATTACAAATATTTAAAAGAATCAACTTTGTTGGTAATCCTAAAACTAAACCCAGAAAAGGGAAAAGGAAAGAGACAATTAAGATTCAAAGAAACTAAAGAGCAAGTAAAATCAGTTACTTTTTTTTTTTTTTTGGTAATAAACCATTAGAATCACTTTTATTAAGGTCCTTAACCTCGAAGAAGCAAAAGGGCCAACTTAAATCCCAGTGAAATTCCACTTCATTTCAGTGCCTCACACTAAAATATTAACAAAAAAAATCTCATAAAGATCATCAATCAAATAGCCAATAGAAAAAAGATAAACAAAATCATCCGCAATCTAGCCAAATCTAGCAAAAGAAAAAAGATAATTGAAAAGAGAGAAAAAAATTACCTTGTACAGGAGCACAACAGATATGCTAAAGTGCTGAAACAAAGTGCAGAAAGAATTCCTGAAAATCAGAAAAAATTCACCAATGGTTTTCCGTTTAAACCCACAAAAAGCAGCACCTTCGGTTCTTCTCGTTCTTGTTCTTTTATCTTCTTTAGGCTTCAAATCCCAATTACATCTATCCCTCTCTCATTATTAAACCTTTCTTGTCTGATACATACTTGGGAGCGAGAGAAAGAATTTGTATGGATCCAATCCAAGACAAAACTCTCGTGAAAACTGAAAAACTAATCCTTTTATATATAGTTCCTTTGATTTGAGGTGGGTAATGTACAACTGTGTAAAATATGCTTCACTATAGTGTAACTGTGTAAGTAGCCAACGCGCTTATTCCCAGTTCCCCACCTGCACAACTCCTACCTCGCAAAGGCCAAAGCTTTTTTACTACTATCATTTATAGTTCCATTTCTACATAGCACACTGTAATTAGCGTGACCAACTTTATTCGGCAAAGTCGATAGATTGAACTCTAAAATTGTCAATTTAACCTTCAAAATTTTACCTAGATACCACTTTATAGTTGAACTTAAGATGAAAACAAGTCTGAAAAAAAAAAGGAAAAAAAAGAAAAAATTTCTATTTGCTATTTATAACATGGTATATCTTAGTTGCATTGTGCTTTCCTTCGTCTTTTATTTCTAAATTAAATAATTCATTTCATCTTTTTACTTAAAAAAAATATCAAGTTTGAAATTCATTTAGGTATATAATCATTTAAAGCAAGTGGGCATTTGAATTTACATCTGCAAAAAAATAAAATTGCATGTGTAATTTTTGAACTATAGTGATTTCGTATTTTCTCAGCTATAATAATTTTATATGTAGAGTCTATTTCTGCTCATTCAATCTTTCGTTCCAAAAAAAAAAATGGAATTTAGAATTTACTATGAAACCGTGTGTAGATCTGAGGACAGAGGAACAGAAAGAGAGAGAAAGCAGACCCCCAAACCAATTATTATTATTATTATATATAAATAAAAAAGGTTTGCTTCTGTCTGTGGTGTGATCACGTTTGGCTTCCGCCGGAATTGCCGGACACTTACCTCTGTACATGAATTTATAAATAAATTATTTAATTTTTATGGAATTTCTGCAGGTAAATATTAAGTATACAAATAGTAATGCCTCCTGTCACTTATTTATATTAATCTCACATAATTATTAATAATTATTGTTATTAAATAGTAAAATGGAATTCCCTCAGAAATGTGGTTTTTGTGTTCTGTTATTGTAATGAATAACAATGATGATACATGTCGTTTTGAGGAGGAAATGTCGATGAAACGAAATGATTTTTCACGGTCCAAAAGGTCACAGTTTTAAGACAGATTTTCAACCCCTAATTACTGCTACATTACCAGTCAAATTGCCAAAAGACATTGCTGTTATTTTAAATTTCTTATTTGTTATATTATAAAATAAATTAGAACACCGGACAGTATTTATCTAAAATTAAATTATGGAGGAAAAAAAATATTTATCAAAAATAAAATTTCAATTCTCCTCTTCTATTTATTTATTAATAGTCGAGCGAGAGTGAATAAAATAAATAAATAAATAAATAAAAGTATCGAACAATTTTTCCATTTTGGCCGTAGGGGATGAGTTCGCCGGCGCAGGGAATATTGTGCCAAATGGCGAAATGTCTCTGCTCTTTCCAATCATATCAAAGTGGATGGTGCAGATTGGCTTTTAACGGGTAATGTGACTATTCAATGGAATTTATGAAATATGGAATTTATAGATTGTGAAGTTAACATTTTTAAACCATAAAAATCAGTATTATTTATAATTTTGAATGGATTTTTAGAATAACATTAATTAATTTAAATACATATATTTTATGGTTTAAATTTCATTCATTCAGATGAATTCATAACATTTAATAGAAATGAAAGTAATATTTTTTTATATGATATATAATTATTGACTTAATAATAAGTGTATATATGCGATACGAAACATATCTAATTTGTTATCCACTGTATTGCCGTTTTTGAATCAACACCTTTAATCTTATTCATTGTAACTATTAGTAGATTAAACTTAATTAGTAAAGTACAAATTAATTAGGAAATAATAAATAAAAACATGATATAAAAGCATTTAGTATTCGATGGAGAAATCCAAGTCCAAAATATTTCAATAAAGAATTAGTTACAGAATGATGCAATCAAAGAATTTCATTAAAATTAATGTCACACAATTCTATTTTTTTAATGTGGAGACGCATAGAAAGAGATAGATCACATGTGACATCAAGATCAAAGTCAATTTTCGCCTCGCCGTATAAAAATACTATACTAATACCGTATTTTTAAACTTTTGATTGGGGGCGGGTCCATCTCTGCCGCGTTTCTCTGTCGGTGGACCGACTTTGTAACGCGTCTGCTACATATGGAACCGGTTGTATCTACTGCTACATATGGAACCGGTTGTATCTACGCTTGTCGCAGAAGATTCACGGGAATTTAAGATTCACGAGATGTATTTGAATTCCGGGTCACGGCGGGTTTGCTGGCTCAATGCTGAGCTGGACAACAATTTTGGTCACGAGAGTTTTTGGAGTCGAGTACTATTTGGACTGACATGGCAAATGGACTTCAGCCTCCAGTTTTTTTTTTTTGTAATTTTAATTTTAAATTTAAAGATTCAAATATAATAATTTTATTTTATTTTTCTAAAAAATTAAAATGGCAGGGAAAGTACCATAGATATAATGATAATGGGTACGTTTTGATGTGGATTATAAATAGTTGTTGGAATTTTCCTTTTATCAGTGGGGTCATAGTTGCAGTACTGTCTCTTCACTAGTTCTATAATAACTAAAAACTTGAGTGTGTTCGGAATTTTTGGTACTTATCGCATTTATGTAATTAGTTTTGTTAGTAAATTTTATGGCATGTTTGAACTAATTGTTCTTTCAACTTACATTACAACCAGCTTTATATTTGCTCACTATCATGGGGTAAGTGGCAACCTACTTGGCTATGCAGCTTATAGCTTTTCTTTTCTTTTCTTAGAGAAATAAAAAATATTTATAAGTTAACATCGAGCGTTGATCTGATCTTCTTATTTATATAATAAATAAAAAGTCTCAAATTTGAATCCTTTCGAATATATTTATTTTCATTAAATTTGTGCGCCAAAGGAACAGTACTCTTATTATGTAGCTCGTAATATTATTTCAGCCATAAAAGGCTCAATGGATTAAAAATATATTTATAATTTGTTTGGCATTATTTTTTTTTTTTAAACCCATTTATAATTTACAAATATTTTGAAGCAAATATTTTAAAACTATAAATTATTTGTTTTATATATACCATTTATAACCAAAATGTATAAAATTTTAAGATTAGTTAAATAGTTGGTACATTGGGTCTCGGACAATAGACTTTCCATCCTCCTCCTGTCCTCCATTTATTGTTTGATATCTATATAAATATTATAAAAATATAGAAGCACATCCACCCACGTGTCATAATATCAACACATTGAAACGTTGCCGTGACAATTAAAATGGTTTTTATGTTAATTTAAACTTTAATTAATTTAACATTAATATTATTATCGTTAATATTAATTAGTTTTTTCAATTAATAATATTATTTTATATAATAAAAATTTTCAGTTTTTTTTATAGTTTAATAATATTAAATGCTATTATTTTTTTCAATAGATTAACTCAGGTGTCATAATGTCAAAACATAAGTACTGTGGTAGCAAAGGAAATAATTTTGAGCTTTTAAAAGAAATTTATTGAGCTTTGTCATTGTTTTCACTATTTCTGTCTAGAAATTTAGTTAAATCAATTGATTGTTTTTGACAATTTTTATTATATATGAAATTTATTGTAGTTATTTTGTGGATCCAAAGTGAGTTGTTGTGTTTATTGTGTGACAAATTGATTGTAAATGTATATATATGAGCATTTGGATTTGTTAAGTGTAAGGATTTATACTTGAACGATGAATAATAAACTATTGGTGATTAATGAATTAACATAAATATATATATTAAAAAATATATATGTTACTCTTTTAGCATTATTAACTCTGTTACCAATTTTAATAAAGTAGTTCGATTTGTAAATCAAAATTATATAAATACAATATTGTACGTATACTCACTAAATACAAAAGGATAGCATTGTATGAATCTAGATTCTTTGCAATTAAATGATTAGCATATGCACATGTCCTCTCTCTATCATGCATGACTCATGAAAGACCACATAAATGCAAAAAAATATTTTAATTAGTACTATTGTGCCAATGACAGGGCAATGAAGTGATGTTTGGACTCTGAAAGGATAAAATGGCAAGTGCAAAGAAACTCACAATCAATCAAATTGGAATCCATCAATTGAAAAATTAGCTCAATGTATGAAATTGATGTCCCATTTATAAAATCAGCCGAGGCATGTGGGCTTTATTTAGTGACAATAGCCTCAGGGAACCCACCACTTCACTCGTACTTCTGATTAATTATCAGACCACTAGCTTCGTATTGGTACTTGTTGGTGATGGCAACCTTACAAAAACTTTTCAAATCAACACAGTAAGCTACACTCCACTGTACAAATATATAATTATTTATTATTATTTTTTGTTTTTTATAGACTAATTAAGAGTACCATATAGAGTCCACACCTTGCCAGCTGCTAGGGTTTTTCTAATCAAATGTGATGACTATTGTTGTGTCACAATTCTAAGTCAGTCTAACATTGATTTTGTATTTCTTTATTGCTAGTAACATGTGTAATAATTATTGTTCAGTCTATATAATTAATTTAATTTATGTTGTTAATTAATTATGACTGGTATTATAAGGTAATGAAATTTTTAGTCACTTGTTATATTTATTTAACTTAAAACAAGAGAGAGAGAAAGAAATAAATGACATCAGGATGATCTCATGCTGCTGCAATTTGCAAATTTCAATTGAACCATACATAAAAATGGAAGAATGGCCTACATAGATATACATATATATCTAATATCTTTTTCCTATCCAAAATCACAATCGCCTTCGAAAATGGAAAGGACCCACGAATTATCAGACCATAAATACAGAAACTATGGTTTTACCTCCGTACTAAAATTTCTTACCATCCCATGAATTGAAATCCATTTTGCATGTTTTGTTACGCAGTAGCTAGGCACAGCATGTGTCTCAGGTGAACTTGTCAAACCTGCCATTGTGGGGTTCAATTGTCTTTTCATTTCTTTCGGCTTCCCTTCTTCTATTTTTCCCCGCTTCGTTAGCTATGCACATGCTCTATTATTGCTTGCTTTATTACTGTATTATTTGTTTAGGAGGACCATGCACGAACCCTGCATCCGGAATCTTCAAATAATTATATATTAATCCCCATGAAATATTTTATAGTATGAATTAATATTTAAGGTCTAAAAATAATCTTACCTGGATGTTTATTTATTTATTTTGAAATTTTGCAAAATGAATGATTTTTATTTTAATTTAAACGTTTATTTTTTATGTCATAATTAATAGTAATATTCAGGTAAAATCATTTTAACAGTAGTGACACTGACCATATCAAGTTTCAAAATTTGCAGCTTTACAAATAAATTCATCTCATATGTTATTAGTTCAAAATGAATGACTTTTTTTTTTTTTTTTTTTTTTTTTTTTTTAGCGTATTTATTTTTAATGTATAGTAATATCACGTTAAAATCATTATGATATGACAGCTGGACCATTATCATCAAATTTGCAGCCTTTACAAATAGAATTTCAATGCTCCATAGTGTTATAACAGTTCACAAATGAATGACTTTTTTTTTTTTTTTTTTTTTTTTTTTTGCATTTAACAAGGGTGTTTTTTTTTTTTTTTTTTTTTTTTTTTTTTGCATTAACAAGGGTGTACTTCATCCTTTCACGATCAGATGAAATACTAATCTCTTTCAGACCGAAAGCAATGATGCTGATTTTACGACTCGATTATGTAATCACCAGATAGGATACAATGCGTTTCAACCAGTTATTTTGGATCAAAATGATCTTATTAGGATAAGATTAATGTAATTATCATTAAAATAGTTGTATTGGGACGAGTGTAACTTTTAATCCGATAGTTGATGATGTGGTTATTATATAAAGTAAAACTAATCCTCACGGACCCTAGAAAAAGACAAGTTTAACAAAACCCAGTTTGATTTTGATCCTTGATTCTGTGATTGACTTCACTTAATTGTTATTAATTAAATCAATCAATATATGAGTTGAGAATGAGAGTATTTAAATCAATTAGTGGTAATTGTCCAATTTTTATTTGGTTTATAAGTCAAAAAGCAACTAAGGTGAGGTGGGTGCGTCTCCATATAAGAGGTTGCAGATCAACTAATTATTTGACCTATAAAACCTTAAACTTAACTAAACCTATACTATAATTTGAAAAAAACCAAAATAATTTTCTCTAACTACCCTATCCATGATTCCGTGATCATCGCCTAAAAGCAAGACCTATCGTTGTCGGCGACATGATCAGCTACAGCCATGACCATACTGGTTCTATTAGGATCTGTGAACAGGAGATTATGATAATTAATACTATCTCCGTTCTATAATATTTGTCACGTTTAAAAAAAAATTATTTCAAAATATTTACCACATTTGTGATTTCAAGGAGTAATAAATGTTTACTTGCCACATTTAGAATTTTATGTCTCTTAAAAAATTATTAAATTTATCTAAGTTACAATAAATTATTGAATAAATTATTATATTACTTTTAATTTAATATATTCAACTACTAAACTTTTTAGGAATTGAAATAATAATTATTGCTCATGTACAAAAGGTAAATATGAAAAAAAATTATTACTTCTTAAAACTACAAACCTGACAAATATTTTGAAACGTATTACTTTTTTAAATGTGACAAATATTTAAGAAATGAGGGAATAAATAATCGCCATTCGTTTAGTGCTAATTGTCAAATTATTTAAGTAGTTTGATGATTAATGTGAAATTGCTTAATAATCCGCTCCATGTTTAAATCTTAGAAATAAGTTATTTTCCTTGAGAAGTATAAAGTTCAATAAAATAAAATCATTCCTAATATTTATTTACTCATATATAATTAAAAGCATTTAATTGGGATTAAAGTTAATAGAAACATTGTCCACTCGAAATTTTCATTTTTTTCCCCATGATTTTATGTATTTCTTAAAAAGCATAAGCATTGACCCATTCAAAAATTTTAAATTTCACTATTATATAAATATTTTATGCATATTTATAAGGCCAAAAACATATTTAAGCTCCCAAATTTATCTTATTCTACCCGTTAAGTATTCAAACTTTCATTTGTCGCATTAAGTGCTTTATTTTTATTATAATCAAAAGCCCTATTTAACTATAAGATTAAATAGATATCCAAGTCAATAATAGTAAAAAAAAAAAAAAAAAATTCATTTGTCGCATTAAGTGCTTTAGTTGTTTATTATAGACAGAAAGCCGCTATTTTAACATAAGATCTAAATAGATATCCATGAGGTCTAATAATACGTAAAAAAACATAAAAAAAAAAAGTAGATAAATGAACACTGTTGAATATATGAAAACTATTCTTCATAGGTGAAAACAAGAAATAAATGGTAGAATCAATAAAACAAAAGAAAAATTGGACGTCCAAAAATCTTTCTCTCCCTTAAAACTGAATAAAAAAAAAAAAAAAAAAATCTCTTATATCATATTGATAAAAGACGTTTTATCGTCAAAAATATTCGAATGTTGATATTTCTCGTGCTTAAATATTATGGACGATGTTCGATGGCTGATTATGATACGTATAAAATTTCAAAAATGTGTACAAAAAGTTTTTCTTTTTTGTTGTTCACCTTTTATGAAATCGAATGATGTATAAACAATTGATTAAGATAATTGCTTTAAAGCATTCACTCACAAAAATTTTCTTTAAAAGAAAGATTTATAATTTAAAAAAGGCATTAGATTTGAGCTCTGGCAGAAGGAGAACTGCGGTGGTAATAATAATTATAGTTGATTATATAACGATAAGAAGTCAATGGAAAAAAAAAAAAAAAAAAAAAAAATCTTAATCATATTGATAAAAACTTTTATCGTCAAAAGAATTCGAATTTGATATTTCTCGTTGCTAATATTAGTGAGGATGTCGATGAGCGATTGATATACGTATAAAATTTCAAATGTGTAACAAAATTTTTTTTTTTTTTTTCACTTTAGAAATCATGATGTAATAAAACAATTGATTAAGATAATTGCTTAAAGCATCCTACAAACATTTTTTTAAAAGAAGATTATAATTTAAAAAAAGCATTCATTTGGCTTTGGCAAAGGAGAACTGCGTGTAGATATAATGAGAGTGATTATAATAACATAAGAATCATGGAAAATCGCTTTTAATTATTCTGTTTATTAATATAATTAAATTAAATATAAATGCTCTCCACTTAGTAGACCTTCTGGGCCCTTATCTATCTGTATTAACTGTATAGAATCAAAGACAGACTATAATACTAAAAGCTTATTTTCTTATGAAGAAAGCGAAATAAAAAAAAATCACATAAAGGACTTCAGTTAGTTTGGGATTAAGTTTCAGGGGCCGTTGTTATTGAAATTAATTTCAATTCAGGCAGTAATTTTTGTAATTTAGTATAATTTGAGAAGGGACAAAAGGATGATGAGTGGTCGAGAGATGCGTTAAACAGAACATGTCAAGCCCGATGGGCTAAGAATGGGTTAGGTCTTTGGCAGACCGAATGACAAAAACACGTGATCATTGCTTTCCTTTTTAGTTTTGGCACTATTCTTAACTGCCGTGCATCATAAGACACATACATATGTTTGTATTTTTTTTTTCTTTTATAAAATATCATCTTACATAAATTATTTTCAAAAAAAAAAAAAAAAAAATCATATTACAAGGTTGTAGGCAGGCAGCCAGGCCCCCAATACATAATGAAAAATCCACTTCAATTCATGCCAAAAGCATGGTGCAATTCACTCCACCCATGTGTCCAATCACACATTTATATATTATGCTTTTATCCCTAAAAAATCTAATTGAAATTATTACATCAATTGGCAAATAGTTACTAAATAAAATTTACAATTCAAATCCTGATATAAAATTTTTATGATCGGATTGCATTTACTCTTTCCCAATGGGAAAGAGAGGGAGGAAAATATTAAAGGAAAAAAAAAAACCGAGGGATTGTCAATTTTCTTTTGTTCAGTAAATTATTTAAATTGTAAAATTTAAGTAATTATCTCTAGTTTTTATGAATAATATAAAAATTTTTTTACAATTCAAATTCTGATATTGGAATTAATTAAATTTTTTTTTATGTAGTCTCATATAAAATAATTACTTAATTTCCTATGCAAACAACGGAAAATACATTTCTTTAAATATTTTTCATAGTTATTTTCCTTTTTTTTTTAAAAAAAAAAACTCTCATCTAAACAAATAGTTAGTTTTCTAATAATATGAAATGGGTAGGAAATTAAGTAATTATTCATGGTTTTTATCTAAATTTAAATATGAAATTATTAATTCATGAAATAAAATTTAAATTTATGTTTTAACTATAGTTTTAAATATTTAATAATTTAATAATGTGTAACAGTGTAAGTAATAGTTTTAGATATTTTTCAGATCGGTAGAGCTAAGTGATAATATGAATCTTGGCTGAGCTATATATTAAATTGAATGACTTTCAATCAACTTAAGCATCATCACTACTTTGAATGCTATATATTAAAATTGAACGACTTTCATCAACTTAAGCATCATCACTACTTTGAATTCAGATTGTATATGAAATAGACTCAAAGACTTTATAGATAAACAATTTTGAAAGCGTGTATGAGTTGACAAATTATAAAAGAGGTCTTCTTAAAGTAAATATATGTATGCAATCATATAAAATCTCAAATTCGGTTCAATTTTAATTTGTCTTCATGTAATTTAAGCATAAGAGTGGCTATAGAACACTCCACCCGTCTCGTTTTTAAATTGTAATTTTGAAAATCATCTAACGAGATCAACATAAAAGTTAATAATAAATTTATATAAAAAATATATGAATTTCATATTATGAAATAGCTACTTTATTTCATTTCATTAAGGCCTACATATGTAAAGGAATGCAATCCACAAAAGTTGGTGGAATTATGATTATTGATGCACACTACACTTCTTCTTCGAAAGAGTAACTAAGAATGTGCTAATGTCGCGTTACCATTACCATAAAATAATAATAATAATGGAGCAATTTTTGCAACCAAACCACAAATCAATTGTTAAGGCCCACAGTCCATGTGAGGGGGGAAGCTTCGATGTAGACACTTACACTCTCTCCACTCTCACTCATTTATTAGTCTCATCCCCCATTCTTACCCATGCCTGCATTTTCCTTTTCAAATATACAGTAAAAATCGTGGATTAGTCAATTCCATGTAATGATAATTAAGTAAGAACCATGAAATTGTCCTGACTTGGTGCTTAGGTGAGCTTGTCTGAGAGTGGACGCAAATATTGAAAATTGTTGAGAAACCAGAAAGTGATATTTATAAATTATTAAATATAATCAAATGTCTGTTGAATTGTAAATTTAATTTTAATATTTAAATTTCTCGAAACTTTTTATTTTAGCGTATAAATGGAAAATTTTTGAATAGTGTTTGAACCAAAAAAATTTATATATAGAAACGAAACTCGGAGCACAATACTATAGAAGATCTAAGCCAGCCAAATTCAAAGTGCAGGGATGGATGGTTATCTATTTCTATCCCTGCAGTTAAGATAGGTGTCCCATGCCATCGTCATCTATCCCTGCACAAAAGACAGGACTGAAACATTCGAATCCATCCCCACGTTTGGCTTTGATTTCATTTTCAACTCAGGTTTTAAGTTTTATAAATAAAATTTTGATGCAATTTCAATTTCAGATATTGAGCTGTACAATCATAAATGGAAAAGTGGAAATAATTAATGCAGATGTGAGTGTTCATTCTTGCATCTCCTGTACTCTCTTTATCTATTCTCACATAAAATTCATAACATAAAAAACTGCAAATGAAAATTTACTTTCGCTTTCTCATGATGTCCGAGGAAAATTTACTTTCGCTTCTGTCTTAACTAGTGTTTTTTACTGTCTTTATCTAGGTTTCAGATATTGTTTGGGAACATGAGAAAGGAGAGGAGGAGAAAGGATTAAAAAAAAAAAAATAGAAAAAAAAAAAAGAAAATTGGTATGACATAATAACCTGTCTTGAAATATTAGTGACCATGGGTGAGAGATAAATGTAGGTGAAATTTTACTGATCATGGGTGAAAATAGTAAAATGGTGGGTCTCTACTGCAACTTCATATAAGATCCTAATATTAGTAACTGAAACTTTAGCTAGATGTACCCAAAAAGATTAAAGAAGGGACACCTCATTTTAGAGTAAACAAGACAGTAACTGTATTTTTCTTTTTTTTTTTTTTATTACCAAAAATTTCTTTTAATATTAAAATTCGGAAAAAACTTAACGTAGCCATATATTTAAAGGGTTGTCATTTAGGCCTTTTCAATACATCCATCCTAGTTCGGAGATGCTAAGTAATAAAATTTGGTAAACTATACGCTTAATTTAAAGTATCTCCTGTAAAATAAGAAAAAAAAATAAGAACAATTGAAAAAAAAAATCATATAACCTTACTAGTAAAAATAAAAACCAAGCAAAAAAAGGATATTATTGCATCTATACATCTCTTAGCGAAATTACCAGCAAAATAGTTTCTTTTTCGATTCACATAATGATACGAGATATTACTCGTGAATTCTATCATCGTATCAAATTTATTGAGATGTTTCTACCGCTTCTAAAAATATTTGTCCCTTTGAAATATTCAACATATAGCATTTTTCGAATCTGATTCAATAATTAAAGAACAGTATTTAAAGTCCGAAAGATGAAATATTCTAATGCTTTAAAGATGGGGAGAAGTTCTGTATAATTAGAGACAGTAACTGTATTAATGACTGTAAAAATTAAAAATTAAAAATTAAACAAAAAATTAAATATTTTTTTTTATAGTTCAAAAACAGAATTACTATGTATAAAAATCAGGCAAAAACACCGACACCGTATTGATAAAGACATGCACTAAATGTGATTAGAACAGGCATCCATACTTGAATCTTTAATGCTATAAACAAAATGCACAACGGAGAAAGCACGTATGATCAGATTCCCAGTACAGTTGATTCAGAAAAAGGAGATCCAACCAGCTAATAATTATACACACACGTTTTTTTATAACTTATTATATACTCGTGATTTTTTTTTTTTTTATTTTTGTAGACTTAGAATTCAAAAAGTCACATATCTTAATAGAATCATACTAATTTATATCAATTTTTGATGTTTCAATTTTTATTATCCAACTTGGACCAGACAATAGTTTGATTCCCAGTTAAACCGGTTCAATCAACTAATCCGGTCTAATTTTCAAAATAATTATAAATGTTATTTCATCATTTCATTTTATTGTGAATCTGTAATTAAAAAACTATACCATAAGTTTAAAAATATTTATTAATATAATAATTAATGATTTTTGTAATAAATTCAATATTTATAACAAAATGAAATAATAAGTATAAACAATTAATAAACAAACTTGTTAACAAGCATATTAAAGGAAATAGTTAATGAGCAAAATACGAGCTGGATCACAAGCCTATTAAACGAGTAGGTTTGTGCGCCAACTAAATGAGCTTATCTGCGGAACGATTTTAACAAGCCAGCTCATGAACGTAATAAACAAGCTTGTTTGCGAGCCACATAAAATATACAGTTTCCAAACCTTATCAAACTATTATATATTCAGATTAGTTTATTTATTTAAACGAACTTGAACTTAAAATTTTGTTCAAATTTAATTCATTTACTAATTGAATTTTTATCGAACAAGCCTCGAATATCTCGTGAATAGCTTGATTGATTTATAGTCCTAACAATGCCAATAAACTAATGTTGGAATCTGCCATTGTTCATTTGCTAATAATCATTAATTATAATTAATTAATTAATAAAGACAATGAATTAATCTATAATTTTCACAAACTACTAAATCTTCAAGAAAAATAAAAATGAAAACTCAGATACTGAAACAGAGACAAATGAATACGGGAATCATCCATTTTCCAGAGCATCAAAGTTAGAATTCTCCAAGTCAATAGTCACCACAATGTCTTCAAAGCATCAAATAGAAATCTCCAACTGATATTAATTTTTTATTGGCGGGTCAGATATGAATATCACAAAATCCGGCCCAAAGATTTTCCACGAGCGAGCCTAATCTGCAACAGTCTGGGCTAAATCCAAGTGTAAAGTAAACGGAGGGTAGCAGTTTTGTTTCCATTTTAACTTGTGTAAATATTGCATGGCCCAGCCTAAATTGGGCCTGGTCTTATCCGAATTGGGCCATGAAAACCACAGTTGCATTTGATTTTTATTGGAAAAGAAAAATTGAACTCCAACATTTTACTTTGTTTTTCATTTTATGGGAAAAAAAAAAAGAGATTAGAGACTCGTAATTTCTTAGAGCTCTTGTATTACGTTAGGTATCCTTTTCCAGTCATAACTTTTACTTCTTTTGGTTTACACAAGTATCATGGTAGGTATTCTGTTGTGAAAAATATTTTTGATATAACTTATATTAGCAAAACCACGATGCAAACATGACGAGAGGATTGCAGTGTCTTTTGAAAAATTTTTTTAACAGTTTTGATATTGTTGATATCATACCAAGAATGTAATTCTAAATATACACAAATTATGTCAGGCACAATCTTAAGAGCTCATTTTATTTTTATATCAAAATTGATTATGATATTCAAATGAAATTCTCTGGACACATGAGATTCTAAATTTTTTGAATATTCTAACTTTACGTGTAAAATTTGCTGAAAATGTAGTCACTTTCTAGTGGATAGGGAAAAGGCGCCAACCCTCTTGGCCCAAAAAGTTTTTCCTAATCTCTAAGAAAATTTTCCTAATTTACTGAATGAAGGGATGATTTTTTTTTTTTTTTTTTGACTTAGAGCTCTTGTATTGAACGCTTAGTATCACTGTTCTTTCCAGTCCATAACTTTCACCTTCTGTTATTGGTTTACACAAGTATTGCCTTGGTAGGTCTATTCTTGTTGTGAAAAATCATTTTGATATAACTTATATTAGGCAAAAACACGATGCCAAACACTGACGAGAAGGATTTTGCAGTGTCTTGTTGATAAATTTTATTTAGACAGTTTTGAGTATTGTTGATTATCGATACCAAGAAGGTATATTCTAGAATTATACAGCAAATTATTGGTTCAGGACACAAGTCCTTAAGCAGCTCATTGTTTATTTTTATATATCAAAATTGATTATATATGATATTCAAATGATAATTCTCTGGACACACATGAGATTCTAAATTTTTTGAAACTATTCTAACTTTACGGTAATGAATTTGCTGAAATGTGTCAGTTTCTAGTGGATGTAGGGAAAAAGATGGCGAAAACCTCTTGCCAAAAAGTTTTCTCCTAATCGTCTAAGAAAATTTTCCCTAAATTTACTGAATGAAGGGAATGATTTTTATTTTTTTTTTTTGAGGATTTTTCGCCATTATTTTTTTTTTTTTTTTTTGGATTTTCCCATTCTTTAATTTTGAAAAAAAAAAAAAAAATCCTTTTAGCCCTCCATGAGGGTTACATCTTGGCTTGACCCCCTTTTTAACTCCAAACAACATTATTAATTTAAGATTTGTTCTGTAAAATTAAGTGCTTTGGTAGCTGTTAACTGTTATAGTAGCGTTTAACTGTTATCTATTTGAATAGCTTTTTTATAAAACGCTAAAAGTTAAGCGTTATATGATAATTTTTCACAAAACGCTATCTTAATATTTGAAAATTAGTTTAAACAAATATATTACAAAATACTATAAAAGTTGGCGTTTAATATGTTAAGTATTTAAAAATCTATGGCGGAATTAGACAAATCTATGGCTGATTTTGGGCTTCGTTCTTAAGACAGCGACACAAATTGATCGCGAAATGACCAATAGAGCACTCTGTCCGTATAACTGTAACCTACTGCAGTGACTGACATTTACCAAAACATTACGGCAGTTAATACTGTTCATAAACTCTCAACCAACAGGGTAATTGTGGCAGTTGAAACCCATCATTTTCCTATACACATTAGTCACCGATTCAATTCTTTCTTTTATTTGATCAACTAAGGAAGGTTTTGCGGCTATATATACACTACTAAATATTAACTAAATTAATCATATTCACACCTATATATTTGATATTATTTATAAATTGGTCGAATATGTGAATTTATCTAGTGAATATATAATTTAACTCAACTCGTAAATCATAAAAATGACCAATCTAACTTAATTTATTATGTTTTTAAATCCATTAAGTGAAATTGGATTGAATTGAATCTCTCAAATTTAATTGAGTTAGAACGGATTGTGTGTAGCCCTATCAAATAATCTATCAAATAATGAAAATATCTCTTCATTAATAACACAAATTCAAAACCGCAAGCTGAATGCCTATATACGGCAAGTAAATCATGAGATGATAAAATTTATGAAATAGAGAAGATGAATTTATTCAATTTTGACAACAATTTAGTAATTGAGTGACTCATACATAATACATAATACAATAGAGAAACAAAATTTGTAGCTATTTTCATTTTATAAATTTTCAATACAAAAGAAAATATAAATATTTTGTTGTAATTATCTTCCTTCTTCTAACAATAAAAGAAAAAGAAAATTGACCATTTAGTCCTTCAATATTAATTGAAATTGCTATCATATTCCTATTGTTCGATAGGAAGATTGATTCATTCCTGAAATTTAGTATTACTAAACTATTTAGTTCTTCTGTCCTAAAAGTATATTTTTTCCCGCTAAATATCATGTCACATTTGATTACATGGTCTCTTATGTTTAATATTGATTGATATTATTTAGTTCCTCACCGTCATGATTAAATTACTATATATTTAATCCCTCATTTAATGGCAAAAATGATATTTTTTTAAAACATAAGGACTAAATAGTTTAATAGAATTAAACCTTATGAATAAATCAACTTACTCAAAAAATAATATGTGAATAGAAAGACGATCTAAATGTACTAATGTAGTCAAAAGAAAGGGAGTAAATAGTTAATTAATGACTAAAAAGAACATCCATCTCTTTTTTATTCACTAAGTACAAGAAACATAGTTAACCTATTTTAAACACAAACAAAGATCACAAGAACATAGACCTAAAAGATTGCTATGAGAAATACGAGAAGTGTATAGTTACAATTCGTAGGAACTAATGATCGGAGGATGTTCGTGTGGGCTCTATTGCTTATACTATTGGTGTAGTCATAATTTCCAAGTGGCAACGAGCGTCTATGAATCCGAAACACTGCCCATCAAGATTAATGATTCTATTGCCAATCTCAAAAACATTCAACATTATATCACCTTCTGTGCATTCATTTGTGTTTCATCCACAATTTCCAAGGTGCAAACTTAGATTTTTCATCCACAAGCAATGATATGAATATGAGACCTAATGGTTCTATATACATACATAGTTGTCAATAACGTATACATCAATCTTGTAGCCTTATTTTTGGAGCATTGAGGGACCAATCGTTTCAATTTATTTCCATCTTTTTCTTTTTTTAATTTCTAAAATTATATTTAGTAATGAGAAATTTAATTATAGTTGATTTGCATTTTAAGAATTTCTTATTTTGATATTAACTATTTGTATTTCGTGGTTATTAGACTAGAATTGCATGTTTCTAACACCAAATCTGCTTCGTAAAGAGTAAAGTGTTTTCATTGAATGTTTGCTTTTGAACACTCTTATAAATCTCCATTTAAGAATTTTTAGTCCAAGAGAGAAACTTATGAGTGTATTTTCCAAGAAAAAAGGGGTTTGAGAGTGAGAGAATTGGAAAATTACTGCATAAGTAGGATAATTTAAAGAATATGGAAAAAAAAAAAAAAAAGGAAAGAGAGGAAATAGGCCATTGAATTGATTGGTGGGTGGTGTTGGTCTGTGGGTCAGGTGATGCTGCATTCCTGCATTCCTGCACACTCGTGGCATAGACAAAGATGATAGGTGAGGTGTAAAAAGAAAGTAGATGGAGTGCCAGCTCATACATCTCAAACAATGAAAGGACCCCACGTGGACACGACTCTTTTGCCAGTTCACAATCCTACGCCTCCTTATAGCTGTCTCCTTGTCCCTAACGCTGCTCTCTTCTTTTTCAACCTGAACAAGTTCAATTATTTATAGAAATAAAAAGCTCAGAATATAAAGGGCTATGTATGAAGCAGCAACACAAGTATAATACTAAAATACGAATATAATTTTCTTTTTATAGTATCCAAATTAAAATATTTTGCGTTGTAAAATGGAGACGACAAACGATTATGTTCGATTAGGAATGTGGTGTGGCTGTGCGTGGAAGAGTTCAAAGTCATAAGTACAAAGTCATAATTTGAAACACTTGGTATGACTTTGTTTTTTGGTGGGGTTATGGCTAATTTCAATTTAATGGGTGTTATGTAAACTAATTAGGTAGTACTATATATAAAATTAGCTTTTCATCAATTTAATATATATTTTTGATGATTGACCTCGGAAATTGTATTTGCCCACACATCATCAATATTTTTCCTTTGCTTTTCTTACATTCCTACAACAATGTCTCTCATCGATCATAGAACATAAAGGTTTTAATCCTTTAGTAAAGTGCTCTTTCCAGCATTAAATTTGTTTTTTCATCCTTATAGAGATTAAGACATTTATCATCCTAATCAACACTTAGTTAATTACATATTTAACCAATATTATAGCATTATATTATATTGGTTTTAATTAAAGTAATTATATTTAAGATTGCAAAATTATCAGTTTAATTCTCCATCATTTAATTAAAACACAATAAACGTATCCAAATAAAAAAGAATAAAAGAATATTATTAATAAAGTATAGTTTGGTTGATCTTCTTATTTATACGAGTGAGAGATTTCGAGTTCGAGTCCTCTTAACTACAAAATTTTCACAAATTTAATAAGCTTAAGGGAAAACTATCATCTGTTGTATAAATTATAGTGTTATTTGGGCTTATTGAGACTCCTGATGAATAAAAAAAGGATAAGAAAAATATTACATTTGTATTCTATTGAAAAGTTTTTGATTGGTTTCATATATGCCTTATGTAAGACATTGTTTTCGTCCTAATTAATTAGCTGTCTTTTGTGCATAACATAGTAACAGGCAATGTAAATGGTGAATAAGAGTGATAAGTATATGTAGAATCTGACGATAAATCCATTCGAATCCCTCTTCCCTGAAGAAAAAAAAAAAAGGAAAAATCAATTGGAATGTTTTGATATGGGATGAATCAATTTATTTAACGAGTTAAACAACAATATTTAAAGCTTAAACCTACTCTATTCATTAGTGGTGTTAATAATGCTATAAATAAATTTTCTCTTAACGAAGGAAATGAAGTCCATTCGCTATTTTACAGATAGAAAGACCCCACCATGGGTATATAAAATGTTGAGACAACTAATATCCAACCATACTGTAATACTTATAGTATTATTATTAGCAAATAAATAAACAGGCAATTATATTCATTAAGATTAAACATCTTAAATGTGCAATACAAAGAACATAAAGAAGAACACAAAAAACCAACTAACAGAAGGTGGAAAAGAAAATTAAAAATAAAAACGGATTATTATGATTGATTGGAGGGTTGGAGAGTATATTAATGCAGAGACAGAGAGGACAGATTCAAATGCTTAGTCACGCAGCTGTCATTCGATATTACAAACTCACTCTCCTTCATTATCTTTCCTTTGTAGACAGCAAATTAGAGTTTGCAGCTGTCGGATCTTTCTTTCTCTCTCTCTCTCTCTCTCTCTCTCTCTCTCTTTCTTTCTTTTCTTTCCTTTTTAATTTAACCTTCCCAGTCCATTTCTTGTCAAGAAACTTATCGAGTAATAACAGCATCATAGACTAACTCTTTCTATCATTTTCTTTGTCTTAAAACTCTTGCAATGATTCTTTTCTGGATAATGGAAATGGAGGCACCCATATCAGAGACAATATAATGAGTAGGTTCAAGAAAGGAATCTGATATAATCCAGAATTTATGCATGAACAGGAACAAGAACAAGAATAAAGAATACCCATCAACTCGTAGTTTGATGATTTGCACGCTATGGCGTATCCACATTATCGATCTCAGTTCGGTGACACCACGTTTACTAAAGTGTTTGTTGGTGGTTTAGCTTGGGAGACTCCTACTGAAGAAATGCGTAAATATTTTGAACAGTTTGGAGAGATTCTTGAAGCTGTTATCATTACTGATAAGAATACAGGAAAATCTAAAGGATATGGGTTTGTAAGTTCATAATAGATTGTTTCTTTTTACTAATCAATTATTATTTTTTGTTGTTGTTAATTGTTTTATTATTAATAGGTTACTTTTCGTGATCCTGAATCGGCTAGAAGAGCTTGTGCTGATCCAAACCCAGTAATCGATGGAAGAAGAGCTAATTGCAATATTGCTTCTCTTGGTCGGCCTAGACCTTCACCTCCTCGAGGTCCAATCTCTATCTTCACCAATGACAATGTCGTTAAATTAGTTGCATTAAAATAACATCAACGGCAATCTTGGTTGTTAATATTATTGCAGGAAGACCTCAGGGTGGTAGTACCAGTACTAACCAATACCAAGGAAGTCAATCATATAGTGGAGTGGCAACACCTTTGCCTCCTACTCCACAGCCACCTCCGCTGCCGCCGCCACCACCACCACCTGTTATCTATCCACATTACGGGTAATTAGTTGTTGCTTTCTATTATATTTTCAGGTTAAGATTTTATAGATTACTTGGAGGAAATGGTCCATACTTTTAAAAGTGGCATAGAAGTTACGCTTTTTTCTATGTTTCATTTATTTTCCTTTGGCCTTTGGGACAGTTGGTATCAGCCTGTAAACAACAAATCATATATTGACTTTAGTAACGTGCCACCACAAAAATAAAAAATCAAAATAAAATAAAAAATACATAAAAGGCAACCCAAATAATAAAGACTGGGTAATGAAGAGGATAGTGTGCAATGGTCTGTCGAAGTGCATAAGCTTACATATATTTCAGGACAACTACTATACAACAATGTGACCCACCTGCGTCTTCATCTATGCACATTGCTTACAATATTTAATTCATTAAAACTATTTTCTTTTAACTAAAACTAAGATTTTTAATGCAAAAAAAAAAAAAAAAAAAAAAGCTTACAATATTAATTCAATAAACTAATATTATCTTTAACTAAAAACTAGATTAATGCAAAAAAAAAAAAAAAAAAACTATAATTAACAAGTTTGAACAGTTTTTTAAATCATTTGGTCTGTTGATAAAAAGAACATACATATAAGTTTTTTTTTTTTTTTTTTTTTTTTTTTTTTTTTTTTTCATGTCAAAAACTCAAAACCAATGTTGTTTTTTTTTTTTTTTTTTTTTTTTTTTTTTTTTTTCAGTCAAAACTCAAAACCAATGTTGTGTTCTAATATCTTGGTTATGGTGAGGAAAACGAAAGCTTTGTCCTTTCCTTAATATTACCATCTGTTCTCCAAGTGTCAGGTCATAGTCCAGCTTTATTTTCACTGTTAACTCTACCCTGTAAATTACTATATGGGACAAAGTTATTTATTTACTTTTTTTGAGGATATCTGCAGAGGACAAAGTTATATTTGTCTTCATTTTCTTTCTTTTTATTATCAACTTCAAAGCTTTGTAACGTGAAACCTTCGTCTTTAGGGTTTTATTAATTAATATTGGATTTCTAAATATAAGTTAAATCATTATATTTTTATATATTATACGTTCCAAGTTGAAATTAATTTATTTTACCCGTATCATATTTAGTTGGGTAAGTAGTTTAGGAAAGTATAACTAATTTTCAAAAAGTGTACAAAATGTTTAAGTTTAGTTTGCATTATTAATTCTACCGTTTCATTCAACTTATTTGCGCAAGAAAAATAAGTTTTTTAAAAATGAATAAGAAAATTGCACTTTTTTAATTAAGTGCAATGAATATATCAATTTGTTTTATTACCAAATATACTTAAATTTATATTATTTTTATTACCAAATATACTTAAATTTATATTATAAATATTATTGTATTTTATAATTTGAGATGAATTTACTTGAAAATAAGCTATTTTGAAACAAACCAAGCCTTAATTGCCTCGTGCAAGGATGTGAGTTTGACACGCCCTCACCCATAATATCTAGTTACGAGGAGCTATATTGGGCAAATGATGGTGACATTTTGATTAATACGAAACTTCATAGGCAAAAGAATTGTGGGTCAATCCTCAAAGTTACATGTATATGATTAATTAAGATTAAGATACTACTAATAATATCTAATTAATTAATATATTCACCCATAATTGTGTTTCACTTAATTACTATCTTTGTTCCATAATATTTGTCACATTTGAAATTTCATGTTTCTTAAGAAAACTATTAAATTATCTAAGTTACAATAAAATATTTAGTAAATTAACTTTATTACCCTTAATTTAATACTAATTCTCTAAGAAAATTATTAAATTAAAATAATAATAATTAGTAATATATAAAGAGTAAACATGTAAGTGAGATAGTATAATTTTGACGATACCCTAATCCATAACCAAAAACGTTATTGTTGGTAAGAGTTGCTATCATGGTAGGTCCACAATTAATTACTTCATCATCCTACAATTTCGTCTATTGGAGTAGCAATTTTTCAGTAATTAATTCTTTTAGAAGAAAGATTGGTGAGTTTTAGTAATTATCTTTCAATTATAGTATATAACACATATATTACTCCTATTAATTCCAATTTTATTTTCAGGTACCCAGCCTACACTCCTGACTATGGATACCACCAGGTTAATTAATTAATTTACTTCCTTACTATATATATTTTTTCTATAAGCTAATCTTAATTAAGAAAAATTATTAATTAATAATTGTATTAGTGCATGCAGGCAATCTATAACCCACAGGTTCAACAACCTCAATACTATCATCAATTGTACGGATCATCATCATCATCATCTACAATGGGCTCACCATACTATTATCATGGCTACACTTTGCAACCTTTAAGGGGTGCACTTTCTGCCCCTCAGCCTCAGCGTTTACCGGCGACCGGACCACCGTCTTACTTTTACTACCCAAGTAATACTCTGGAGCCATACCCTCCTCCACCTAATTTTCAATCCACAAGGCATTCCTTAGTCCCCTCTTCTACTGGTACGTTTATATGCACTAAGCTTTGTTTAATTTCTGAAATTTAATTTTACTAATAAGATTTTAATATTTGTATATATGGTGGGGCCACATTGTAAGGTACTGAAGCATGTGGATGAGCTGTCTGGTTATTGGTGTGACCCAAATAATGGGTCAATGTTAAAGGTAGTGACAGAGGAGCATATAGTGTAAACAAATAGTGACTGCATGTGGTTTCAGTGTCAAGATGATGCTTCATAATTCTCAAGATGCACTTCACAATTCTTGTATACCCAGATGCCCACTATATAATAATAATAATAATAATAATAATAATAATAATTTTCACCAAAAGAGTGAAAATTTTCTGAATCCAAAACCGAACTAAAACCTTTCATTTCTATGCATTAAGAGTGAAAAGACTCACACTTGTGATAATTATACTTTAAATTTGATATATACTTTTCTGTTTTGGTTTCAGATTCACCGCAGACTCCACAGAATTCTACTACAGAAACAGAAGCTGGTGTGGTTACTTCAGAAAGTACAAATCCTTAAAGCTAAAACAAGAAGTCATATAAATATATATATAAATGATTCAGTGACAAAGCTTAATTTGTTCAATCTCAGTTAAATATTTATCTTCTATATTCTCAGCATTCGCTATTAATTTACTTTTGCTGCATTATTAGGTCAGTACTGAGTACTACTACTACTGCTTCAGGGAGGTAAAATTATTCATCTTCTCTCCCCAGCAGAAAGGATTCAGACTAATTGCTATGCTGATCTTTTTCTTTTCTTTTCTTTTTGGAAAAAAAAAAAAATTCAACTATTATTTTTTTTTCTCCATGTTAATTAATTTGAATTAATCATTCTTGTAAGATATAAAAAGCTTAATTTATTAACATCTTTTATTAAAGTTGTATGATGAGCATAAGTAGTGAAGTAGAGTCCCCCAATAAGATATTTTGTCAAACCGATTATTTTTATTTATTTATTTATTTTGATGGAAATGATATGTCTTGGAAAAATATATATGCATTGGATTTACCTTCAAAATTTTGAGCATATACTCAAATTATTTGACGGTTCAGATCTGATATTTATGATATGAGACGTGAATTGTTGCAAACTTTTCAAACCCAGGAGTTGTATAAGTTAACTGAAACCCATTAATTTTTCAGTTCTGAAAGGATCTAGCATAAATATTCTAGATTCAATATCTAAGGATTCAATGCTAAGTCTCATCTTTCAGTACCCTCATTTAGACATTTCAATCCATGTAAATGTAGATCCATCACATTTCCAAGCATTAATGCATATATATAAGCGTTGAATTAAAAATAATAAACATTCATTAAAATGGGAAATCATCATTAACACTAGAAAATACAACTCAAAGATAGGGTTAGGAAAAGTTGGAACTCTTTTTAAAATCTGATTCTTGAAATCAGATCTCCTTTCGGTCTTCTTGACGAAGCCTCCTAATCATCCAAATCTTGAAGTTCAAATTGTAGAGTTTTCCCCTTGATTTTAGGCCCCAAGAAGGGCCAAATGGCCTCTCTTGCCTTTGAGTTCTAGTTGATCTATCTCTTATATATGTTGTTGAAGAGTTTGGGCCGAGAAATTTCAAGTTCATTCGTCATTTTGGTACTATAAAGCCTCGCGTACAACTGTATAAATGCCCGTATAAGTCCCTAGAGAAAACGAATTCTTTGTTAAAAAAATTTTATTTTCTCTTTTTATTGGATTAGTATAATTTTTAAGGTCAATAATTAGTTTATGCAAACGCAATTTTAAATGAATAACCCAATATGGTATAGCCTTTAATTTGGAGTTAGGAAATTTTGCTCAAATAATAAACTATATATTCATAAAAAAAATTTATAAAATTTATAGATATTATTATAATCCATCTAAATTAAGTCAAAAAAGATTGGTTTATATTATGATTGTGTTTACGTCTACCCTTAATATTGTTTATTCCTCTTATATTATGTTTAGCAATGAATTCTTTTATAAAATTTATATTCCTTTGTAATTGCTAATTTTACCTTAATTAGAGGCAGTTTTATTATATATGTCAGACAAGCATAATATGTAAAAAAAAAAAAAAAAAAAAAAAAAAAAATGTTCCAGACAAGCATAATATTGTGTTTTAAAAAAAAAAAAAAAAAAAAAAAAAAAAAAATTTAAAAAAAAAAAAAAAAAAAAAAAAAAAAAAAAAATTAAAAATAGATTTTTTACATTACTTTTACTTACTATAAAACAATGAAAAGATTAATTAACTATTAATGTCATAAAAAATCACTCAACCTACAAAATTGTCTTTATGTTTTTAATTCTTAATTCTAAAAACCATGGCTGACTCTAATACTTTAGTATTCGAAACATGATGCCATTCCAAAAATATATATTGGACAAATTTAAAATAAATAAGTAAATTAAAAAACAAACACTTATAATTAATTTCACTGAAAGTAATTTTTATATTTTGTTCCCATTATGGACCGGATAGTTATTATATATTACGTGCTAATATAAAATTGCAACGATGGCATAATTTTACAATAAGCTAGGCTCCCTTTGTTCTAACATACAAGAAAAAGAAAATAAAACTTAGATTATAATTGGGGAAAGGTTATAAATGAGAGGTCCAAATGATGCATAACCAGAGTTAGAAAGTAATCATCAATATGCTCTGTCACACAATCCCTCTTTGGATTTTCTGTAATGCCAACTGGCTGTTTAGAAAATATGAAATTTAACATGTTTTGCCTTTGATTTTCAACTTTCTGTATTGCAATTCTTGCCAAATTCAGTTCCTATGGGCCATAGAAATTTAAGGTATTTTCTTTCTTCCCCAAATTTGGAAAAATAATATTATCAGAATAAATTTATTATTCTCTTAATTAAGATTGTTTTCATTCAACTACATTCTTCTCCAGCCACCCTACCCTTACCTGCACTACTCTTATTCTCATATTATATCTATCTTCTTATATTAAAAACCTTTTTGCATATTGTGTTGCTCTTATAGCATGCATGGAGATGGAGTCTTGTTACAGTTTTTGTAACACTAATAATCCCTTAGTAGATGCTGATGCTTCTTCTTCTTCTTGTTCTGCTGCTTCTTCTTCTTCTTCTGCTTCTTCTTCTTCTAATAGGAGTGATAATAATAAGCAGACTGATATCGAGCCACTTGATCTTTTTCCACGCAGTACTTATAATTCTGTTGAGCCACAGCCAATATTTAGTGAAAACCCTAGAACAATATTAAGCAGAGATGGAGACAAAGAAGAGGTTACTGTGGCCTTACAAATTGGCCTTCCTAATTATACTTCTCATAGCTCCATCGATTCCAATACTAACAGTAATAATGCAGATAAACAATATTGGATACCAACTCCTGAACAAATACTCGTTGGCCTTACTCATTTTTCTTGCCATGTCTGCTTTAAGACCTTCAACCGCTACAACAATCTTCAGGTTAAATTTTCCTATAGTTATTTCTTTCTTTCTTTTTTTTTTTTTTTTTTTTCTGTTTTTTTTTTTTTTTTTTTAATTTTCTAGTTTGCACGTGTTTTCACGCTCAATTTTTTTTTTTTTTTTTTTTTTTTAATTTTCTAGTTTGCACGTGTTTTCACGCTCAATTTAATGATGTTCAGATAAAATCGTCCCAATAGGAATAATAGTGAGCATATGATTATGCTTCACGACCATAATCTTAATGATTCTTCCCATTGTCATAATCTCACAACAATTTTGATTAATTTCAGATGCACATGTGGGGACATGGATCACAGTATCGAGGAGGACCCGAGTCGCTAAAGGGAAGTCAGCCGCGAGTAATGTTAGGGATTCCTTGCTACTGCTGTGCAGAAGGGTGCAGGAACAATATACAACATCCAAAAGCAAAGCCTCTAAAAGATTTCAGAACATTGCAAACACATTACAAGAGAAAGCATGGGCTAAAATCCTTTATGTGTAGAAAATGTGGAAAATTCTTGGCAGTGAAAGGTGACTGGAGAACTCATGAGAAGAACTGTGGTAAACGTTGGCTTTGCATTTGTGGTTCCGATTTTAAGCATAAGAGATCACTCAAAGATCATATTAAAGCATTTGGATCAGGACATGGCCCTTTCCTTACAACATCATTTGATGGGAATGGGATTCAGCTTTTGGGCGACAATTCTAACACTCTTGTTTAAAATTGTGTCAATTGGTCAACTGCAATTGCATGCTGCCTTTAAGTTAATTATTATAATCTATCAAATATAATTTGTAGCATAAGTATATTAATTTATTTGTCCCATGTTTTGTGACTCTTGTTTTTTACTTTGCAATTTCCTATTTTAATTTTTTTTTGAGACAAACAAATTATTTAGCTAGTTGTCTTTGGTTATCAAATTTAAAATAGGAAGAGAATACAAATTAAACAGACATCAAATTTCTGAATTGATAATATTCCTAGCACGATAATAAAAAAATAAATAGTTTCCACACCATAAGTAAGGGTGTGGATGTTAGTAAATAGTTTCCAAAATTAATTTTTGAAAAGAATTGGTGGGTTTGAATATATACAAAATGAGGGCCCAAACAAAAATGAAGAACCTGCCCTCAAAACAACAAACTACAAAAGTACAAAAGTAGAACAACTCCTAAACAAAAAACGAGGGTAAAGAGACACGTTCAAGAACACAAGTTATGCGAGTAAAGTTGAGAAGAAACACTTGCAAATTCTGCAACATGTTTCTTGAACCTTTATTTCTAAAACATCACGAGCAAGAATTCAATTATTCAATTCAATGCTCTATATATATACACACACACACAAAAGTGAATTCAAGAATAATAAACTTAATTCAATAAATTTTGAAGTGATATATTGGAAATAATTGAAAGTAAAGCAAACATAATTGAAAGTATGCCTATCAATGTGAGATTTCATTTTAATTTTTTAAATTGGGATTGATTTCAAGTATGGTTACAAAATATATTATTATTTAATACCCAATAATTTTCATCTGTATAAGGAGAAGAGTGAATTGATAGGCATCCAAATCTTTGCTCATGGACATTTCACAATTTCTCATATAAAAATGATTGATTTTTGTGGAAATTTCACAAGTTCTTTGTCACATTCGATAATCCAACAAACACCACTCAATTCTTTTTTTTGGCAAAAGAAGGAGATCAACAGCTCTAAAAATCACAAACAACAATCTGGGATAACCAACAACCACTGCATCATGCATAAGCCAGCCGCTCATCCCGCAGGAGGCTCCACTAACCAGTGCGTCCCTATAGTGAAGCTCTTTGCTATTTTAGTAAGAAAATCAGCGCAGAAATTGCATTCTCTATAGGTGTGCTGAAGCTGATGACGGGATTATAACTTATCTTGAGTGGGGCCCGCGGAAAAATGCTGGTGGTAGAAATAAAATAAAATTATCGACGATAAAAGTTAATAAAAATGATAAAGATATAAATTACTATTACTACATTTACCTCCAATAAGTACGTATTAAATATTGATGATCGAATCCACCATAAATAATAATCACGGTAAAAAATTAAATAATTACCGTAAATACTAGATGAAAAATAGGGACACTGAGATTTACGTGGCTCACCCTTTAGCTGTTATGGACTACATCCACGGGACAAAACTCCGAATAATTCTTCCACTATTAAAAATAGTAGATACAAAAGAGATTATAAAAATAGTGGCACTCTAAGTGTTTCCAAAAAAATAACCCAAAAAATTATAATCCTTACTATTTTCCCTCTTACCCAATTTTAGGAACCATTTCCTAAAATTTTCTCTACACTTAACTGTGTAGACTTCTTCGTTTTGTTTTGTACAATTTATTGAGGGAAAAGTTCTCCGATTTATAAGAAAAGGGGATACGTTAATCACCGCGTCCATCGACTACGCGCAATTAACGCATCCATCTTCACGCAGTCTTCTTTGAACAAAGAAAAAAAACGTGTCTTTCCCCGTTTTTTTTTCTTTCTTCAAACTTGTGTGTGTCCCATATGTCGGAGGGACCTACAACAACTCTCCCCCTCCCGACTACATGGTGGGACTCTTCATTCCTGCCGCTTTGACACACAGTTCGAACTTCTCTTTTGGAACGACCTTTGTCAATTGTGTTGATTCCCATATGTCGGAGGACCTACAAAACAAACCCCCCCCTCCCGACTACATGGTGGGACTTCTTCATTCCATGCCGCTTTGACACACAGTCGAAACTTCTCTTTCTGGACGACCTTTGTCAATATATCCGCCGCATTTTTTTGTTTGTGTGAATCTTTCGTAACTTTGAATTGCTCTCTTCAATGGCATTATCCTAACGCCAATGATATCTTACATTAATGTGCTCGTCCCGCTGCATGATACTTAGTATTTCTTGCTTCAGTCTAATAACGCACTTTGACTATCACAATAAACTATATGTTCTTCCTGCTGCACACCCAATTCTTGAAAAAATCGCTTTAACCAAAGCATTTCCTTTCTTGTTTCCGTTGCTGCAACGCACTCTACTTCGATCATTGATAATGAAACATATTTTTGTAATCTCAACTACCATGAAATAGCTCCCTCTGAGAATGTAAATAGGTATCCTGATGTAGATTTTCTTTCATCAAGATCACCGGCCATATCTGCATCTGTGTACCCAATAGGTGCAGGCTTTTCACCTCCAAAAGTTAAACATAAATTTGAAGTTCCTCTCATGTATCTAAAGATCCACTTCACTGCTTCCCAATGTGTTTTCTGGGGATTTGATAGAAATCAGCTCATAATGCCAATTGCATGAGGGATATCTGGTGTCGTACACACCATTGCGTACATCAAACTTTCAACCGTTGAGGAATATGGAACTTTTAGCATATCTCCTTTTTCTTTCTCTGTTGATGGGTAGGATTTCTTATTCAACTTGAAGTGAGTGGCAAGTGGAGTGCTAACTGGTTTAGCATTCTTCATATTGAACCTCTCTAGAACTCGTTCAATATATTTTTCCTGCGATAACCATTAACCATCACCTGCAGGACATTTCTGTCTCGGATAATCTCCATTCCGAGAATTCACCTCTGCCAAATCCAAATCCTTCATATAAATGCTTTTGACAAATCACTCCTATTAATCTGCTACATCATGCTGTGCATCTGGTCCAACGATTAGCATATCATAAACATATAAGAGAAGGATGTAAATTTACCATTAGGAAATTTCTGGACATATACCCCCAAGGATCTGCATCTGTCCTTTTGTAATGCCTTGATTTACAAATGAAAGAATCAAACTTTTTTAATAGCTATTGTTGCGGTGCTTATTCAACCCGTACAGGCCTCTTCTTCAAGTTATAACCATGTCTCTTTTCGTTATCTGAAACCTTCTGGTTGTTCCATATAGATTTCTTCCTCTATATCCCCATGCAGAATGTGGGTCTTTACATCAAGCTGCTCTAACTCAAGATTCAACTGGCTACTAGAGCCGAGCACGACGACTAGTTTATATGTTCTCAATAGGTTGCCATCATCTTCTTTCAGTTCGTACACCCTTTGTTCTGAGTGTTCTCTTCCCTTTATGGAAGTTTCACTAGTTTATATGTATCATTCTTTTTCAAAGAATTCATCTCTTCTTGCATGGCTTTGTCCAGCAATCTTTATCTTTGGCAAGATTGGCACATCTTGGAAGGCTCTCCTGGCTCCCCCTCATCAGTAATCAAAATGTTTTAATTAGACGTAGGGTACCTTGTAGATGTTTGGCGTTGGCGTTCTCTGGTTGACCTTCTTAACTAAGGTTCAACTCCTTCTGGTGGAACGGGGTTCTCTGGCTCCCCTTGCTCAACACCCTCTGCATCACTGTTATAATCTACAATCGTCTATTGATTCCCCATGACTGGCTCTTCTTCTTCTTCCCGTTCTGATTCTGGCATTCCTCCTCTCGTGATATCATATGTAGGAATGCTTCCTAGTGCAAATCAACAACACCATCAGTTGTGGATTCTTCACAAGTTGTATCTGCCATGATCTCATTCTCGTGGAATACTACGTCTCGGCTCTGGACAACTATCTTTTTCACTGGGTCCCATAACCTGTAGCCAAACTCTTCATCTCTATAACCGATAAAAGTGCAAGGAACTGACTTGTCATCAAATTTTGATCTCTGCTCCTTCCGAACATGCATAAATGCATTGCAGCCAAATACCCTCAGGTGAGAGTATGAAATATTTCTACCTGTCCAGACCTTCTCCAGGATATCAAAATCCAAAGCCGTTGAAGGAAGTCGGTTAATTAGGTAGACAGCAGTATTGACAGCTGGCTTCTGCCCCAAAATGGCTTTAGGTTAAGTTGGCCATTTTAAGGCATGGATCTGACTCTTTCAACAATGGTGTGATTATTCGTTAGCAACGCCGTTGTGTTGCAGGCGTACCGGGAACTGTCTTTTCATGCATGATACCATGCTGACTACAAAATCTCTAAACTTCCTTAAAGAATTGTATTCACACCATTATCCGTGCGCAACACTTCCAACGCACATCAGTCTCCCTTTTCCACCATCGCATGGAATTGCTGAAAGTGCTTGACTACTTGGTCCCTTTGTGCGCAGACAAACATATCCATGTTTTTTAGAAATCATCAATGAAGGTTAGAAAATATCTACTTCCTCCATCGAGTAACATAATTTTCCTCTCGCCACCACCAAAGACCCTTTGGTGAGTTTCCAATTAACGTCACCTATATGATAGTGATAGCGTTCCTTGTCCAGTACACTGACAGACAACAGGTTCAACTGAAGATCGGGAATATGTCTTACATTTTTAAGTATTAATGTGCACCTGACACTTGTCTTTACGCAGACATCACCGATTCCCACTATTTGCGAGACACTATTATTTTCCATTCTAATAGTGCCAAAATCTCCTGCTTTATAAGTGGAAAAGTATTCCCTTTTTGGAACACAGTGGTATGAAGCTGGACACAGTGGTATGAAGCACCCAGAGTTCTACTATCCCAACTCGTAATCTGCACTCTCCAACTCCACTCGGTATCTGCATCTCCAACATGACAGCAATCTGCATCATGAGTGACTAAAGTCACCTCACCATCTTCTACTGAGACTGTAGCAAATATATTTCTGTCATTCTCCTGTCTTCAGTTTACATTATCCTGTTTGAGTAAATGGCAATTCCTTTTGAGATGACCCTCCTTGCTGTAATAATAACACTTTCTCATTTCTCTGGACTTGGATCTTCCACCTGACTTTTCATGCCTTGGACCTCTACTCTTGCTCCGGCCCCTATACTTTGTGACAGGGGCTTGTAAACTAGTACTGACAACATCTCTTCTTCGTAGTTCTAGTAGTCTATTCTTTTACCAATAGACATTGTTACACCCATTTGGAGATTGGAGTTACTCAATGATACCACAAAGAGTATCCCAACTAAATCCGGTTAAGATCCCAACAGTAGGCATGCTACATCTCGTCATCTTAAGGACATACCTTCGTCTAACTGCTTAAACTTCAGTTACTAGTCTCCTTTCAAAATCGTTGCAGGTGTTGCTGTAAACTGATCGAGTTACGAGTCCTTCAAAATCGTTCAGGTGTTGTGTAACTGATCGCCCCTCTGACAACTTTAAGTTCATGACTTTACGAATCATGAACACTTTACCTTGGACGTTTGTAGCCTCGTACATATTCTCTAATTTCTTCCAGAGAACTTGGGGATCTTTTTCATTTCTCACATGGTTGTACACGCTAGCATCTATCCATTGGCGTATTATACTCAATGTCTGCTTTTTTAATTTGTCCCACTGCCTTTCTTTCATTTCTTCTGGCTTTGCACTGTCACCTTCAATTGGATCGTGTAGATCTTTGCAGTTGAGGTAGTGCTCCATTATGGATTTCCACATTGAATAATTCGAATCCGTCAATTTGATCATTGCCTCGTTGTTAGCCATGTCGAATTCTGAATCTGATAAAATTTTACTATTCACTATTCGCGTGAATAGTAGCTTTGTAGAAAACTGATAGAATTTACCAACTCTGATGGAACATTCTACAACTATTCACTATTTCGCGTGTAATAGTAGCTTTGTAGAAAACTAGATAGTAAACCATTTAACCAAACCTCAGCGCTTTCTGCAACTCGGTCTAAGATAACCAGAATTGCTTAGGATTTGGTAACTGATTATTTTCCCGGGTGTAAGTGGAGCCCCGCGTGAAAATTCGTAACGCTATTAAGTAAAGATTTTTAATTACGCACTAACCGATAAAATGTAGTTTCATAACGAGTCAAAATAAATTATTTCATTGGATTATAATATTAATAAATATTACCTACCACACTAAATTTACGCTTAATTGCGATATTGAATACAGAAAACGAATTCCCTTTAACTAGAATACTTATTTCAATAAGCTCACTCGAGGTAAAAAATTAAGATTAGATTTACCAGTAAAAATGGCCAGATAAAAAAATTTAGGCAAGGACGAGACCGAAGACCGTGTGTACCATGGTTTCACTCTTTAACTGTCTTATGCGCATACGGTCCACAGGGTTACACGGAAACATCATTGATTAATTCTCATTAATTATGATTCTCCATTCACCACTATTAAAAGGAATGGAGTACGGTAGGCCATGTGGAATTCATTACAACTAGAATTCCATGAGTGGAAGGATCACCCACTTGAAAAATATGACCTTTACCTAACTCTCTCTCTCTGAAAATAAGACATACTAGGAAGATAGAAGGGGTAAAAGATTACTTAATGTTGCTCATCTTTAATTCTGATAAAAAAGTTTCACGATAACCGCTCGATTTTAAAAAAATTTAAAGGATTGCCACCTAATTAAGCCATAATATATTTACCTTACCAATAATTAACAGTAATTTGTGATATTTGACAGAGCACGAAAGGTCCATACCAGATAATAATAATCCGACGGATTACAAAATTTTACCCAAAAATTATACCGTAAATGCCTAGCCATGAAAAAATACGGATAATTAGATCCACCGAGATTTACGTGGCTGTATCACCCTTATTATACTGTTAGTGGGCTACGTTCGACGGGACAAAACTCTCTCTGATTAAATTTCTCGGGCTACTTTCCGACTATATAATAGTAGGTTAACAAAAGGATGTCACTGTTATGGGCTACGTCCACGGGACAAAACTCTGAATAATTCTTCCACTATTAAAAATAGTAGGTACAAAAGAGATTACAAAAATAATGACACTCTACGTATTTCCAAAAAAATACCCCAAAAAATTATAATCCTCAATATTTTCTCTTTTTCTCAATTTTAGAAACACTTTTCTAAAATTTTAGGAAAGTGTTTCTAAAATTTTCTCTACACTTAACTGTGTAGACTTCTTTTTATTTTGTACAATTTCTTAAGGGAAAACTTCTTCTATTTATAGGAGAAGGGGATGCGATGCGCGCAATTAATGCATCCATCGACCGTGCGCAATTCACTCGTTCATCAACCTTCGTTGAATAAAAAAATAAAAAAAGGTGTCTTTCCTTTTTTTTTTTTTTTTCCTTTCTTCAAATTTATTTGTCTCATATGTGAGAGGGACCCACAACAGCTGACAAGCCGAGTCCCTAGATAGCAATTCTTTAATGACAGTGACCAGCTAACGCACTGCATCCACCACGCAATTCTTTTATTAGAGTGTGAGAATAAAATATTAATAAAATTTCCCTCGAGTAATCTCCACTTAAATATTCCACAATATTTATATACATCACCCACCCCGAAGACTTACTATTCCTCCCCTAAATCAGAATAAACTATTAATAACATTTTCATTTTTTTTTTCTTAATCCTTAATTTTTAAGATTATGTTATATTTTTTATTTTTATTTTTAAGAATTAGCATAGTGAAAGTCGGGCCCCATGATATAAATAATAATAATAATAAGGCCACATCCACCTATAAATAATGGGTCCTCTGCCTTGTACATCGGCATTCCAATCAAAGACACACAAAGATAAAGACAGAGAAATGGGTTCTTCGATTGTAGAAAATTTTGGTGGCCATGCAGTATGTATCCCATTCCCAACCCAAGGCCATATAAACCCTATGCTAAAACTCGCAAAGCTTCTTCACCGAAAAGGCTTTCATATCACTTTTGTTAATACAGAATACAATCACCAACGCCTTCTTAAATCCAGAGGCTCTAACTCCATTGATTGTCTTTCTACTTTTCGGTTCGAAACTATTCCCGATGGACTCCCTCCATCGGATCATGCCGACTCTACCCAAGATGTGCCTTCCCTCTGTGACTCTACCAAGAAAAACTGCTTACCTCCTTTTAGAGACCTTCTTTTTAAACTCAATGATAATACTTCTTCTTGGTACTTTTCGGTTCGAAACTGATTGGCGCGATGGATCTCCCTCTCATCGGCATTCATGTCCGCAGGCCTACTACAAGATGTGCCTTTTCTCCTCTGTAATCTCTCCATGATCTTACCAAGAAAAACTGACTCTTAGCCTCCAATTTTAAGAGGAACCTTCTTTTTCAAACTCAAAAAAGAATGATTAAATACTTTCTCCTACGTCCGAAGTATACCTCCAGTTCAACTATGTGATAGTTTTCTGATCAATAACTGTATATTGAAGCTTTACGATCAGATAGGCACGCAATAGTCTCTCGCGATATACCCATTAGTTCCATTTCATTGGAACAGCAAGTGCTTTTGCTCGGTTTCTATGCGCTTTATATCGCATTCTTACCGCCAGTATAGTTGTTCAGGATGTGTGGTGTGCTACTTTAAAGGTGATATGGAACTCTGTCCTACAATAATTCAATTTCATGTTTTTTTTTCTTTTTTGGATTAATCTGTGCCGTCCGTCATGGTCTATATGTGCCAGATGCAGGCTAACTGACAATGGGTGTTTATTGTTCGCATACTGTTACTGACGGTGCCGTATAATACCTGGAATTAGGAAGGGATTCTCTCTAAATTTTGACTCAAAGTATTTCTTGTTACTTCTCTTTTTTTACCCTAGTGCCTGTAAGATTTTCTGTCTTGTTCAAATATTTCGTCATTTGGAGGAATTACCCTGCAAATGCTCGGTCCTCCAGGTGCGCTCTTGTTCCCAATCATTATCACACCTTTGGTATGAGTTTAGAGCCGACGATGGGTTTTTTAATGTCATATTCTCCTCCCTTTTAATTTTTTCACATAATCAATTCTTATCACTATTGGCTTCCTCCTCTCAGGCACTATCCAGGATGATAAATATCAAGTCAAAGAAATTACCCCTTTAAACCCTTAGTAAAATCCAAAAGTCTATGGATAAGAACAACACCGGTTGTTGACTAAGAATGGCTTGACTTCAAAAAATGGCCAGAAATGCGTTATTTATGTTACAATTTTTGGAAGTTTATACAGTCATTTGTTCACATGCAACCGAACTAATTAGCATGGAAAATTTTGCTTGGATTTGCAGAATAGCAAGAAACCTATTCTGTAATGGGTAATAAGGGTCTGATCTTTTCGGTTAATGTGCAGTTACTTTTCAGCAATTTATTCTGATAGAATTCCTGCAAGAAAAACCGATAAGAGAGAAAGAGAGTTTATTAGACAGAATCTTGGTTCCTCTCATTAAGAAAGAAGTACTCGGTTAACAATTTGCTTGGGGACTTGCAAATAGCAAGAAACCTTTCTTATGGGTAATAAGGCCTGATCTTGTTAATGGCGATTCAGCAATTATTCCTGTAGAATTCCTGCAAGAAACCAAAGAAAGAGGTTTATTAGCGAGTTGGTCCTCTCAAGAAGAAGTACTGAGACATCCTTCCATTGGAGGGTTTTTGACTCATAATGGATGGAACTCAACGTTAGAGAGTTTGTGCGGTGGTGTGCCTTTGATTTGTTGGCCATTTTTCGCAGAGCAACAAACAAATTGCTGGTTTTGTTGTAATAAGTGGAAAATTGGTATCTAAATAGAAAACGATGTTAAAAGAAATGAGATTGAAAGATTAGTTCAGGAGCTGATTGATGGTAAGCAAGGAAAAGAACTGAAGAAGAAAGTGATGGAATGGAAACTGAAAGCAGAAGAGGCTACTGCTTGTGCTAATGGATCTTCTTATGTGAATTTAGACGGAGTGATAAACGAGGTGTTACTTTGTAAAACATACAGATCGGGGTCCTCATGGCTAGGTCTGTAAATAAGCTGAGGCTCTAGTAAGTTGGGGCTCCATTTAATAAAGCAGGCTCTTAAACTTAATTTATTAAAGCCGGCTTACGAATTAATGTATTGAGCTCTAGCTGTGGTCCAACTTGACTCGATAAGAGTTCGAGTGAGCTTTTATTTGCCATCATTATCATATTTCATTACCATATATTATTATTAAGTTGGTGAAAATCATAATATATTATTATCATATTCCATTGAATTAATTTATACGAGGATCATCGATTATTTTCCTTTTCATCTGAACCATGAAATAAGAGTCAAAACTAAACATGATATTTACATAAACAATGTTTTAATTAGCTAATTAGGTTCTTTATTAACTTTTTAGCAAAAACATTTTCATTGTTTTCTTTTTTTTCTAAACGCATAAATTCACTCTTGAATTTTTTTACTCTATCTTGTGTCACCTTTAATTTTTATTTTAATTTATTAAATATTTTAACTTATAAAATTAGGCTTATTAAACAATTCAATTTGTAAAATTATATCAATTAAACACATGTCATATAGTTGAAAAAAATATTATTATTTCAAAAAGTTATATTAACTACATATTAAATTAATAATATTTTACATATAAATGCTAAAAATTCTAAAAATCATTATAAATTTATGGAATCGGTTACTATTCCGGAATCGTACAAAAGAGATAAAAATAAGTGGGTATATTATTGGTATCTAAAAAATTTTTATGTGGAAAGTTTTGCAATGTTACCAAGAAGTTTACAAATTCAAATACTCTCTTTGTTTCAAAATATAAATTGTTTCAGTGTGATTCTTTTGTTCTAAAATATAAGTCGTTTTGAATATTTTAAGGAGAAAAATAATATTTTTTGTTTTCAATTTTATCCTTATCTATATTAAGTATAAAATAAAATACATAATAAATCAACCATAAAGTTTAAGACCAAAAAAAAAAAAGAGTTAAAAAGTAAACTTATATATTCTGCTTGTTTGTAATATATATGTATTGCATGAACCTTGTAATCAATCACATGAATCATTCACTAATTGATTTCTACTTTATTTCCCCTTTACTGTGGAAAATGGAATGACTGGGTAAGCCCAATAAGCCACTGGCAACAATCTTTGCTACAAATGGACTAATGGGCTGGGTATGGTAGTTCAGTTTATTAGATATCCGAGTCTGTATCTTTCTCATTTTTTCAATACCAAAACTACCTATTACTAATCCTTTTCAAAAAAAAAAAAAAAAAAAAAAAAACTGGCTCAACAATCTTTGCACAAATGGACTAAATGGGTGTGAGTTATGGTCAGTTCAGTATTAGATTATCCGAGTCTGTATCTTTCTCATTCTTTCAATACCAAAAAACTACCTGAATTACTATTCCTTTTCGAAAAAAAAAAAAAAGGAAAAAAAAAGTGCATGATTGAACGTGGGTCAAAAAAGTAAAGGTAATTTTACATAATTTAATTGCAAACGTAGACTGCTCGGCTATATTTAATTTACAAAAAGGGCTTAATAAAATGTCCCCTGGCTTATAACCTTATAAAATTATTTTTAGTCAGATGTATATTTCATTTAAATACGAATTTTCAAATTTATAATAATAATACTTATCGCTGATACACAAAACATAATAAATGGGTTCTCGTGTAAAAATTAATCGGCCGGACGACTTAAAAAACCATGAATAAATAACTAATAAAAAACAATTTGTTACTCGTGTGGAATATGTAGTGAGGATAAGATGGAAATGAGAAGGTTATGATGCAACCCATTGGTCTATATCTGGAAGAGCACCATAATAACTTATAGGACATAATAGATTGCCTCTTCTTAGACATCTGTGTTCCATTCCATGGCCGCTTTTCTCTTTCAGGTTTCTCGTTTACCCTTGACTCCTTCCATTAACTCTCGTATACAAGAATTAATCTTCAACTTCCTTTATCTCCTTTTAAATATCACTGTTTATTATTTCCATTTTCCAATGCCCATTACCTCACGACATACTCGGTGATACGCCAGAGGATTGGATTTGTTAGCTCTGCGAATAATAGGCCGAGGCCAATCATCGGCACGCAGGCACTCCCATATAATTCCCTTTTTCAAGCGTAGAATTATACACATTCTACACAACATATCGTGTTAAAAAAAACCTACTGGCGCAAATATCGTAGCACAATGGTTACAAGCTACCTTTATTACTGCACTTGTTCCTGTGTGACCCAACATTGCTTTCCCGAACGACCACTTTCTTTTGATTAGTGTTTAAGGCAAAGTTCCGGCCGAAGAAAGAGAAAAACTAGACAATCGTGGAAGTTTAATAGGTTGTTCGCCGGCCACAAGGTCTCTCTGGTACCTAATTTTACCACTAAGAATTCCGTTTTACTTGCTATTAGCATAGTCCCACCCCAAAAGCGAATCTATTAAATGTTTTGTTTGTGTCATTTAACAGTTATTGCTTCAAAGTTTTACGTAAACGACTTCTTGTAATTGGTTCTTTTGAGTTCGAGCCAATTTTGAAGACAACTCACGCATCTTCATTTCCATTAAGTTTGATCAATTAGACTTCAAAGTTTCATTCTTTGATATTATTGAAGAGAGAAGTTGAACAAGAGCCCGTGTGTGAGTTAATTACTGTGAAAACGGGTAGCAATGAAGAAAAGTGATGAGCAGGTCTAAAACGTTCATTGTACTAAGAGGTCTATAATGTGTTTTTAAGATAACAGCCGTTGCCTTCTGAGTCTTCAGTTCTGAGATGGAAGTACAAATCATATTCATACCTCCTTTAGGATTCTTTGTCGTTCTAATATAAATACTTGGAGTATACCCAATTTAAATCAATGTAAACTAGGATATTTTTCATCCCTGGGAAAATCCATCTTTATACAGGGTAATTACCAGAATTAACCTTATCTGGTGTTTATAAGATAACTTCATCATGCATAGTATATACTTCAACACCAAACATGACTAGAACAGTGTTCATAATCAAAATTCGGTTTACAGTTTTTTCAATCTTTAAATATAAGGATTTAAGAGGTATATATAAATAGATCAGAAAATGAGTGATAAGAAATAAATTACTAAAGTAATATGGTAGGGAAGAAAAAGTAATAATAAGTATCACAGGTAAAAGAAAAATTTTAATTTTTCGATTAGTATAAAAATAGAAAGGTTTTCCATGGCTAATCCTAAGATTAGTCTATATACTAAGAGCCTTTTCAGAAAAAAAGACCAGTCATTAATTAAGGTTATCAAAAAGACATGGGGCATCCCACTTTTTTTCCCTTAAAATACCAATACCAACATATATAATTAAGCTATTTAAGCCTTCTAATAAAATATTAAGTATATTTAGTTTTGTCTTATTAGAACTCGTGATTGTGAGCTCTTAGACATAAAACTTGGACAAAAAAATAAAAATGAAGACATACGTTAAAAGGTATTAAAGAACAAATACAAAGGATAAGACCTTAAGCGGTGAGAGACCTCCCTTCATATTAGCTGGGTCCGTATAAATAGTCCCATAAAGACCCACAGGACACTAGTTATAGTCTCAGAACAGAACATAGAGGTGATTGCAAAAGGTCTGAGTGTTGCATCTCTATAACAGTGAAGCTTATGATACCCCATTGCTGAAAAACATTACTGCAACTATACAGGGTAGAGATACATTCAGAATGAAGAAGTGTCATTAAAGCCTCTGACAGGAGGTTTTTAAATGGGCAGCAGTATTTGGGTGAGTACCTAGTAACCTGGCACAATGGAAGGGAATTTTATCCTGAGGTAACATCAGAGTCTGGTAGGGCCAAGAGGGATAAACCCAATCAGTGTCCAATATAGTTTACGGAATTGGAAAGGTAGGTAATGGCCAATGACGAGTCAGACCTTGATCTAAGAGGCTTGTTATGGTTAATACTCAAGTGTGGACGAAAGGTAATATGAAGCCTTTGTGATTGGAGAAGTTTGGCTAGTTTTAGCACACTGAGGGTTTATATTATGGGCCCTTGAAGCTGGATATTGAGATGCAAAAATAAAAATTGAAGACAAACTGAAAAAGGAAGTTAATTATGCAACTTTTATGAATACAATAGAAAGAAACCTTTAAGCGGTGAGAGACCCCTTTCAATTAGCTGGCGATATTGAACATAGCCCATAAAACCACAGGCACTAGTAGTCCAGAACAGAACCAGAGGAATGCAAAGCTCCTGAGCTGCATCAACAGTGAAGCTCATGACCCCATCTGAAACTATGCAACTTACAGGAGGAACATTCGATGAAGAAGTGTCATTAAGCTCTGACAGGAGGTTTTTAAATGGAGCCAAGCAGTATTTGCTGGTAGACTGGCACAAGGAAGGAATATCCTGGGTAACATCAGAGTCGGTAGGCGGTAACCCATCAGGAATAGTACGGAATTGGAAGGAAGGAAGGCCAATGACAGAGTCAGAACCTCTAGATCTAAGGAGGCGTTTATGGTTATACTCAGTGTGGACGAAGGTAATATGGAAGCCTTTGTGATGGAGAAGTTTGGCTAGTTTTAGCATAGGGTTTATATGGCCTTGAGCTGGATATGAGATGCAAACTGCATGAGGCTTTTCAAGAATGGATACGGAACCCATTGATATATCTCTCTTTCTTGAGAGTTTATTAGATTTGCTAGCTCTTGCTCTCTGCGATGGTTAGAGTTGATATATCTCTCTTTCTTGAGAGTTGATTAGAGTTGAAACAATTTCATTGTTTCACGAATTCGGCCTAAATAGTGAGCTAATGATTCCCTCTCTTTTGAGCTATATACCCCTATAGTAATTTTTATCCGAGCCCTTCCAGTTGACTTTGTCATATTACTAAAGCCAACTTCCCTCTTGTTTAATGGATGAATCTTGTAGTCAATCTCCCTTTTGCATTTACACTTGAAGACCAATCTCCATCGACCCGAAAAAACCTTTGCACGCCTCCGTTACCTTCTTAAAATCTCAGCAGGATCAATAAGAGTCAAATTCCCTTTTGCATTTGCATTCGAAGGCTAATCTCCATCCGGCCCTAGAAAACCTTTGCACGCCTCTATTACCTTTTTGAAATCTCAGCGGGATCGACAGGAGGCAAATTGTGCTCTCATTTCACTCGCAGCTGATAAGAATCGCTTTTGCAACTTTTTTTTTTGTTCATTGTAAAAGATCAAAATAATTTTTTTTATATTAGTACATGTCTTGAAAAAACCAAAATAACCTTTTCTTGATATTGGTATATCTGTTACCTCTTCACCATAGGAAAAAAAAAAAAAATCTCCTTTCACCTCCGTATTATTGTAATTTAAACAAATTTAACATATTTCTTGAGCAAACGTTAAATTCAAAATATAACAAGTATTTAGAAATAGAGATAATTTATCAGTGGAAGATGAGAGGTTGGATATTATGATTAATAGTGTCCCAAAACAAAATACTCCTTCCGTCCCATTTTATTTGCTTATTATTTATTTTTTATGTCTCAAAATGTTTGCAAAATTTCTAAATTTGTATATGTAAACCATGCAAACAAAATGAAAAGGAGTGGATGACTTTTTAAAATTAATTAAGTCATATTTATTATTTATAATTTTAATAATATAAACAACAGATGGGAGAGTTGCCACAATTATCAACAGAATCATAAGAAAAAACATAACAATTGAAATTATCTAAAAAAAAAAGTTGTTTAAAAAAATTACTAAAGAAGTGTATGCTGGGCGGCCAGTGGATTTGCTTTCCAAATTTGAAGCGATAAAAAATTACATAAAACGAAAAAGTAAAGACAGTCCGTTACGACTTCAATATTTTATAACATATGTCTAATTTACTGTTCGCATTCGGGTGCTGCAATTGCTATAGTATGTATAGCTCCCACCGCTTGGTTTCTCATACGCAACCAACTACATCATTATCCTTTTTTTATATATATTTTAGTATCTTGACAACGGACAAAAAGTTTTTTCGATACCTCTAAATATCTTTCGAATGAATTTTCTCCGCGCGTTTAAAATAATTTAAAGTAATTGAAATCCTCTGAATCGGACCAATTTGTATTCATCCACATTAATAATTTAACTTTTAATTAAAGTGAAAAATATATAAAATGATCTGTTATGTCAGTTCGCATATAATAATAATTAAATAAACTAAAACAGTAACTAATTAGATCGTCAAAAATTGGTGGCAACCGACTTGCATAAAGTCGTATTTCCTTATGATAACATAACATGAGAAGGGAAACGTATGTGTTTGCATATATATATATATATATGTATAACAATCAATTCTAATACAGTATTACTAATTGAATGGCCATCGTGCTGGGAAAACCAAATATAAACTAATTCTAACTCTTCCATTGTATTCTGATGTGATAGAAACCAAGTTGCCGATAGTGAGAGCGCATATACTCTTTTTCCTTTTTTAATTTGTTTTTTTTTTTTTTTTTTTTTTTTTTTTTTAGAGCGCATATACTTCTTTTTCCTTTAATTTGGTTTTTTTTTTTTTTTTTTTTTTATTTTTTTTTTTTAGTTTTAGAAAAAGAAGACAGAACCCAAATCACAGCTCATACGTGCAGACTTTTCTTTTTAATAGTTTAATTAAGAGTAACATGCAAATCTATTCATAATAATATACTTGATATATTAGTAGCTGCTCCGGTTTAATAATATTTGTCAACATTTAAAAAAAAATAATTTATTTCTTCCGGTTTTATAATATTTGTCACATTTAAAATAATTTATTCCTAAAATGGTTGTTTATAATTATGGTTTCGAGGCGTAAATAAATATTTCTTTTCAAATATTTACCCTTTGAATATGACTAATAATTATTATTTCAATTTAATGAATTTTCTTTTGAGAAGTTGTAAATTAAAGGTAAATATAATCAATTTACTTATTAATTTATTGTAAAACTTAATAAATTTAGTAATTTTCTTAAAAAAAACGTAAATTTCAAATGAAAAACAAGTAATATAGAATTATAGTTTAGTATAAGTTCCGACTCACATCATAATTGACAATACATTATTTGAACCTGACAACACTTGCAAATGCCACAGTAAACAATGTTAAATGGTTCTATTTCGTCCCTAAAAATATAATTGATTTTCACCGTTTTAGAAAAAAGTATAAATGATATTTTTTTTTCCTAATGTCATTTTTTTTAATTTTTATTATAATTGAAGATAATTAATTGCTCTCTTAATTTAATGATGTAAAAAATTTTAAATGACTTATATTTTAAAATAGTGGAAATCAGACAATTTACATTTTGATGCAAAAGATTCAAAAAAAATTTAAATAAGTCATTTTAAATGTAGAATTCAAAGGCGCGCAAATCATCGGCACGCCTGCACAAATACTCTCAAGCGTAGAATTCCATCCACTATGTGGTAACAATTAAAATACCATTCGTGGTATAAGTCGATTATATGTATGTGTGGATCATTAGGAATAGTCTGAAATAGTAGAGATGAATATGTCGGATTTTTCGAAAAAGAAAATTATTAAAGAACTGGATTAGTTTAAAAAATTAAACTGGGAATAACTAAACATTTTTAATATAACTAATACATTGACTAATGTTTGCTAATATATTAATATTATCGTTATATGGAAACCATTAAATTACTACGACAACTTAATGAAAGAGATGAACAAAATAAACAAATAAGCCAAGGGTAAATATATATAGCTTAAATAAACATCAAAATATGACTTTAATTATTTATCGATAAAGGATTTAATTTCTTGAATTATAATTCTTATTAAATTTTCCTTGTAGATGCCTTGTGAAGTTTCCCAGAACCTCAAACAAAAGCTGAGACGGGCGCAGTTTAAAAAAGAATAATCCTTTTAAAGGACAATAATGAACTGTGAGTAAGTGTTAGATAATTTCGCATCATCCGCCTGCATTCATGCAATCATAACGGCTAAATGTTATCATGCATTATTTTTGGTTGAATTGCCATATTGTGTTGCACTATTTGCGGATATTAAAAAATTGCTTGATTACCTGTGTGTGATATTTGCTGTTGCTTGGGTTTGTGTGGAATTGGGATAAGTGGTCCCACCATGGTTTTGTGAGAACTGTTACCGTTATATGGATCCTGATTATGATTACTGTTAGCCGGGTAAATGGGAGATCGGCGCCTCCGTGTTCATCCACCGTTACCAATTACAGTTACCGTTAAACCACAAAGGATGACTTCTTTTTGTGCGCACGGCTGATAATCTAGATTTGGATCGGCAGTGCCCGCAGGTGGCTCCTATTGGTGTGCGCTTGATGAATCTAGATGGATGGAGACCACCGGTTGCCCTTCTGTTGGTAATTATATATATATATATATAATATATAAATATATATATATATATATATATATATATAATAATATATATAAGAGACGGGACAAATAATAGAGAGGAACCAGTCGGTTGTGAGGATTATACGGTCGGCCCAGAATGGGGGATTGGGCTCCCTGGTGCAACATGTGAGTGGATGGCCATGTGGGAGGACGGCTTCATCGGGTTTCGTGAACTCCATTGACTAATTTCCACGTGATATGATTATATGAAGGTGATATATTGTGATTGCTGTTGTATTACCAATTTGTGTGACAAATTGCATGATCATATAACTAAAAAGGTGAACCTAAGATTAAAAATATTTTAGCATTTGTAATGATTTTGTGTGGGGTGAGAGGTATCTTTAAATCCCTACTCACTGAGTTTAGCGCGCACCCCCGCTCCTACCCTTTTCAAAAGGTAATAGATGGAAGGAAGAATCCTGTGAGTCCAATTTGAAAACGAAGATTCCGGAATCTATAAATTAATAAACCATTGTATTAAATGTGTAAATGCAAAGGATAAGTGAATTATGGAGATAGAGTTCCACAAAATCGTAATTCCAAATGGACTGTAAATGAATAAATAAAGTACAGATATTTATTATATGAATTGTACTTTGGAATATATTTGTGAAATAAGTTATAGGCCTGAATCCACAATCGTGAATATATGTAGTTTTAAGTAAATCCAGGCTTTACTACAAGCTTTGGGTGTAACATCCATTCCCTGGTCCACCCGTAAACCCCGAATAAACCGAGTCGAGAACCGTTACAAACTGGTTGACTGTAATGTTCTTTGTCATGCTGATATATAATGTATATTTGAATATAATAGCATGTTGATGTTGTAATAAAAAATAAAGTAAATTTAATATTTTACAAAACATGATTACTAGTTTTTAACAAAATTGGAAATGGGCCCAAACCTTGTGTGCCCTGTACATGGCTAAAAAGGAGAGACAAAAAGGTACACATTAAAAGGAGTAGCTACCTTGAAGAACGGAGTCTTTCTAGAAATGAACTGCAAGCAGTGTAGCTTAACTCTCTACGGTCCAACTCAGAACCTGCGAGTTAAAAGGTAACTCGCTGAGCAAATAAACTCAGTGGATAATCTCAAACATATAAAGAAACAAGTAACACATACAAATGTTATAGAAGACCATGTAAACACATATGGCACATATAAGCACAACACATCATGATACCTTCAATGATACCCTTGATTATTTTTTGTACTGTTTATAAAATACTGTATAATTCATGAAATGTTATGTCAAGATATCTGTATGATCTCCATAAGGTTATAGTGAAAACCGAAGTGATAAAGAAAAACTGTTATGAAACTGGATGAATACTGTATGCTTTGGGCTGCTATGGCCCCAATATATAATCATAAATCCCACTCAACGGCCCTGTAGCCGGAGTATCAAACTGTATGAAAGGTGCAGATACTTCTATCCTATGTCGCGACATAGCTTATCTTCATGGTTTCCTACCTAATACTCAATGGAGCATAATGTTGGTATGTCAATAATATAAACAACATCATATTAATAAGTTTCATAACTTCCATAATTCAATAATGTAAATTTGGAATTTCCCACATCATTTGCATGCTTGAATGTTTGTTTTGATAACATGTTCTAATGTTGTATTTTGGTATTAAGATGATTGGAGGCCATATAAGTGAAAGCAAAGGAATACAAATTGCAATTGAAATGAATCCAAAAGTGGGCATGAAAAACACCAAGTCGCGAGCGGCCTTGCAAAGTCGACAAAGCGCGTAAAGCAGCCAAATGAGAAGACAGTGAGGTCCAGGCCAATTGCGAAAGGCCCGGGGCGATGAAGGTCACGAGCGCTTACAGAGCGCACACTTAAAAGTCGCGAGCGCGCACTTGAAAGTCGCGAGCTGCGAGAAGTGCCATGAGAGTCAGAGAGTTTGCGAGCACAAGTCCGAGCGCGCACAGTTGAGTCGCTGAGCGCGAAGAATGTGCCAAATAAGAGTCAGAGAAGTTTTAGGTGAAAGTCGGGAAGCGGCGGCATTTGAAAAAATCGCGAGCGCGAAGAAGGACGCCGAGCTCGTCATCGATTCGCGCGAGCGCTTCGCGTTTTCCAGCGTGCACAGTCTGTATTTTCTTTTGGTCATATCTCTCAATAATAAAACTCCGATTTGGATGATTCAAAAAACCCATGGTAAAAGCTCACATAGAGGAACAAAATAACTCTTCTAATGACACTTCCCTAATCCATCAATTAAATGGGGTCAAAATCAAGATGAGTTTACTGGTAAAATTTCCAGCAAGGCCCTATTTCAGCATAAAAACTCACTATTTAACTTAATTTTATTCAATACCTCCCCTGTTCTCGCCCCTGTTTCTCACCATTACCAGTCCTCCCACTCAACATGAAGCAATATTGTATCATTAGCAACACACCACATAAATTCTCCATGCAAAGAAAATGGTAAAGGAAAAGAGATATCAACCTTTACTCCAGAAAGCTTGAGTTCTTCTTTAACTTCTTTTTTCTACAGAACTCTTAGGAACTCCCTTCACCTATAAATAAGAATTCTTATGAATTCTTAAAATAATAGCACCAAAATGGATTCAATTATGAACTTCAAGAAAGGTTAACTTACTTGAATAGAAGAAAAATTGAAGTTTAAGGCTTAACTTACCATTAAAAATTGAAAGGAAGGTTGAAGAGGAAGAAGAATGAAAAGAAGATGAAGATAAAGATGAAAAATGGGAAAGTGAAGTGATAATCACGGGTAGCCATCAAAAAATCAAAGGATTTTATGTAAAACTTCCTAAATGGGTACCTCAATTAGCAAAAGGCTATCACTTAATACCCAAGCTTGATCTTTTAATTGCAAATAAATCCTCACCCATATGCTTTGATCTTTTTCTCTCACAACTCAAGTAACTACTATACAACCCATTCTAACTCTACCCCAAACGCGGGTTTTGGTTCAACTGACTCAAACTCGACTACTCATCTCTATGCTAAGACATCGACTCGGTAGGATGTCCACAATTCTCCCCCCTCCTAACAAAAACTTTCGTCCCGAAGTTTACCTGTTGTGACATGTGGGATACCGTTGTCGCATGGTGTCTTCAGAATTCCCAAGTTTGCTTCTTCATGTCTAATGAATTCCTCCAAAGACTTTTACCAAATGCCTATTTTTCACTTGTTCCCCGCAATTCCTTAGTTTCTCTGGCTAAGATCTGAACCTGGTTTCTTCTTCAAAGTGAGATCCGGCTGAATTTCAATCTCTTCTGTGATAACACGTGTGATGGTCTGATCGATACCTCCTTAAACATTGATACGGAAGACATTATGAATTCGATCTAAGGTTGAAGGTAACATAGGCGATAGCCCCCTAATGGTCCTATACGTTTCAACAATCTCGTATGGACCAATGACCTAGGCTAAGCTTACCCTTTCGTCCAAACCTTAGATCTTTTTTACAATGGTGAAAACTTTCAAGAAATACATTAGTCATAGCCCTGACGCCTGCAAAGCCTGCCTGAGGGACAAATCCCGTGAGGGTTGCAAAAGCCTAAACGGACAATACTGACAGGTCAGGGCTATGACAATTGGTAATCAGAGCCGGCCCTGTGTCCCTATGGCGGTGGTGGGGCAAACCTTAGCGAGGACGCTGAGTCGCCCAAGGGGGGTGTATGTGGCAAGGCCAGCCACACCTTAGGCAAATCCCCACCATCGGTTAAGGAAAGGGTAAACGATCTATACATAAAGAGGGGTAGCTTCTAACTTGGTTAGCACGCGCTTTTGGGCGGGTGCAAAAGCTGCCTGAAGGGGACAAAAATCCGTGAGGGTTGGGCAAAGCCTAAAGCGGACAATACTGACCAGGTCAGGCTATGACCAACCCTTTTCTCTCCAAGAATTATAGTCACCCTTATCTCTCTATTGAACTCTCACTATGCCGATATTTGAGGAGGAGGAAACCAATACTTGAAAGGGAAATTATTAATATCCCCAACAAACCTTTGTCGGGGCTTTAAAGGCAAAGTTTGTTGCAGAAGCTTTGGAAAGAGCCTGATTTGGGACATTGGCTTTGGTAAAGTAATCAGCAAACTTGAACAATCGAGAAAAACATATTGTGTGACAAGCAGCCATAGTGCAACCTGTTATTGCACAAAATGATAAATCCAACTCATATGTTTACTTCATGCATGAAAGCATGATTTACCGGTTATGTGAAGAGCACTAAAGATTGTCGCAATAAAGCTGTGAGAGGAGATGGTAGTTTCAACATGGAGATCTTTGAGAATAAAAAGTCCATCCACGTAAGCTCAGCCGCAGTGTGAGCCATTACACGATATTAACTGCCTCAGTTCTTGAGCGAGAGAAATAGTTTGTTGTTCTTTCACACCAGGAGATAAGATTTTGAACCAAGAAATGGTGCAAATATCTGGTAGTAGACTATCCTTGTCACGGTGCAACTTGCCCAATCTGCATCAAAGAAGCAAATAGATCAAGTGTAGTGTTGGAAGTTAAAACTTATTCCCATATAAATTATTCCTTTAAAATAATCGTAAAATTTTAGCGAAACATTTTTAAATGCCAATGTTGGAGCCAAATGCATATATTGGAGAAGCAAAACTTAACTCTAAAGGAAAGATCAGGTCGTGTTAAAGTAAAGATATTGGTAAAGCTCCACAAAGTCCTGATAATACTAGGATCAATTTTAAGAGAGTTATCACTAAGATGACTGTTTTGTTTTAGACTTAAGTGGTGTACTTAATGGGCTTGCAATCAACATACTGGAGCGTTTAAGGATGATCAAAGCATAAATGTGAAATTGAGACAAAATGAAGGGCCACTTATTGTTGTAGTTTATTTCTATTCCAAGAAATGATAAAATCGGGCCTAAAGTCTTCATTCAAATTCACTACTTAGCAACATAATTGAATTATTGAAGGAAGTATTTAGATTTGAACCTGTAAACAGCATGTCATCGACATAAAGGAAGGCAAAACTAATGACCCATAATCAGAATGAAAACAAACAATGACATATAACCAAAACTAACAAAAAAAAAAAAAAAAAAAAAAAAAAAAAAAAACCATATTTTAAGAAGAAAAGTACTAACCCATGCAAGAAGGCATTTTTTTAACATCTAAACTATCGAAGACGACCATTTTGAACAAGGTTATAGTAATGATCAGCGGAATTGTCCCTGGTTTGACAACTGGAGGAAAGTTTCTGTGTAGTCTAACCATCAATTTGATGATACCCTTAAGCAACAAGCTGAACTTGTAAAGTCCGATCTAATGACCATTTGGATTCAATTTTGATTTAAACAAACCATTTTGACCTAATACATGCATGTCCTGGGTGTTCGAGGAACTAACGTCCACAGTTTCATTCTTATGAATGCTGCTAGCTTCTCATCCATAGTAGCTTTCTAGGCCAAGATGAAGCCAACCAGCTTTTATAAATGTGAGTTCACGTGGTAATATTGGCCTGAATGACAACGTTTAAAAGGCATACTTGGGATTTGTTTGGACTCACCTAATTTAAGACCGAGTTGACCCCATGGATGGAGAACGCCTTGGCTGGGGAAAGGCTAAATGATAGGAAGATTGTGGTGACTCACTCACAACTTTGGGGATCTAATTGCTAGAACAAACCAATGAGATTTCTGAGGTTCTGGTAAAGGATTTGTTTTCAAGGTGTGCTCAAAGACTAGGACCTATGTGACTAGTGTCGGCCATACTCATTTCTTCACTGCACCGTGTGTCTTTTGTGGAGTACTGGTATCACGGCAATATTGGACTTTGACATGGAGGTATGGGAAGGGTTCCTGGAATTGACTCTGTAAAAGAAGAATTTGCTAGTATGGGATAACCAAGTATCAAAAATGGTAATTCCCTGCAACTGATTTTATCACTATGACCAGACTTGTTATTACTTTTAGTATGGAAACACTTGACTCATCAAAGACCACATGTCGAGAGATTAAATGTCTTTTGCTCCGAAGGATGAATACATTAATATGCCTTATGTTTTAATTATGGCCTAACAAAAACGCAAGGAAACTTTTTTGGATCAAAATTTATGTTTTTATCGTAAAATCCCAAGTATAGGGGAAAGACTATAGACCCAAAAGTTCGAAGGCAAGAATAATTTGGATGTGACCCATGGAAAAGAACAAAAATATGGTGTTTTCAAAAATTAATTGCAGATGTTTGGTAAATGATTCATAAGATAACACTGCTATAGTGAAAGGCTATATCCACCAGAATAATGGTGCACCACTAATGACACCTTAGGCAATCCCGACAATCGGGTTAAGCACAATGTGGAGTGATATAAATAAGGTGGTGGTAGGCCTTGAGCTAACTGAGCCCGTTTTGGGCTGGAACTGGTTCCCTGGCCCATGAACAAAACCCGTGCAGGCCTGGGGGCCCAAGCGGACAATATCCACACAGGCTTTGATACCATGGTAGAAAAACTGAAAAAAAAAATGGATTATTTATTACTGAGAATTGTGGATGCAAAATAAAAAACTTTACTTGAGATTAAAGATAAGATAAGAATGAATCTTAAACTTGAAACGAAACCGAACAAGAGCATGACTTTTTGCTAACGAAACACATTTTTGGGAACTTGAACTGTTTATCGTAGAACTCCATTATCAACTATATCCTGTCCGAGAGTCTCCACCGCTTTTCTCTCAAGAATTTACAATCACCTTTACTCTCCATTGACTCTCACTAATGCCGAATATTTAGGGAGGAGGACCAATATTTGAAAAGGGAAATGTTAATAATATATATATATATATATATATATATATATATTATATATATATATAAATAAGTGATTAAAATAAAATAAAATCAATTCAATAAATTTTGAGTGATATATTGGGAATTATTTGAAAAGTAAAGCAAATATTAATTTACTTTATATTTTATCGTCACTCGTACAATGTGAAGATTTCATTTTAATTTTTTAAATTTGGATTGCTTTCAGTATGGTTACAAAATATATTTTTTATTTAATATCAAATAATTTTCATTCTAATAAGTAGAAGAGTGAATTGATAGGCATCCAAATCTTTGATTATGGACATTTCACAATTTCTCATATAAAAATGATTGATTTTTTGGTGGAAATTTCACAGTTTCTTTTTGTCAAACATTCGGTTAAATCCACAAACACCACTCAATTCTTTTTTTTTATTTTGGTAAAAGGAAAGGAGATCAACAGCTCTAAAAATCCAACAAACAACAGTCTGGGATAACCAACAACCACTTGCATCATGCACAGCCACTCATTTCGGCAGGAGGCCTACAACCAGTGGCGTCCCTAACAGTGACTTTCTTTCGCTATTTTAGAAAGAAAAAACCAGCGAAGAAATTGGATTTTTTTCTCTATAGGTGTGCTTGAAAGCTGACAAGTCGAGTCCCTAAGACTAGCAATTCTTTTAAATGACCGTGGCCGCTGATGCAACCGCATCCACCCACTTCAATTCCTTTTATTAGAGTGTGAGAATAAATATCAATAAAATTTTCCCTGAGTAATCTACACTTAAATATCCCACAATATTTGTATACAATAACATCACACACTTCCTAAAACTTACTATCCTCCTAAATCAGAATAAACTATTAATAACAATTTTCATTTTTTTTTTTCTAATCCATAATTTTAAGAGTATGTTATAATTTTTTTTTTTTTAAGAAATTAGCATAGTGAAAGTCCGGGCCCATGATAATAATAATATAATAAATAATAATAGGCCACATCCACCTATAAGATAATGGTCCTCTGCCTTGTACTTAGGCATTCCAAGCAAAGACACACAAAGATAAAGATAGAGAAATGGTTTCTCGATTGTAAGAAAATTTTGGTGGCCATTGCAGTATGTATCCCATTCCCAGCCAAGCCATATAACCCTATGGCTAAAACTCGCAAAGCTTCTTCACCGAAAAGGCTTTCATATCACTTTTGTTAATACAGAATACATCACCAAACGCCTTCTTAAATACCAGAGGCTCTAATCCATTGATTGGTCTCTCTACTTTTCGGTTCGGAAAACTATTCCCCGATGGACTCCCTCCATCGGATCATGCCGACTCTACCCAAGATGTGCCTTCCCTCTGTGACTCTAAACCAAGAAAAAAACCTGCTTACCTCCGCCCCGTGCGATAATGACCGTCCTTTTAGAGACCTTCCTTTTTAAACTCAATGATATACTTCTTCTTCTTTCGTCCGAAAAGTTCCTCCAGTCCACTTGCATAGTTTCTGATTTTGTATGAGCTTTACTATCGAAGCGGCCAAGAACTTGAGATTCCCATTGTCCTTTCTTGGAACAAGCCAAGTGCTTGTGGTTTCATGGCTTAATGCTCACTACCGCCAGTTAGTTGAAAAGGGTTTTGTGCGCACTTAAAGGTAATGGAAATTATTCCACGTATCAAATTTCATGTTTTTTTTTCTTTTTAATCTGTGCGCCGTCCGTCATGGTTATAATGCAGATGCAAAGCTGCCTGACAAAATGGGTTTTTTGGATACTGTTATTGACTGGATACTGGAATGGAAGGGATTTTTCTCTAAAATATTTGGCCAAGTTTTGTTAGAACCCTAAGAGCCTGAAGATGGTTGTAGTCAATTTCGTCATTGGAGAAATTTGAAATGCCTCGTTATGCCTCTGCAATCATTATCAATCACCTTTGATGAGTTAGACACGAGGTTTTTAATTTTTGCATCTCCCTTTCAATTTCCCCCTAATCCAATCTACACCAATTGTTCCTCTTCAGCAATTCCAGGTATGATCAAGATCAAGTCAAGAAAATTATTTAAACCCGTATAAAATCCAATCTATGGAAAGAACAACCCGGTTGTCCCTAGAAATGGCTTGACTCAAAAAGCCAGAATCTGTTATTTATGTAAATTTTTGGAAGTGTTACAGTCATGTCACCCGAACAATTAAAATAGAATTTGTTGGGGACTGCAAATAGCAAGAAACCTTTCTTAGGGTAATAAGGCCTGATCTTGTTAATGGCGATATCAGCAATTATTCTGTAGAATTCCTGCAAGAACCAAAGAAAGAGGTTTATTAGCGAGTTGGTCCCTCCAAGAAGAAGTTAATACTGAGACATCCTTCCCATTGGAGGGTTTTTGACTCATAATGGATGGAACTCAAACGTTTAGAGAAGTTTGTGCGGTGGGTGTGCCTTTTGATTTTGTTGGCCATTTTTTTCGCAGAGCAAACAAACAAATTGGCTGGTTTTTGTTGTAATAAGTGGAAAATTGGTATTGAATAGAAAAAGAATGTTAAAAGAAATGAGATTGAAAGATTAAGTTCAGGAAGCTTGAATTGATGGTAAGCAAGGGAAAAGAAATGAAGAAGAAAGTTGATGGAATGGAAACTTGAAGCAGAAGAGGCTAACTGCTAGTGCTAATGGAATCTTCTTAATGCGAATCTAGACAAGTGATAAACGAGGTCTTAACTTTGTAAAAACTAATTAAATTTTAATTTTATTAAAATATGTTAATTTCTCTGCATTTTGCATCATGGGAATTGTACTCCATATGAATGTTCATCTCTGTTTATGATGAATATACCATTTTTCTCTATGTTTTCTCGCTCCGGATGATGTGGCTCTAGTAAAGTTAGGGGCTCCATTTAATAGAGCAGGCCCCTCTTAAACTTAAATTATTAAATCTGGAATCGGAGTCAGCATCACCATGAACTCCTCTAATGGAAGGAAAGACAAACATGTGACAATAAAATGAACCCGAACCACGTGCA
>NW_023590640.1:0-47963 GCF_014843425.1 Jatropha curcas | reverse complement strand
TTTGGAATTCTCTAATTCTAGCAAAACTAAGTCTTATTTTTTATAGAATGAGATTTATGAGTAATGGTTTAAGAAAACTTGGCATGTAATATTGGGTTTACGTTAAATAAAAAATAAATAGTCTTTCTGCTTCAAGAGTTTCGTATTTCATGATATAGCTGGAAAAAAAAAAGTTTTAAATTAATTAGTTGGTAGACATAAATAGTCTTTCTGTTCAAGATTTCGTGATCATGATATAGCTGAAAAAAAAGTTTTAATTAATTAGTTGGTAGACAAAAAGGAAATAACTGTAGTTTTTCTTATAGAAGAATGATGATGAGCATGTCCTGACATAGAATCTTAATGATGTAGCTTGTTAGAATTCTATTATATTCGAGATGGTAATAATCTGGGTCATGGCTGGGTCCCTATCAAGGAAGATGACAGAATCTCTAATCCTATTACTGTGGAGAAACAGTCTGTGAAAAGAGTCTGACTTATTAACAGCAGCAGAAAAATTGCAGCGTTCTTCTTCAAATTAAGAAATGATTATTTTGACGAACTTTCTTAAAAAAGACTCCTCTTGCTTCTGCTTCATAGTTTTGACACAACATGCATAGAGAAATATTTATCAGTGAATTTCAGTATGTGAATGAATCATACATGCACACAGTAATTGCTTTTTATCTTATATATATCCTATCCATATAAATTCGTACACCAAATATCCCTTGGATTTCTTTTGTTCCCCTTTCAGGGAAAAAATGCAAAGGCTTTCGATTGATGCATTCTTTAGCTTTTGTGGGTCTCGCACCCAATGTTATTGCACTATTATTAATAATAACAGCAAGGCACACTTGAATTTAACGGACAATTTCATTGCATTCACAAATTATATGGTTTGTTATGCAATATCAACCGTTTTAATAGAATTTATTGTTCTAATTGTTAGCTTGTTAACTGTTTATACGACAAAATATCCGGTAAAAATAATTGTTTAATTTAAAATGTATATTACTGAAACTAAAAGTTAATTGAAAAGTTGTTACCGAAGAGTCAGGAGCTTTAAAATGACTGTGAAAACACACTTATGGAAACTTTGAAATGAAATTAGTCTTTTATCAAAAAAAAATTTGAAGTATGGGATACTTTTCAGAATACTAATAAAATTAAATTTAGTTGGATAGAGACAATGGATTGAGCAAGTTTCGTAAAGGAAATAATTAAGAATCATTGTGGACGTGAAAACAATACTAGCCGCACGAAGACGTACGATTATTCCACATCATTTTGGCTATTTTGTTTTGTTAATTATAGCTGAGATTATTACCATAATCATAAATTAAAATCAAACAATCATGTTTATGAAAATACAACAGTAGACAAAACAGAATCCACCCAAAGAAGAAAGAAAGAACTAACAAAGACCAAAACGTCCTTTGTTTACAGAGTTCATTAATAATTAGAAATTAGGGAACCATCAAACAGCAGACAAATTGTCAAACTTTTATTTATTTATTTATTTATTGGTTTTCTTGTTAGATTTTGTTGAAATTAGTTTATTAATTATTGATTTGATTCCTAATTGGTAGCATTGTAATATCTTTAATTTTGTATGTGAAAAATGAGTTGACTATGACTTGCTCCAGGAAGAAGGAGACATGTGAAAGAAAGATGGTCAGTTCTTTCAAAATTCAAATCTTAGTACAGATAATAGTCATTTAAACAATCAAAATCTGTACTTAAGAAATATTAATTCTGCGATAATTATGATTAGTTCAAGATTGAGAGGTAGGATTTCCCCAAGACCCTTTATCTATGCATATGATCGTAATAAAAGAAACCTCTATGCACAGCAGTCTAAATCGTATCTCCAGCATATCAATATGTATTTTCTTTGCCAATAATATCAAGATTTTTTTACAATATTTTATGGATTTCCTTTGTTCATGGTTACTATATATTATAATATAATCACTGTATATATATTTACTTAATTCCAAATTATTTAATTATGATATTTCATGTACTGTAATTAGGAAAAAAAAAAAAAAAAAAAAAAAAAAAAAAAAAACAAGGTATGAACAGAAATAGATATGAGCCTGTCGCAAGTGAAAAAAAAAAAAAAAAAAAAAGGTATGAACAGAAATAGATATGAGCCTGTCGCATAGTGTAGGTTCTATTGCTCATACAGTTAAAAATTCAAAGCATAAAAATTTATTAAATTCTTCGCGAAATGTAAAATTATTTTGCAAATATTCAATAAATTTTATTTATTAAAATTACTTTTCAAAGCGGTTAAGATTAAAATATAGCGGATTACAGTGAATTTTGATAAATAAATTTTGTAGCACTTTCAATTTTAAAAATAATAATTTTTAAAATTTTTGATTTTTATATATAAAGTAAGATTTGATATATAGTTAATATAACTTTTAGAATAATAATTTACATATATTTTTTTAATATCTAATAAGTATTTAATCAATCCGATTTTATAACCTGATGTTTCCAATGGGTAAAATAAAGTGTTTAACAATTTTAATTTTATAGTTAAAACTGTTAAAGTAAAAATTGAGTGTACCATAAAATATTCTTATAAAAAATTCATGTGCAAATTTATATATTGAGCCTTTAAAATATCTATAATGAGATTTTAGACCATGAAAATATTTATTTTTAAGCACATGAAATTGATTGTAGTCATGCTGATATTTTATCAAAAATGATAAATTTTATAAATAAAATTTCTAAAAATAGCATAGAGTTTTGATGTAATAGTATCATAAAATGAAATATATCACTAAATATGAGGTTTATTTATCAATTGTTCTAATTTAAAGGTCATTTGGAAATAAAATGCATTTTATATTTATTTTCATTTAAAACGTATGTAAATTAATTATTATGAAAGTAAATTAAACTTTGAAAAAATAAAATTGTTATATGTTTAACAAACGTGTGTCCTAATAAAATAAAATAAAATAAAATCAGGGCTAAACATTGATTACCTTAACTTAGCTCATTATAACATAGGCTTAAGGAGTTTTTGATCGTGGACCTAACATCCTACCAAGCTAGGAGGAGGAAGAGCGAAAGACCAACCCATTAGTATAGAATTGACATTGGGCTCAAGTCAAGTTTAACTTTTTAATTTGGGCCCAACATATAATAAATGAATCGATTCGTTTATGATATGAATTAAAACGAATCGTGTGAGGGATTGACTCGTGAAACTATCAGGTTGACTTGACATAAGTACAATTCACTAATCTATTTTGATAATCTAATTTTTTTTGTTAGTAAAAAATAACAGACTAACCATTGTGAATTATTTAAAAATTAATATATTAATAGTAAAATAATATTATGCACTTACACTAAATATGACTATATTCGTCATTTTGTTTCTATTTGTACGTTTGATTAAGAAGGAAATTGAATACATATTTAACATTATCGAATAATTTATTTGACTGTGAGAACGTATATTAGAAAATAAACATTTTACTAAACTTATTCCCCTTATTTTCTCTCTTTTTTTACCCTTTTTTTTTCAAAATGGAAGTGAATAAAAAGTGACTCTAGCGAGAAATTTAAAGTATAAATTTCCCTTAATTTCTCTCTTTTTTTTTCTAATTTATTTTTTAATAGTAAAAAACAATGAAAGGTCATTAATTAATTTCATTTCCACCCACTTTCAGTATTTCCTCAAGACAAACTAGACATTACTTTGAAAAGAAAAAAAAAAAGACATTAAAGTGTCTTTCTTGCGCTAGAATCCAACAACATTTGGTAGTTGAAATAGTTGAAGCTAACACATACATTGAGTGCAATTATGATCGGGAGCATGTAGTTTTTCAAATGGTTACGTGAGATTTCTTTTTTTTTTTTTTTTTTTTTTTTTTTTTTAAATGGTTACGTGAGATTTCTTTTTTTTTTTTTTTTTTTTTTTTTTTTTTTTTTTTTTTTTTGAATGCATATCCGGTCCAATAGATTGGGAGAATATATGAACTTCACGGTAAAAATAATTCTCACCGTTGAATAGGTCTTTTCTTTTAACTCGAAAGAAATAGCAATCAAACAACAATAATAATAAATAAATAAATAATAATAAGAGTATAATATACTGTTTTGGATGCTTGAAGTAATGCATTCTTTTTTCAACACCATCTTAATTACAATTTAAACTTCAAAAAAACAAACATTAAAATGAAGCTATAGTTCTATATATATTACACGAAATTTATATAATAAAGATATCCTATATGGAAAGGCAAATCAATAATAATTAAATAAATATGTAATTAATCCCCATCAAAAAATAAATAAATATGCAATTAATAAGGTGTGGTTGGGAGGTATCAGACAGTAACACATTTAGACTTCTAATTTTGGGTGGCTAAAACATAAATTTAAATATTAGAGAACTAAAAAAAAAAAAAAAAAATATTAGAGAAACTAAAAAAAAAAAAAAAAAAATCACAGTGCAAACATTTTCACTGTATATGGACTCCTATTGATTCAACCATTTTTCCAATTTCCTTTATAAAAAAAAAAAAAAAAATCACAGTTCAAACATTTTTCACTGTATATGGACTCCTATTGTTCAACATTTTTCCATTTCCTTTTGTTCAATAATGTTGCCTATTTTCTGGTTCATAAACAATTGCATTTCAATTCTTTTTTTCATAAAATTTACAATTTTGTTAGGCAAGAATTATTAATTAAATAACTTGATTAACACCTCCATTGTTGCCCAAAAACAAAAACAAAAAAAAGAATCAAAAGAAAAGAAAAGAAATGAAAATCATAAGACCAAATATATGGTTCATTTATGCAGAAACATTTTTCACACATCGAAATTTAAAAAGAAAAATAATAGAACAATGTGTCGTTGACAATGGTGGAAACAATACCTTCTCCTTTAAGGCATCAGCTCAATCACAATTTTTTTGTGATATGGAACTTGAAAAACATGTTATTCCTTCTAACTTAACTCTTTTTTCTCATTTTCTTTAGCACATCCCGTGCATGGCTTTGTGCTAAGCCTCAGTATGCAGGTATCTCTTGCAATACTATGTACCAAAAAAGAGCAAGTTGATTCTTTACAATGGTAGAATCGAATTCAAGTTTCTGATTTGTCTTGATGAGAAAAATCTACCACCACATGAAAATGATCTTTTCATAGGAACAGGACCTTTATGCAAATATTGTGCAATTGAAGAACCACCATGTCTGTTTGAAACAATGCCTGGATGAGAACAAGAATGCTCTGTTTTTTCAATTTCATTAACTGAACTTTCCTGTAATTCAACGGCGCAAATAGTCCCACCTTCAAAAGAATCCATTGATGCAGACCTTCTCATTGGCTGAATACCACAAATTGAATCCTCTTTCAACGTTCTTCCATTACCAACATTTACTCCTTCAGTTCCCTCCTCTGTTTCTTCTCTGATTTCACAAACTTCATTTCTTTCTTGAATATTACCTAATTCACCTTCAATTTCAGTATCATCCATCTGGATACTAACAGTTTGATTGGAATTATCAGAATTCTGATTAACTGAAACCAGAGGAGTAATTACAGAGTCATTGACAATATGGGCACGGCATAGAGGGCAATTAGTATGAGACCTTAACCAAGTATCAATACAAGAAATGTGAAAAGCATGGCTACATTTAGGCAATAGCCTGAGTGTCTCATCTTGTTGAAACTCACTTAAGCAGACAGAACATTCCGTTCCTTCAATTAAACCTTCACCTTTCTTGTACTTACAAACTGTAATTGAATTAATAATCGACTGCTGCAAACCTGAAGTAGTAATAAACCAGATAGGATGATCAATTTGGTTCTCATCAAGAAGCTCTTCATCTATATTATCATCTTCTTCAGCTCCAGGGTTTTGGTTATTTCTTGAAAAAAACCAACTAGGGCAAGACTTAGCTATAATAACATAATAACTAACAAACAGAAAGAAGCTAGCTAGTAAAGAAACTATAACGATTACATATGGTGATATGCGATGCTCCGGAGGTATAAGAGTAGAAGGAGGAGGCGGAGGCGGAGGCGGCAAGAAATAATAATCAGCATAAGGATAGCAGTTATAAGGGCAGGCTGGGTCGCAGAAATCTGGACAGTCTGTTGTTTGGTTTGTTGCTGTTAAAGCTGGAAAGAGTTTTCTATGCTTCATCGCCATTAAAAAGACTGTGAAGAGTGTAAGAAATTGAAACTCCGAAGCGTGCAGCTATGTGTTTGTGTGGGGATTAGTGATTAGTTGTTGTTTTTTTTTTTTCCTTCTTGTTTCAATTGAAAGAGAAGAAATTATCATTGTTAAGCAATGAGTCCCTTTCAAGTTCTACTGAAGAGTGAAGTCTGATATGTAATTTGTTTGGTAAGTTACATGGTTCAATGTTTAGAAATTTATGCCACTATTTCTTTTATCTTTAATATTATTGTTTGAGTAACTGTTAAACAAAAATTACATTAAAAGAAAATTTTGTATTGAAGTCATTAATATTTATTTTATTTTAGAATTAATTTTTATATTTTAAGAATAATAATTTCGAAATAATTAAAATTCTGCAAACTGTTTTCTTAACGATCCAAATGCCTATATGATTCAATGCTTAAATAGTTTTTGTATAATACAAAATAATTATTTCCATAATTATGGCACTTAATACAAGATTTTAGATGTAAAAAGGATAATAAATAGTTAAGGAGTCATTATTCTCTTGTTGTTTTTTGGTAACAAGTCATTTTCAGATTAATAGAACATATCTCTAAGTTGGTGCAATTAACAGTCTCTTAATAAGATTTCTGAATATATTTAAAGAGTCACTGTCTGGGATAGTATATGGCCGTGAGTGAAATTGACCTTATATCTGCTTTATGTGTAATCTTAGTTATCAAAAAATATTGTTGTCTCAAGTTTAATCTCTACTGAACACATTTACAGGGAGAGAAAAAAGTCTTTAACTGTGATTAAGTCTCGAATCGGATTAGGCGGTTTCTAATAATAGGGTCTAGATACCGGTGATTTAAAAAAAATAATTATTAGACCAAGTAGTGGATAAGTCTAATTGCGTGAGAGAATGCTTATGCACCTAATTTCTCTTCATATGCTTCCAAGAAAATATTCAGTGTTTAGTCCCTGTCACTTGTTACAAACTCAATATTTAAATTCAGGCACTGGTTTTTTACAAGGGAAGTAGCTATTTTATAGTGTTTATCTTTTTATGAACAACACTAGTTACATTATTAATGATATAATTCATTAGAAAAAACTAAAGTTATTTACAATTTTATATATTATGTTCGGAGAACTGGTTATTCAATTTCACTTTGAACACCCCTCAGTAATTCTAATGTCTGAATTCCATTGATGTGAAAAAGAGTCAGATACTGTTGGAGCTGGCTATTTATACTTTTTTTTTTTTTTAAATATTCATGTGTATTAGAGTAAAGAAACAAAAACTAATAATGTGTTGATTAAAGTGATTAGCAGTCTTAGTCCTCATAAAAGTAAGAATACAAATTCGATTACCGAAAAATATACTTTACTGGAAGAGAGAGTCAAAAACTTTTATGTTCTATGGTTTAAGAAAGATTAAAACTTCTTATTCTACAAGTAAAAAAAAAAAAAAAAAAAAAATGTTCGTATGGTTTAAGAAAGATTAAAACTTTCTTATTCACAAGTAAAAAAAAAAAAAAAAAAAAAAGCAAAGAAACAAAAAATAATTTTCTTGGATTCTTTAGAGGAAGGCTTAAAGTAAATGCTAGTATTTTATCCTTACTATATGGTTTGAAGACTTGTTTGTAAAAAAAAAAAAAAAAAAAAAAGCAAAGAAACAAAAAAATTTTCTTGGATTCTTTAGAGGAGGCTTAAAGTAAATGTAGTATTTTATCCCTTATCTATAGTTTGAAGACTTGTTTGTGTAGTCGGTTCTCTCAAATTAATACTAATGAACTACTAATCACTAGTTAAATATTATGTCTCCTAGTAAAAAAAAATTCATATATGATCATTATAAGAAAGATTATTTGAGTTTAAACTACGATGAGGGTCATTACTCCTTCTTGCATAAAAGGTAATTTTTATGATATTTTTTTTGAAAAGAAGGTAATTTTTATGATATTAAAATCGTGAATAATATAATAATATTTTAATGAAAAACAAGACGTATAAATTATTTTATTTCACGTAAAAATCATTTATTAAATTAAGTTTATTTAAATTCAGTGTATAAGCTCATTCATGAGCTAAATCAATACAAATAAAAATCTTTAAAAATTAATTTATTTTATTTTATTTTATTTTTTTTATAAATTGTCAAAAATACTATCATTTAAAAAAAAAATATTTTTCAATCATTTGGTTTATGGATGGAACATAAACCGGTGGCTAACGATTATTTGTTATTATATGTTAACACGGATATAATATCAAGACATGCAGTTTACTGATGTAATTATTATGTGACGGTCGACGTGTATATATATATATATACCCTTAAGGCCTTCTTGTTCGTTCATTCTAACCCTTGTTTCAAGGATGGGCCTGGGCCTGGGCAGTTGGCTTCCAGATTAGGTGGAAATTGGAAACGGCCGGCGTTAGTTATACGCTCTACTCTTAAAGGACGCGGAGGCAACTAACGGCGGCGTTGATATGAAACTCCAACTCACCAACTACGTCGTCAGTCGTCACTCGTCATTCGTCACAGGTGCTGTGATTCACCAACCAAACGACAATTCAGGCATATGCAGATAATTGGACTGCGAATAATAGCACATAATACATTACACATGCAATTGATCCTCTTTCCAGTTGTTTATGATTGTATGGTTATAGTTTCTTGCTTCTTAGATTGGCCACTTAAGCAGAAACGTTGCATTTTGTCTAAAATATTGAGTAGGAAAGTTATATATGTCACGTATCAACGTCTCTTTCTCATTTATCAAGCAATCTTGGTCAAACCTGCAGGTCAATACGACATCTCGTAGGACTTTAGCTTGTTTTACAGTTAACTATTGTTAAGATAGAACTCTCTTAGAAATTTCAAGGAAAAATTTTAATAATTACAATGTTTAAAAAGGTTTGTCTCTGTAGCAAATGGCAACGTTTATTTTTTTTGAATATTTGGTTTGACCATTTCAACTAATACAATTTAGTCGTATAGAAATTGTTCTGCATGTTCTTCTGCTATATCTTCCCTTCAAACCACTTTCTGCAAGAAAACCTTAAACAAACCTTTTGGAAGACTCTCCCTATAAATCTTTTAGATTAACCAACCAAAATCCTTGCTTATATTTTAGAACTTATAATATTTTGGCTGCGATATGTTGACAAGAAGATCTACTGCTCCCTACAGTTATTGGAGGACCCACCAAAGATTTAGTCTTAATTCCAGAATTTTGCTGGCAACTGTAAAGCACATCAACAGCTGCCAATTTCTGGGGAATCAGAGGCTGAAAATCTTCCATGCCAATTTGAAACTCCACGATGCAAGCAGTAAGAAGTACGTACATATAAATTAATTAATTTTCTTGCTTATATTAATCAATTATGTACATATGTTGCTTTGAGTTCTCGTCGTAATTAATGCAATGTATATGCAGGGACATGGTTGTCTACAATGGGGTTGATCCGGGACCTGTTCTTCCTTCAGATCCTTCATCATCTCCTGGTTCTTGGTAATTATATTAAATTATTGAGTCTAATTAACATTTAGTTTTTGTGATGAGATTATTTGTAGTAGTATAAAATTAATAAATGTCATGTTTTAGCAGGAAAATGTGGATTTTGGGAATGTTAATAACTGTTGTACTACCAGTTTGGAGAAACAAATGGTGGCCATTGTTGACGTTAAAAGGTTATATGTATTATTAATTAATTAAGGATTAAGATAAATATACTATTGACAAAGCTATCAAGTTGCTACATATTTAGCCTAACAGGATGGCTTTTTGAAGCTGAATATATGCAGACAGAGTTGAATCGGTGGTGGAAACAGCAGAGGATGTGACTGATATCGTAGAAAAGGTGGCTGAGAAAATTGAGAAGGTAGCGGAAGAAGTTGCCGATCATTTGCCGGAAGGTGGAAAGCTTAAAGATGCTGTGACAGTCGTTGAAAATGTAGCTAAAGAAACTGCAAAAGATGCGCATCTCGTTCATCAAGTTATTGACAATGTATTTTCCTTTCCTTTACCTAATAGCTTTATTAATATTATTTTCTTAGTGTTTACCTAATCCAACACTTAATCACATTATCACCAATTAGGTCATCATTAACCTTTTCTTTTGTATATTGCTAAAAGCATGTGATCATGATGGAAAATTAGAAAAGAAACCATAAATGCTCAGGTTTAATTAGCATCAAGGTAGGCCATGTGCTACTTGCTGCTTCTTGAGTCTTTGATCATCACTTTTAATGGTGCTTGATTTCTTAATTATGTTTCATTAATTTCTTAATCTAACATATGGTCTGACTTAATTATACGATTCTTTATATTTTGAAAAAGTGGTTATGCGGTTCGGTTTGCTTTAAAGCTCAATTTCAACGATAGAAAAATTGGACAATAAGCATTAATTTTGGTTGTTAATTTTGTTTAATTTTATTAGTTTATGATAAATTCCTTTTTGAACAAAAATGCAGATGCAAGAAGTGGAAAAGGAGGTAGAGTCTTCGATTGAAACTGTTATTGACCAAGCTAATGAGATAAGGAAAGAAGCTCAGGACCAAGATTAGGCAAGGGATAACCCAGACCAGCTAGCTTGCACGTCAATGTACTTTTTTGACTTTTTTTTTTAAATTATAATTTACTAAAAAATCAGATAAGAAGAACCATACATGCACACTTAAATTATTTTTTAATCAAAACAGTATTCATGTCTATATTCAACTATTTGTCTTTACATTTTAATTAAATTTTCAGCTTAGTATATTTTCAAATTCATATTCAGACAAGAATGTCTTAAGTTGCTGATAAAATTCGTTTGGATATATCGATGATTTTCAGATTATTGTCTTAAAATAAAAATATTTTTTTCAAGAATAAATATATTTATTATATCACGTCGCTTACAATTTAGTATACTAGACCTATTAAATTTCCACATTATTTTTTAAAAAATTAGGTTAATTTCCATTTATCGAATAAATCAAACATGCCAAGTTATTTCGCAAATCAATCGACCTTTGAAGAACTTAAAAAACAAAAATTTGCAGGGCCGGGCCCAGCATGACAAGCCCACTATGATTCATTAACCTACCAAAGAACCGCCTTTCCAACAATCTGGACAGCGATTCTGCCACGTATTAAAAAACACCATTTCAAAAACCCGCTCTAACGGCTAGCTCGCTTTCTTTCAATTTGAAACCCCAAAACCAGAGAAGTCTAACAAAAAAGAGCAAGAAATCATTTTTTTCTACCAAAGCCCTAATCTTGCTTGAATCCAGTTGGATAATTACTCTCAGTTCATCGTTATCTCTACCATTTCTTTTTATTTTTTTATTAATTGATTCATAAGCGACAATCATTATAGGGGTTTTCCTTTTATCAAGATCACTTCTTTTTGTAGAAAGATTTCAAATTCTAGGGTTTCTTTTTTCTTGATTAAGATCAAAAAATGGATCTTCCTGTCGAAATCGACGATTACATAAAAGAAACAATAGACGACTCTTTAGGCCTCCCAGTCTCTATCCACACTCTCCAGTCGAAGCTCCGCTCCTCCGAGGATGCCCACCGCCGCCTCCGCGACCAATACGTTCTTCTCGTCGAGAAATTGCGCCAGAAAAACCATATCATTGACAGAACCAAGGTTCGTATGTACAGATTACAGAATATTACGCCAGATATATTTGTGTCTCTATGTGATGGAAACCATTTGTTTGTGGTTTTAGGCGGAAGCTAATATGAATGCGTTGGCTTTGAAGAAGTTTGTGAAGGAGAATCAGAGATTGGCGGCGGAGTGTGCTAATTTGGTAAATCAGTGTAACAAATGGGAGAGGGAATGTTCGCTTTACGATCACGACCGTGAGGCTTTAATGGATTTTGGAAACGAGGCAGACGAGAGAGCAAAAGAGGCCGAGTTTAGAGTTCGTGAGTTGGAAGAGGTCTTGGCGAAGTTGTCAGAGGAATTGCGGTTTTACAAGCATCAGAAAGAGAGGCCAGAGGTAACGGGACATTTCAATTTTTTTTTTCCTTTTATTTGGATTGGCTGGTATTTGTGGGGACCTGTAAAATTTGGAAGGCTGATTTTATTGTGTTAATTCTTGAAGATATAGTTATATGATAGATGTGATTGTACATGCAAATAATAAATTTTGGAATTTTTTGTCAAATTGTTATTTTGATTTTGAAAGATGGACAGTATTTCCCCCCTCGCCTTTGACAGGAACTAGGAACTTGGACATGTAATAATCCTTAAGTAGAATGATCATTAACTATATCCTGCCATTAAATTACTTAAAAAGCCAACCTATATCATTTTTTATTTTGGATTTTGTTGTAATAGTGGAGAATAGAAGTGATTTTATTGCTGAAGAATCCAATCTTTCAATTTTTTTGGCTTCAATAAAATTTGTATAATTGCTTCTTTACTGAGTTTAGAATATATTTTTCTGTTTCTTTCCCTTCTGAGATTGATCATTCCTTCTTGATGTGTTGTTACTACTTTACAGGATTCTACTATACCATAGCTTGTCATTTCATTACATGCATCCAAATTTTGTAGCGTTTCCATTAGTTCCTTGAATGAGAGATGTTTTCAATTGAAGGAGCTGTAAGTGTGTGTAAAGTGTATATATATATATATATATATATGCTGTTGAGGTTATAGTTACATCACTTCTTAAATTAGTGTTTGATCCTTCATCAGTAGCTTCTTAGTGAAACTTAGTTATAGGACAATGGCTTGAAGCAGTCCTGCACTTTGTTGTTGTTTGAGTTGATGGTTTGCACTTCCTGGTAATATTAGTTGAGTATGCCTGATTCATGAATAGTTGTTGGCATTTCTTAATTACCACTCACAGAACTTACTTTTTATCAAATTCTGTATTTCCTTTTTAACCCCTGTTTTTCTTTCATATTTAGTTAGCAAGAACTTATGTGATTATTTTGCTATATTTAATTATTTTCTGGGTAAAGGGCGACTAATGCATAACACTCTGGTACCTTATAGGTTGATTCATCTTCTAAGAGCACAGATATGGAACAGAATTTACTTGAATCCATTTTAGCTACATGGGTCAGTGAAAATGAAGTTGGACTGGGTCATGCTTTTTTGGAGGCAAACAGTGGATATGAGTCATGTCAGAACCTGCTGAAAATGTGGGATGGGTAAAGGAATTTATCAATACTTTCTTTTTGTTTGCTTTTCTCCGTGGCTGGAGACCTTAATATTTAGCAGCATGGTTGCAATCTCTTCGTATTCATTATCAGTCTTTTCTCTTTTTTGTTTGTCAGCTTGGGGCCATCAACTCAGAAAATCTTATCCTTGGCTGCTAAAGTGAAGACTCTTCAAGAAGACAAGGAACATCTCAGAATCAATCTTAATAGGGCTGAAGAGGAGGTAAGTAGACAAGCAGAAACTATTTTCTTAGTTGGACAATCCAGGTTCCCCTGCCTATAACTTGAATAATGATATATACAGGTCAACTTGCTTTTCCAAGCAAACTATGTGTTGGACAAGGAGAACAAAAGATTGTTGAAGCAACACCACCAAGACCAGAACCTTGATGGTTCCGATGGAAAACATACCAACAGTGCTTCTGCCAAGGTAAGGTTTAAAAAAGTAAAAAAGGAGAGATGAGATGAAGAATAATTTCCTGTTCTTGTGAGATTTCTACGTGTTTTTTTTTTTTTTGCCCTTTTCTTTTTGCATGTGCTGACATTCATTTGCCACTTCATGCTGCATTTAACTGTCTCTTTCTCTCTCTGTGTGCGTGTGTGTACATGTATTATGCAAAAATGGATGTAGCCGATTTAGTTTTATTTAATTATTTCACTGAGATGGGTCATCTACTTGGAACTTTTCAGAGGAACAAGCGAAAATCAAGTCCAAAGATGAGTAGCCCAATTGAGATGAAGATTGATTCGAAGGATATAGATTCAATGAGACAGCCTTTATCACCTTTGCAGCACAATTCCCCTGAATGTAGAATGCATAAGAAGTGATAACAAATTATTTTCTAACATGTAGTTTCTTCTAATACTCCGGGTAATTCTCTGTATTTGGATATTGTTACTGCCGCTTCCCATTGTTACAGTATAGCTTTTCCTCAAGCTATATGTTACATGTTGCCGTAACTCTTTAATGAGACGGCCTTTTATCATTTTTGCCGCAAAATGTCCCTGAATGTAGAATGCATAAGAATTGATAACCGATTCTTTTGTATGTTGGATAGTGTTACTAATGGGAGAATAGCTTTTCCTCAAGCTATAGGCTGCTCGAATTAATATCAATTAACTCCTTTTCTTCTTTTTTACTTATAAGGGTAGTTTCATTTCTTAACAGAGCTATTCTCATTTATGGCTAAATATCAAGTCTATTAATAGGTAGTATAAGATGTTTTCTTTTGGATAATTATCAGAGTGGTTTTATACTTTCATTAAGAAATGCAAGTTTATGAGATAAGGCTTGGTTTGGTGAATAATAAAAGTTTATGATATAAGGTTAATCTAATTTATATGCATTTTTAATGTACTGTTCATACTGAAAAAGAAATGATTACATTACATGAATTCAAAAGTTTCATGACTAGAGTGAAATACTAGTTGAAATTTATTTATATACCGGTGCGATATTAGTCGAATACATATATTTACTTAAACTTCGTAGTTTTAATTTTTTGACACTTTAAATTTTGTTAATGACCTATTATGTATTTAAATTTTATAAATTTTGATAATATTGTATACTTTTTCACACTAACAATAATAATTTTTAGAATTTTTTATTTTTATTTACAAAAATCGATTTGATAGATAATTAGCATAACTTCTACAATAATAATTTTCACAAAATTTAGATGTTTAATTAATCTAATTAAAAGTTGAATGTGCTTCTGATAAAGTTCACGAGTGAAGTTCTTTTGTTTGCCCTTGAATAACTAATCAAACTTTGGGATGTTTTTTTCTAATCCCATTAAAAGATTTTTTTTTTTCTTTTATCCCGAGGAATGAAATGGAATGGTTTAAAAAAAAAAAAAAAGAGTTTTATTTTTTTAAAAATTTCAAAAATATAATATAAAAAATGACAAAGACTAAACTGATTACGACACCGTTTTTTAAACGACATTATATAATTTATATTTCGGCTCCAACAAAAATCTCCATCCTCTCCTTATCCAAATGCAATCATCCATCGCCCCCTTAAACGGTTCCCTCTGAGAATTGTGAGAAATCACAACTCGCTGTCATGGCTTCAATTCGCCTTCAGTGTTCCCCATCAACCCCTTACTTATCCCTTGAACATCATAAAACAGCAACGCCTCTCTTTAAACCGTTTAACCAATCTTACAATTCTATCAACACCAACAACAGTTCCTCTCTTTCATGGTCCCTCTCTCATTCTCATTATCGTACACTTCCAATTAGAATCAACAAAACCAGTCACTTCGTTTTACATTTCTCTTCCACAACTCAAGACCCAATCGTTGTATCCTCTTCACTGACTGAAAAAGATGAAGAACAAGAAGAATTTTCTCGAACCAGAGTGCTTGCTCAAAATATTCCATGGACTTGTACCCCTGAAGACATTCGTACTTTGTTTGAGAAATTTGGGACTGTAATGGACGTTGAGGTTCTATTCTCTATTTATTCCCTTTTATTTTTTAGTTCTAATTTCAATTTCAGGTGTATGTATTATGGTTTTTGTGTGTTTTGTTGATATGGACACTTGTTGTTTCTGGCTGCTATGCTCTAGCTTTCGATGCACAATAAGACCAGAAACAGAGGTTTGGCTTTTGTCACTATGGGCTCTGCTGAGGAGGCAGATGCTGCAGTTAAAAATCTTGAATCTTATGTAAGCGCATTGTCTTATTCAATTCTTTCATGGTTTCCTCAATTTTTTGGATATACGTGTATAAAGCTGAAAAATTCAATTTTTTTTTTTTCCTCCATTTTATTATCTTCAGCTTGTTAATATTTCGAATATTAAACTATTGATCTTTTAGGAATTTGAGGGTCGTACTTTGAGGATTAACTATGCCAAGATTAAAAAGAAAAAAGAAACACCGCCGCCTCCTAAGCCAGGGCCAACATTTAACTTGTTTGTAGCAAATTTGCCTTTTGAAGCTAAGGAGAAAGAACTTAAGGAGTTCTTTAATGCTGAAGGCACTGATGTTGTTTCTGCTGAAATCATATATCATGATAATCCAAGGAGGCCTTCTGGCTATGGATTTGTTGCCTTCAAAACTAAAAAACAAGCTGATGATGCGCTTTCTGCATTTACAGGGAAGGTAATTCTGTGGTTTTCAATAATTGTTAACTATTTTGATTGACAAAGACTGTGAACTCATTGCCTTCTTTATTGGAGTATTAAAAGTCTGATTAGAGTGAAGAATTAAAATCTCTAACGAGTTGTTAACCTGTAGATATTTATGGGAAGACCAATTAGAGTGGCACGAAGCAGACAATTTGTCAGACAAGAAAGAAAAGATGGTTCTGATGATACTTCAACTGACTTGAACTCTAGAGTGGAGCAAACAGATGGAATTGATGAAAATTGAAACTGAAATTTGAGAGCAGTGGATTTCTTAATTCACTTCACTTTGCAATTTTGTGGGTAAAATTTCTTATATTCTATTCTGATTCCTACAGATCATCAAAGTAATTTCACTGTTCGTTTGGCATGCCTTTTCTACTATGTGATTGGTGCATTGTATTTTTTGAGTGATACTGCTATACCCTTAAGCATACACTTTTATGATACAGGTCTGAACAAATTCTTCACCATCACTTAGCATGTCCTAGACTTTTTAAAGTATTGTTTTATCATCCTGCTCTGTGATGGAATTTATAAGCTTATCTACAAACTTCATCTCCCTTGAATCCATTAATATGATAGTGAACTCTACAAAGTTCTTTGATGCCTTCCACCCCAATTATGTTTGAGCAGTTGGATAGGAGCCTCGTATTTTCTTGTGGTATATCTGACCCAATGCAAGGGAGGAGAGGAAGAGGTGTTGTAGAAGGGGGGATCTGCAAGTGAGAGATTGAACTTTTTTCAAATTTTCGGACTTATAGTTGGGATCTGTGGTTTTAATCACGTTATCATGGTGTTATCTAAACTCTATAATGAACTTGTAAACTAGAATAAATTCCAAAAAGAAAAAATCTGTTGTGTGAAAGTAAACTTATTTTCTAGTCAGAACCCAAAAAATCAGTCAAGGTTGTGTGTACCTTCTGATAATTCATTGTTGTTTGTGTACTTCATGAATGCTATTGTTTTGTAAATTTGATACACGAGGAAAGATTTGCCTATGAAGTTTCTAAGTAGATTGTGTGTGGTTATTGGAACTATCGAATTTAGTGATTCTGAAAGGTGGACATTCTTTGCCCAAACTAGTAAGATGGCAGAGGGGAATAAGTAACTAAGAACCCTCATTGCAAATTTCTTCTGAGTAGAATGATGATATAGAGTGATATGTAAATGATCTTGGCCACTTGGTGGCTGGCTATAAAAGAACAGGTTAAGGTGAACCTCACAATACAATACAAATCTTTAAGCAACCAGCATCAGAGTTGTGGTAGATGTATATGCCCAACAATTTCCAGTCTTATGTTCTATTGTATTCTAAATTGTCTGAAGAAGAGAGAAAATGTGGTAGGGAAAAAAGTTAGTTTGATTTATTTATTTATTTTATATTTGGCCCAGAGAGACAATTTTCATAGAAGCAGTATAGACAGTATCAGCTAATTGGAAACTGAATATCATTCGATCTTTACTTGTTTCCAGAAGATCATTGACTATATATATTTTTGAAGTAGTTTCTCTTCTCAAGCCAAACTTGTTTTTTAAATCCATCACTTTTACTGTCAAATATATGATGTTGAAACCTGGTGCCAACCCTTTTCCTATCTGAGTACTCTAGAAAATCGGAATGCTTATGGTTTTTTGTTAGTTCTTCCTTCTTTTCTCAATATATTTGCTTAAGGAGTAGGCATAGAAGCAGAGTTAATCTTTGTAGTTAAAATAAAAAGTACTTTTTACATTCCTTCTTTGTAGTTTATTCTTTGCATTCATATTAGATTTTTGTGCTGAGTTTTTTGTGGATGCAAATTGCAAACTGCTAATGCTGGGAAGTAAAATTTTGGAATTGTTTATTTATTTAATTGAGAGTGCTAAACAAGGAAGATGTAGATTAGTCCCACGTGGAGGGAAATAGTTGCAAAAGATCTATTGTTTCTTGATATTATACAGACTTAACTATGAAAGTATAGCAGAATAAAAATAAATGATTCATATAACATCGATCTTGTTTGGGATTAAAGTTCGGTTGTTGTTTACTTATTTTTTCATGCACTATATGTCACTTTGGCACCAAATATATGACTATTTTGTCAAACATTTAATTTAATCTCACAGTTTTAATGTGTGATGCTCATGTCATAAATTGAAATGATTTTTTATTATTCTCATTTTGTAATCCGGATGATTAATCTTATTGGTAAGTGGGTATTCTCCACATTGTTGGGAACGGGAAATTATTTTCTTAATTTGCAAATCTCCAAGTAGATGGTTCGTTTTGAGATCCTAAGCTTTCATATTTTCTTCATAAAGTTTAGCGTGATATTGAAATTCTACCTAAATGTTAGGTACATGTTGGCTGTTTGGACTTGGGGACAAGTATCTAAAAACCCTGAATTTGTACTGCTGTATGCTCCATTTCACTAATCCATGTTCTGGACAGTAACCTACCTCGTAGTGTGGAAATAGTCAAAACCCTAAGGGCTTTTTCTGGGAATCAGCAATATAAAAATCTCTCATCAAGACAAGAATTTCTCATTTGGTCTGAGTATAGTCCCACATTTTAAGAGGTTGCATTATAATTGCATCTGAATCTGTTAATTTTGAAAAATATTCAAGTTCGAAGCTTTTCTCAAAATCAACTTTAAATTTTAAAATCTTCAAGAAGGTCCGTCCTATGACTCGAAATTCAGGGCTCGCACTATTTTAAGGCATGTTCTTAACCATTTGCCCTTTTTAATTTGGTCATTAAGTAATTACCGCCCTAGCTTATACTTTTGGCTTCACCCTTGGATTGAAAAGGCCAGAAGGGGAGAATGCGAGGTGGGAGGGGAGAAGACAAATGATAGTGCATCTGGCTGACATTTTGAAGTGGACCAAGCACAAGCACTAGGGCTAGGGCGTGGTTGGTAGAGTTGGTATAAAGTACGCCAAGTAATCATGGTGCCTCCATAGTTTTGGAGCTTTTGTTTGCATGTGGTGGGGAGCTTCAATTTTGGGTAATCATGCTATGGCTTCATTTCTTAAGTGTGATAATTATGTTCCTAATGACTTTATTATTATTAGGTGTAAGATTTTTATCAGAAAACAGACATTTCATCCTTCTTCATATCCAAAATCCAAACAAAAACTTCCAATTGGCAGCCATTAATTTCTATATTAATCAGAATACTCTCCGTTTATCATGTTTCATGTTTCCCAATTACATTTACTTCTCTTCTTTGTTTATTTCTTCAATTTGAAGCTAAAACATTGTGGATACGTCATTTATTGCATATTGCATTAAAATTTATTTTAAAAATAAAAAGAACTCATAGTTTCGTACTCAAAGAATATGGAAATACTTTTGGTAATAAAAAATATGTATTAGCTATATGAAATTATAAGATTTGCAGAGGAAAAAATATTTTGCTTATGGACCAATTCAGGTGAAATTGAAACTACGTTTGGTTCTCCAATCTCCATAGTATATATTACCTTTCATCTACTTAAAATCCTTTACTAAAACCATAAAGGTTTGATGATTGAAGTTAAAGAAGAAAGAGAACCACATAGTGTTTTTATGTTCATCACTATTTATTTATTGATTTTAATATAGATAGTGGAAAAATCATTATTTTTGAGATGAGATGAGAATTATAATGTTGACTTTTAGAATGCATCTTTTTCCAAAGTTGAACATTGAGTGCAATTATGAAGAGAGTAAGATGTGCTAAAAGAGAGATTCAATTTTTACTAAACTAACCCTGCATTGAACTGTATATAACATGTTAATTAAATAAAGAAATAGAACAAAATTGGCAAAATACGTGGTACCAGATCACTTTAAAAATACATAATTAAGACAATGATAGTTGGTTCGGGTGCAAGGGATGGGATCACCTTAAGTAAGTAATTCTGGATTCGATATGGAAAAAATTTTAGTATATTAAGGGGGAAAACCTTAATTTAGTTACTAGGTTAAATTCCGATTAGCGTAAAATTTAAATATATTGAAGTACTATGGTTATCCATTAACATCATTGAACATATTCATTTACCGAAAGTTTCAGTAATTTCTTGAGGATTTCTTATCAGAAAAGCAACATCAATAGAAATTAGAAACTCTGCAACCCTTTTATGACTTTGGATCAGGGGTAACGACAGAGCCATTATGACTCCATTGAAAAAGCTTGGAGAACTTTCGTTTTTATTTTTATTTTTTTCACGAGTGGAAGTGGGTCAAAGGACTTGCTAACAGAATCACTAATTTGACTTTTGCAATGCTCCAAACTTATTTGATTTTATCTAAACCAGTAAAAAAAAAAAAAAAAGCTAGTAAATTATACCAATATGTGTTCATGGATCATGATGGTTAAATTATAATAGTGTAAACTGAATACAAATGATAATTATTATTATTAGGTCAAAATGTGCGTCATTTTGTAATAAGCATTGATTCTACGTGTTTTGCAGTGAAGTTCAAAATATAAGAAATATGACATAATCCTTAAATCACGGACATATATCGAATGTTGTCCTTCGACAATCATTATCAAAGATAATCTTTTCTTTTTAACACAATATAAATAAGTGAAAAACAAAAATAAACAACACCTTTTGGGAGGTATGAAGGCGAGTTCTAAATGATGATATTAAAATTGAAAATGGCAAATTTAGGGTTTGAGACGGACGCATTTTATAAATAGCATGGAAAAAATGAAAATAATGCCCTTAAAACAAAAATTTCATGCATTTTTTATCTAATGGGGAGAGAATGTGTATTGTTAGCACATTTAATCCAACAAAGAAAGCTAAACAAAGGGCAAAATGGATTTTATATTTGAACTTAATCCAAATATAGTAAATTTTTCTATTTAAATGAAACATCTTAAATACATTCTCTGTTCCATAATGAATCGGAGGAAGTAATAATTATTAATTATTAAATAAGCACGAGTGTTTGAAAAGAGAGAAAACTTTTAATTTTATGAATTCTTAATTACATTTCACATTTTGTTTAACAAGGCTCTATGACTTATATTTAATATATTCCCTCCGTCCTATTTTATTTGCATAGTTTGACAAAACACGTATATTAATAATTTAGTTAACAAAAGTTATTTTACTTTTTTTTTTTACCATTAATAACTCATTAAGATACTAAAAATCATTCATTCAATGAACAATTATAAATGTTATTATAAGAAAAATAATTATTTATATGTCTAAATTTAAAAATTTTATCAATATTTTGGGACATTAAAAAAAAAAAATAACAAACAAATAAAATGGGATCAACAGATTATTATATTTCTTTCTCTATTGTAATGATGCTAGCTTGGGACCTGTTTATCATCATTAAATTGCAAAGTTACACATAAATCAAACTTTACAAAGTGAACATCATTTTTTAACGTAGTTCTTCAGACTACATAAAATAACATTAAACTAATTAATATGGGCAAATTAAAGAAAAAGAAATTATTTTACAAATCAATTTCTTCTTTTCTTATATATAATGTATTAATTGCGAGATATAAACTAATTTATCTTTAAATTTTCTCCTTTTCATCAATCCATGACCATTGATAAGAGAAAGACTTCCCTAACAACTAAGTTCAATTGAAGCAACTAAAAAGCCCAAAAAAAAAAAAAAATAATAAAATAAAATAAAAAAAGAAAACATAGGGTCCCACTTTAACCTTTTGCATTAGGTATGGAGTATGGCTCAAGTCATCTTCATGGAATTAGTCTTTTCACAATCTCAAAGTGACCCTAACAGTACTCACTCTGGTATATAACTCTCGTATCATACCACTATATAAGTAACTCACCACAACAACTATCCTAAAAGCAACTAACTAACAATCACACCCCCCCCTATCCTAAAAGCAACTAACTAACAATCACACCCACCCCTCCCCCCCCCCCCCCCCCCCCCACCACAAAAAAAAAAAAAATCATCTTCTACTTTTGTTCTTTCTCTTTCCAATGGCAAGTTTCTGTTTCTTTGGAGTTGTTTTAAAAAAAAAAAAAAATCATCTTCTACTTTGTTCTTCTCTTCCAATGGCAAGTTCTGTTCTTGGAGTTGTTTTTGCAATTCTAGTCATGGTGGTGCCAAGTTCGGCCACAGTTTACACTGTAGGAGACACCTCTGGCTGGACAATGGGTGTTGATTATAGCACTTGGACCAGTGGCAAGACCTTTGCTGTTGGTGACAGCCTTGGTTAGTCATCTTCTTCTTTCTTTTATATCTCATGATCTCCACTTAAAATTATGGTTTAATCCATTTTAATTTTTATGTGCTACAGTATTTAACTATGGAGGAGGGCACACAGTAGATGAAGTAAGTGCAAGTGACTACAACACATGCACAGTAGGGAATGCAATTACATCAGATAGCAGCGGAGCCACCACCGTAGCTCTGAAAACGGCAGGGACTCACTATTACATTTGTGGAGTAGTTGGGCATTGTGGGAGTGGCATGAAGCTTGCTGTTACTGTTAAGGCAGCTTCTTCATCAACAGGGTCCGGTTCTGGTTCTACTTCTACTTCTACTACTACTACTCCTTCATCTGGCACCACTAGTTCTACTACTCCTTCTACTACCTCTCCTTCTGGAACTACTACCAATAAACCTGCATCTAATATGTATGAGTCAGCTTCAGCTATTATTTCACCGATTGGGGCTATTTTGTTCACTTTGGTTGCATTTTTTGTCATGGTTTTTTCATTGTAAGGTTTGGCACTGGTGGTGACACCTTGGCCAGGCTAGAGGCAGTGCTCTTCTCTTTCCTCTCTTCTCTTATCTTTCTTTGTGTTGATTGTATTCCGGATAATCATTATTGCTTTTTATTATAAAGGAGTAGGTTTATATCTTATTCAATCATCCTTCAACTATTAGTATAATTGTCTTCCAATATGATTTAAAATATTACTCTCTTTTTTTAAATTAAAATATTGAAGATATTAATTATAGTTCTAAGTCATATATTTCTAGCAGATAATCTTTTTGCAGACAAAATTTTGCATATTACTTGTAATTTTAGAAAGGGAGAAATAAGAAATGCAAATACTTCCATTGTATAGTAATTTTTAAAATTGAGTGTTGGGTAGATACATGAGAGATGAATGTCGACACAGTATAAAATATTTTTTTCTGAAAAATGTTAGGCAAAGACATGTCATGTTAAGGTGGTTACAACCACCACCCATTTTTACCTGTGATCCTGAGTGAGTCCTGACTTCAAATACAAACTGGGTAATTGGGGAAATGAATTGGCCCAATTGGGGATTGCCTCTCTATAAAACAACTGTGCAGCAATTTGGTGTACAGCCTGGTTTGCCTGAATTTATTTTCTAGCTCGAGAGAAAAATACCAAGGTGTGGATGATCTCCCTAACTTATATATATATATATTTTTTATTTTAATATCTGATATCCAAAATCCAATGGCCCGATTAATTCAGATTCACATCGGGCAGGCTCATAAGGGAGCAAAACGCTTCCTCCTGAGTGTTTAAAGAGACTTCATATTCATGTCTCAAATTCGAGACTTCTGGTTAAAGGAAAAAGGATTTCTACTATCCTATCTCACCCCTTGAGAGTTCCCTTGTCACATCCTACTGAATCGAATCGTTGCATAGAGTCGAGTCGAGTTGGGCCGAACAAGAACCCGGTTCGAGCCATTTAAATCCAGAGTGATCGTTGCATAGAGTCGAGTCGAGTTGGGCCGAACAAGAACCCGGTTCGAGCCATTTAAATCCAGAGTGGGGTAGAATGGGATGTAACGTAAATAAGTAAAAGAAGTGGACTTACTTGAATGAAACAAAAAGATCAAAGTATAAGTAGTAGGACTTACTTGCACTAAAATATAAAGTTTAGTTATTAAAATGTAATATATGGAAAATATAGGTACTATTTGGTAATTTTTAACACACAATCAAAGATAAATTTGGACTACACGAGACTTCTGTCGATCACTTGCTTCCTTCAGCCGTTTTCTGATGATTTCCACTTTCTCTTTTGTTTCTCTAACCAAATCTGGACCCAAAATCTTCTTCTCACTAAGTGCATTAAAGTCAACCTCTATTCTATCCAAGTAAGTAGAATTTCTTGAATTTCATACTTTAGTGCTATTTTAGATTATTCATAAGAGTTCTTATGTATAGGAGAGGTGAACTCGATGATTTCTAAGAGTTATTATGTATAGGAGAGGGGAACTAGAGGTGAGCTCAAAGGTAGAAGCAAAAGGAAGCTAAGAAGAAGATTGTAAGCTTTTTAAGTGAAGGTTTGATATCTCTTTTAGTTTAACAAATTTCCTTGCATGAAAACTTGTGTAGTGTGTTGATAATGAGAAGATATGTTGTTGAATGTTGAGTAAGAGGTCTAGAAATGGTGAGAAAGTATGGTATGAAATGAATAAATGAAGTAGACATTGATTTCATGCTGAACAGATTTGTTGGAAAACTGACTATTAACTTCACCTTGATTTTGACCCTATTTAATGATGGAATTAGGAAGTGCTGTAGAAGAGTTATTTGTTCCTCTATGTTTTAGCTGTCCATGGTTTTTTGAATCACCTAAATCGGAGTTATAAATTGAGAGATATGACCAAAATAGTAAAAGTTCAGTGGATATCTCAATTTAATAAGAATTAAATAAATAAGCATGTAAGCACACATATCATTATTCTTTCATTTTTAGGAGAAGATGGAGAAGGTAAAGTGAAGGAAGAAGACAAAGGAGAAGATGGAGTAGGTAAAGTGAATGGAATTTTCAAGTAACCTCCAAATATATCTTCTAGTATGTTACCAAACTGATAAGAAAAACTGTATGAACTGTTAAACCTGGCAAATTGAATACTGTTTTATGGCTGGGCTGTTTATGGCCCGTATTATAAATCATATCCACTTTAACAGCTGTAGCTGTGGAGTACCAAAACTGTATAGCTGGGGCGCCAGATCTGTCTATCCTATGTTCGCGACATAGTCTTATTCTCGTGGTTTCTTGCCTAACCTTATGGAGGCCATATTATGTGTTATTGTTGATAATAACATGATAATACAAGAATTATTTAGAAACTATCTAATGAGGAATAATGCATACCATTGATAATGTATAAAGTAACTTGCATGGAAATACTCTAGCTATTGCACCCGTGATGCAATTCTTACTAATATTTATGTAACTAAATTTTTACCATTCAGATTAAGGAAATTCTTAGTTTGAATTTAAGTTCACTTAGAAGGTAAAATGCAGTAATAATTTTAGGGTTAATGAATCTACATATGCATTCCAACATCATTTCTAATGTGTTCTTGAAATCTGCCAGGCAGCCTGTACATGTTTCACAAATCCTAGCATAACTCTTTCTAAATCCTAGCATAACTCTTTCTGTATACGTCCAATTTAGATTATTCTAAATTCTATGGTTAGCTAACATCTTAAGGTACAAAGTTTTCTTCTATCACATCTCTTAATTAGGTTGGCAAGGTAGTCACATATTGAGCTCAAGTAGCAACTTTCAGTCTGCCCTGCTGTTGGTTTCCAGCCTGCCCAGTTTATATTATTTTGGTCATATCTCTCAATTTATAACTCCAATTTAGGTGATTCTACATTATATGGTTAGCTAACACATTAGGCTACAAATTTGTCTTCTTGTCTTCTACCACATCTCTTAATTACGTTGGTAAGGTAGTCAAACATTGAGCTCAAGTAGCAACTATCAGTTTGCCCTGCTGTTGGGTTCCAGCCTGCACAAGTTATACTATTTTGGTCACAGATCTCAATATATAACTCCAATTTAGGTGATTCTACCTTCTATGGTTAGCTAACACATTAGGCTACAAATTTGTCTTCTACCACATCTCTTAATTACGTTGGTAAGGTAGGCAAATATTTACCAAAATGAGCAACTTCCAGTCCGTCCAGACTGTGTTGAATTTCGGAGCCTGCCCATAGTCTGTTACTATTTTGAAAAGCAATACAACATGATATTTCAGCATGAAATGATATTAGCATGAAAGGACATAGGTTCAACCAGATTGTAGCATCTCAGCTCGGTTCATTTGAGTTAACGGGTGGACCGGGAAGCGATGTTACATCCCTAACTTATAAAATTAGTTTTGATCAAATCAAAATATAACTTTTAATTTGTAGATATGCTTTATCTACCTTCAAAAGCCAACAATCAACATGGTTTGGTTCTAGCTTAATTTTAAATTAAACTTTAATTATATTCAAATTTTTTAGTTTTACATTTTTAAATATGATTCATCTACCATTAAATCAAACTTTATTTATACCTACGGATTGTGGCTCATTTAACAACGCAAGCTGGGTATGTGGAAAGAATTCTCGAGTTTGATTTAAATACATCTACAGGGAAGGGTGAGGAGTCTTAACTATGACTCAGCCCCAAGTCAGATTAGATAATACCTGATAATAGGATCCGAATACCAGTGTTTTACAAAAAAAAAAAAAAAAAAAAAGTGTTTTACAAAAAAAAAAAAAAAAAAAAAAATCAAACTTTATTTATCATTAATCTTTTAGAAAAAGAGATAAGAAAAAAAGTCAAATTAATAAAAGTTCATATATATAAAAAAAAAAAAAAAAAAAAAAATCAAACTTTATTTATCATTAATCTTTTAAGAAAAAGAGATAAGAAAAATCAAATTAAAAAGTCATATATATAAGCAAGTAAGCATTCAATATTTAAATTTATGTGATTGACTATTTATTCAATGGCGGGATTATGATGCAAGAAGTTAGGGATTCATTACGAGAAAGTAAGAGAATACATATAAGTTAATTCAATACTTTTTACAAAAAAAATTATGATACTGTGTATTTATAAAATCACACGGATTAAACACTTTAATTTGTAAAATTAAATTTATGAAGAATTAAATAATTTAAAAATATAAAGATTATTTTTTTAAAAGTTATATTAATAGCATAATAAACCCATACTTTGCATAAAAATCCAAAATAATTCTGAAAATTATTATTGTTATAATACGGAGATTTGTGTAATATTACCAGATTCTTAACTTGAAAGGCATGTTAAGTTTTTACCACAAAAAGTTTTCATAAAAAGAAAAACAGAGGTGTTTTTAACCAAAAACATATTGGTTGAATCACTTCATGGCCTTCCACTTAGAATATGTTAGGTCGTCACCGATTGGGCCAGGCTGTCTTATTGTGGCCCAATTCTACGGTTATCTCTCTTTTTAATGAGATAAAAGGCCCAAAAATAAAACGAAATCATGAATTTTGAATAACATTTATAATCTTTAAATAGTGCAGAGGTCTCCGCATTTTGAAAATCAACGAGAACACATTGTCATTTACAAAGATTAAAAAGTGCTAATTAATATATTTAAAATACATTTAGGTTTGAATGCAAAATACAATTAAAAATCAAATAAATCTTAATTTTATTCATCTATTTTTGAAGAGTTATTTAAAATATACAGCTGTATTAAGCTCACTTTTCTTAATGTCCATTTGGGCTTAACGCATGCGTTAAGAGCAACAAATACAATAGCCACCGAAAAAGATTTGGACCGTTGAATTGTCAACTGGTGCAATTACCATAAGAAGTGCACTTCCAACTCTAAAAAGCCATTTCACCAGCCACTATGATCCATTTAATATTACTAAATTGCTATTATCAATTTTTAATTTTCTTCAAAATCAAAATTTCATTCATTTCTTTTTGGAAAAAAGGTTCAGTTTAGCCCTTGAACTTGAGCCAAATTATCAATTCACTCAAAAATCAAGTTTTTAGTCAAATTACTCCAAAACTTATCAAACGATAATCAATTTACCCATTTTTAGCGCTAGTCAGTGCGCGTGCATTTTACAAAAATACAATAGCGAGTCAGGCATCAGTTTGTGTTAACTTCATTGATTAAATTAAATTAGTTACCAGTTATCGGGAGATGCTTTTTTGACGATTTCTAACAGTCTACTCACCAGAAACATTCCATCAGCATTAGTAATTTGCCTTTGCACATTTATCACTCAGTGTGAAGTATGAGCATGTTCTCAATTAAAATTCCAAGTGAAATCTTCAATCTCAAGTTCCTAACCACAATCAACCTCAGTAATGAAATTTCCCATCAATTTCCCACTGTACTTCTCTAATATCAGTTGAAACAGCCTGCACGAGGAAATCTTAAGGGATTGCAGACTTGAAAATATTAAGCATTCTCAAAATCCCTCAAAATCAACTTACAAGACAAATATCAGGTGAAAATTCGGTACATGACAAGCCTCACAACTCTCAATTTCACCCTCAACAATTTATTGGACTGAATCTGCTTAGAAGGGAAGTTTTTGGTGTTCAATGACAACTCCTTTGCTGGAAATCCCAATCCTCTGCACAACAACGAACTTCTTGCCCGTTTACTGTAAATACACTTTAGGGTTCATGGTCACACGACGTCTCAACACCTCCAAGCTAATAATAACCACCCGCTCTCATCACCGCTCTATTGCTAATAACAATGATGGTTTAGAGATCGAGGAAGAAGCGGCTCCAGAAATACAGGGCTTCAAAGGTAACTGCAACCCAACGGCTCAAATTCAAACCAGGGGACGTGCTAGAGTGCTTGAAAAAAGAGAATATCGTAGGCAAAGGTGGTGTTAGGATAGTCCACCGTGTTTCCATGCCAGGTGGTGGTGATGTGCCAATCAAAAGACTTGTGGGCCAAGAACATCTTTTGAATTTGGTACCAATCAAGAGACCTATGGGTCTACGAGCTTCTTTAAATTTGGTTGACTGCGTGTGAATCACGCACTACTCCCAGCCCAAAGAATGGGTAAATTAACTATATTTACACAAGTTTTGGAGTAATTTGGCTAAAAACTTTATTTATGGGTAAATTGATTATTTAATTCAAATTTGAGGGGCAAAATGAATCTTTTTTTTCTTTTTTTTAACAAATTATAAACCCCATAACTACCTTTTCTTTCGCACGTGTCCGTCGCAAAACAGATGCGTGGAGAGTATGTTACAGCTGTAGCCACGTTGAAAGCATAAAGATCCGACCTGACTTGACTTTTTTCTTTTTTCTTTTTTTTTTTTTTTTATATGAAACTCTTAATTACATCACACCTTTTGTTTAAGTGGACTTTAATTCATATTTCTTTCCCTAATGTTTATCATTATTAATTTGCAAAAGTTAAACATAAATCAAACTTTACAAGGTCAACCTCGTCTTTAACAGAGACCAAATAAAATACTAGCATTAAACTAATTATTAATTAATCTGGACTAATTAAAAAAAAATATTATCTCTTCTTTTTCATGGACTCGGTCTTTTTCACAAGAACAGTTGAATCAAGTGGACATAACGTTACTCACTGTAACAGCTCTTGTTTATACCATGCCACTATATAAGCAACCCACTAGCAATCCCAAAAATCATCTTCTAAGTTCTAAATTTGTTCTTCTTTTACAATGGAAAATTCTGGTTTAGGACTCGTTTTTGCAATTCTAGTCATGTTGGTGCCGTGTTTGGCCACAGTTTACACTGTAGGAGACTCCAGTGGCTGGACAATAGGTGTTGATTATGGAACTTGGACCAGTGGCAAGACCTTTTCTGTTGGTGACAGCCTTGGTTAGTCGTCTTCTTCTTTCTTTTATATCTCATGTTCTCCACTTACAATTATGTCCAGTTATGGTTTAATCCATGTATAGTTTTTATGTTCTGTAGTGTTTAACTATGGAGAAGGGTACACAGTAGATGAAGTAAATGCAAGTGACTACAAAACATGCACCGTAGGTAATCCAATTACATCAGATAGCAGTGGAGCCACCACCATATCTCTAAAGACAGAAGGGACTCACTATTACATTTGTGGAGTGGTTGGCCATTGTGAGAGCGGAATGAAGCTTTCTGTCATTGTTAATGCAGCTAATAGCTTCTTCATTGATGTGGAATGAAGAAGCATCAATAGGCAGTGTGGGAGTAAAATGGAGCTTGTTGTCACTGTTAAGTTAATTCTGACAATATATTTTTTTTTTTTTTTTGATTGAATAATAGGTTCAATGGACCAAAATATAAGGAATTAAATTATTTTCAATATTTGAATTTATGCAATTGAATAAATAATTTGGTTTGTAATGCAAGAAGTTAGACATTTATCACGTGAATTTGGAATTGTTTTATTAACTTTCAAAAAAATATATAATTTTGTTCAATGAAGGGAAAGTGAGTACATGATTAATTCTCAATCCATACATATTATTTTGAATACCAAACAAAAAGATTACTACTTGTTTTTATTTTTATTTTTTATTTTTTTTGAGATTTCACATGATAAAGAGAGGGTAATTTGAAGAGCTATTGACATACAATTTGGTAAATGAACACCCAACAACAACGTGGAAGGAAGTTTACAAGTACAACGCATATCTCAAATTTACTGTCAATTAAGAAAGTTATAATCCTTGATTTATCCAGAAATTATTGTTTATACATGTAAATGGAAATAATAATATATATTAGAATCAAGCAGGTCATTTCTAATTATTATAGTCCATTATTTTTGAAAATAAATCGTAAGAAACTAGCAACAATTAGTAATAATAAATAATATATGTAAATTGGAAAGTAATAATATATATTAGGAATCAAGCAGGTCATTTCTAATTATTATAGTCCATTTATTTTTGAAATAAATCGTTTAAAAGAAAACTAGCAAACAAAATTAGTTAATAATAAATAATATTATATAATATATATTATATATATATATATTATTTATATATATATATATTATATATATTGTAAAATGGAATTCTTGACATTATGCTAAAATGCTACTATTATTTTGAATGTTAGAGTGAGGAATTTTGCGTAAATAGGCGGTTTGGAGGGATGCTGAACTATAAAATGGTAAATTACAGAGATTGCAGGAAAAAAAAAAAAAAAAAGTGACAATGAATGACCATGAATAAAAATTTTATTAATTTATTTTATTTTTTAGGAAATACTACAAAAAATAAAGCAACCCATTATAATTGGCCGTTAATTTATTCATATTAATTTAGAATTATAATAAATTATGAATTAAACATGTTTTTTTTTTTTTTTTTTTTTTTTAAACATGAATTAAATGTTTTATTTCCTCAATTCTAAGAAAACACAAGTTGTAATTAATTAACCCTAAATGAAAATTAGAAAAAAGATCTATATAAAATCCACCTCCTAAATCTAGTGAAAATCTTAACTTTTTATGTATACATAGACACATAGATACACTGTGGTTAATATTATATATATATATTATATATATATATATATAAACCACTTCGGTTGATAGATGGATCAAGGGCTGTCTCTGCCGTCGTTTTCAGTGACTTATAGGGCTTATATATAACACTTCGGTTGATAGATGGATCAAGGGCTGTCTTGCCGTCGTTTCAGTGACTTATAGGGCTTCTCTGAACTTAGTCTTTTTGGTTCTTGAGAATAATCGCCACCTCTCCTAGGACTGCAATGATTATTCTTTTATTTTGAAAGATTACTACAACGTTCCTGCCTTTTGTTGAAACTAACTATTGAATTCTGCTATCTAAAAAATCCGCTGTTTAATAAAAATCAAGCTTCTTTTTTTGAACGAAATATGTTCATTTTTTGAATGAAAATTTTCATTTTTTAAAGAAATGACGTAACAGTGAATTTATCGTAAAAATAAAAAACGTGATAATAATTTGTTAAATTGGAGGAACGAAAGTATTAATTAAGATATAATTTAAGGAATCAAATGAATTCACTTTAATTATTGTCATGATTAAAAGTTCTATTTTACATTACAAGTATTATCTTTATGTTGATTGAAGTAGCGATAAATTGAAAGCTTACGTGGCAACATAATGTTTTAATTTAGAGTCCATTAATAAGCTCCCAGGAAAAATCAACAAAAAAGAATTTGGACCCGTGAAGTTGTCAACTGGTGCAACAACCATCAGAAATGCACTTCCAAAAAGCCATTTCAAAAGAAAGGCCCGTAATGCCTGATACTATTATAAATTTTTAAACTAAAAGCCTTTCGCTTCAAAATCAAAAATACATTCATTCACGATCATCAAAACCCATTTATTTTTTACAACTGCCATTAGAAATTAGAAAATTTATAATCAATTGGTCACATGACTACTTCAAATAAGAGAGACATCTCCTTTTTCTTTCGCACGTGTCTGTCGGAAAGCACATGGGAGTCTGTAACTAAAAGAGTAAGATTTACAGCTGTGGCCACGTGAAAAGCCTAAAGACCCATCCAAACCCAACTTTTATTTACTAATTTCAACCGGATTAATAATATTAATCTACTACTCGGCCTCGTTAAAAAAAGGTCAAAAACAATCAAAGTAAAAAAGCAGAAAAGACCAATAAGACCGCTTCCAGCTGTCCCTCGTCCTAACGCAAAATGACAGAAAGAAAGACCGCCCCAACATCACTACTCACTACACGTTGCTTTCTCCTCACTTCACTATCTTCACAGATCAAACTACCATTGCGGATTATTCATTCAATTCAATTCATCGTAGCTTTTGCATCAACACATTAAAAGAAAATTAAATAATTAAAACACTAAATTATAAAAATCAGCAACAATAGAATCAAATAAAATTTAAGAAAAAAAAGAATCCATAATAATCAGCAATATATAACAACAATAATAACAATAAATAACGGAGTAAGAAATCAAATCTAAACCGTCAAAATATGAAACGTCGCCATCACCTCCATGGGGAGTAAAAACAGAAGCTAGTAAAAAATAAGACTCAAAATCCTACTAAATCAAGTCCTAAATCAGCAACTGATGATCAACCTCAAGATCAGATCTACAGCAACAACGACCAAACACAAGCAGCTCCAACTACAGCCAAAGCGACACCGTTTCTATTCAAACCAGCACCGTTTCCAGGAACCTCAGCTGGAGTCTCAGCGGTACCAGGACCCGTTGCACTTGGAGGAAGAGCCACTGAAGGACCAGTCCTAGGAGCCAAAGGAGATGGCGGTGAGCTAACTGGACTCAAGTTGGGGGCTCCGGCCGGGGGAGCAGCAGCAGTAGTTGCAGGAGCAGGAGCCGAGGCAGGTGGTCCTTGAGTCGGAGCTAGAATAGTTGGAGCAGGAGCTGGAGTCGCAGTTTTTGGAGCCGGTGCAGCCGAAGGTGACTTAGTCGGGGAAGCGGTCGGTGCTGCTCGCGGAGCCTGACCGAGAGCTGCAGAGGCAAAGAGAGCCAAAAGCATAAAAGTGACGAAACCGTTCATAGCCATTGTAGATCAAAACTCTCTAGCTTACACAAACAGAGACAATAAAGCCAAAAACAGTATGTGAGCGAGAAAATTAAACCGGAATTGATGAGAGAGAAATGTGAAGGGATGTATTTATATAGACAAGGGGGTGTTAAAGTCGGTTCAAGACATTTTCCTGTTTGTTTCCCCGGCTTCTGAAAACCATGAATTTAGTATTTAATCCCTGTTTGCTTCGGTTAAATTGTAATTTCATCTGATGTTGCATTAAAGAGCTACACGTGGTTGTGATGAATCCTCTGAACCGTTAGATGTACTTTCAATTATTTGATGATTCCAGAACGCGTCGATATTAAGCTGTTACGAACGCAGGTTAAGTTTCTCCCGGTTTCGTTTTTTTTTTTTTTTTTTTTTTTTTTTTTTTTTTTTTTTTAATACTAAAACTAAATAGCGAAAATCTTAAAATTTACGAAAAAATAAAGAAGGTAAATCTCTACTCGATCTATGCTATGCAATTTTTGAAATTAAATATGAACAAAAATTCTGCTACCCGTTATGCATTGGCAACGTTGTGATTGAATTCTTTGATTTGTCGTTAGGATTCATAGATTAGTGAGTGGTGACCACCCATAGAAATAGACCAATCGACAATACATAAATATTAATTATATGTGTTTATGGATTCTTGCTCTGTTTAAAACATTTTTGTTTGTTCGTTTTATGTTGCTATTTCCTATTTAAACTTCAACTATTCTCAGTCTATACTCTAGTTTCCTATTTTGCAACACAGAGCTATTTCTATTCATCAAGTTTATATTCTTAAATTTAGTATTTAAGAAAATTATCATTTTTAATGAAACCTAATAGTCTTCTTGTTAAGCCACCGTTTTTTGGTAGAAAATTAAACTGCAATTTTTTTTTTGTCTTATTTTTATTCACATCTAGAACAATACATTAGAATCATCAGTGGCATCTCATTATGGGGTTGTCCACATACAATAGGAAACGAAAAACAGGGAAATTCAAATTGAACTGCTTTTGAGTAAGAATTAACATGGTTTTGCTCCTTTGACATATCTTTTCTTCAATGCTTAAACACGACATAGACACCTCAGAGCGGGTCCAAGCTGTACCAAAGAGGCTTCTGCACCGCAGCGAAGACCTTTCCTCCTAATCAATGGACACTTATCATATCATTCGGCTAAGTACACCCTGTATTATTATGTGACAAAGTGCAGTAATTGTTCCCCAAGCTCTTCTTAAAAGTGACATCAATTTCTAATATTATCTATCATTCCCGAAAGAGGAAAACCTTTTAATATTAGGCACATCACCTTATATTTTCTCCAACAGCGTAAAACCATATATTTCTTTGCATTTTAAGTAACAAATCTGTTGGCATCTTTATTTTTATTTTAACTGTTGAACACTGTTAATTATAAATATTATTAAAAATATTTGGAATTTGAAAAATATTCATTAGATACTCAAAATTATAAATTTAGAACAGATTAACAACTATTAGATAGTTGAACATAATGGGCAAAATTTCCTTTCATGTAATATTATATCTACCACTGTATTCAAGTGATATCTAGCACGTTTAAATATAAAAATTATCAAACATATATATTAGTTATTAAAAAAGAAATTACAATATTAACAAACAATTCGGTGTCAATTTCACAACTATAAAATCAGTCTAAAATTTACGTATGTTACAAGTTTTCCATAAAATACAATGAATTATATTTGTTTCATTTTGTTATTTCTCCAACCGGCCACTGTAATAAGACTTAAGCCTATGACTAAACAACTTTAAAATGTGTTTAATTTCATTTGATTGCGTTCCATATACGAATGATGCAAAAATCGGCATCATCTCGGAGTCTCCAATTTGAACCATAGATCTAGCTAATAATCGTGTCGGGTTTAAAAAATTCTAAATTGAAAGATTCAAAACTTTCATTTGCAAAACTATCATTTACTACGGGCAATAAACTATGAAAACGATTATTCCTCAATATCCAAATCCCGCACCATGGCTTCACACGCGCGTGACTACATATATTAACAGTTGTCTAACATTTCTGAAGTAGGTTCCGCCAACACCGTAAGAGGCAGCAGAAGTCCCGAACTTCCCGAAGTACTAAATCAGAAAAGCGTAAGTATTCAGAGAGGCGTAACAAATAGCAAGATTGGTTGCTTGTCTGAGACGGAACGCATACGATCGGTATATAGGAGTTGTTGACTTGACAAATTGACAATTGCGCGTTGGTCACCAATCTTTTCCTTTATCGCTTTCAGATTCCAATGTTTCAACTCCCTGAATCGGACACTTTCTCTCTTTAATTAAGATTCCACAACCGAAACATTTGCTGTAACAATACTAGTTATACCGATGCCGTATCCAATCAAATATTTTTCGTTTTTAGCAATAAAATAGATCAACATAAAATACAACGAAATAAATATAGCAAGTGAATAAATTTTGATTGATTTTATAATCTTGGACTTACAGCTTCAATTACCTATGCATAAGGTCTAGTACACTTGCTATTATTTTTAAGTACAATCCTGTCTCGGTACACAGTTGAAATACATTGACCCTTTGATGTGACAATAACAGCAATGCATACACCATAAAAGTTAAATAATAAGGTATTAGCGGCTCAGGAATCTTGTTTAGGATTAATTGAGAGTGGAATTATTTCTCACTTCAGCTTATACGGATCTGGACGCTTTGACTTTACCATTCTTTCACCAAGTTCAATAATCAGATGCTTCATTCCTAGCCGCAATGACTTCAATATCATCTTTAAGCAGATCGTCCATTAGTTCTAGTTTGCTTCAGAATAGCAGGATGTATGGTAGCATTAATTTTAGCAACATTCCAATTCCCGGGACTGCCTTCTAGACACCAAGTCTCTGGTAATTTTAAGTATTGGATACTCTGCCTGCATTGAATAGGACAGAGTCATTTAACCTATTATTCGACGAAGCTGAAAGTCCAACAGAGCTACTTTAAATGTTGGGGAAAAAAATAAGCACTCGAAGGGAAAGAAATATTGTAAAAAATTATAAGCCTGTTGCCATAGCAGTAAAATTGCCACCATCAATCCATTTAGGATCATATTCTCGGAAGATCCTGTATTAAATTTAATATCACCCTATTAAGCGTTATGGTTATATGCTCAAGGCATTCATAAGAATTCAAGACTCACTTGGCCAAAATGATCAGTAGATCTAGTGACTTAATATCATTGGAACAATTGACTTCAGGCAGAGTTACCATATAATTCAAAGTTTAAAAGAAACAGCTCCAACAACGGATAGTATAATGCAACAACTATCAAACAGTTGCTTATTTGCAAAATGAAAGTTTGACAATGATAAAGCAAAAACAGAACACGGATAATTTGCAAGCCAAAATCACACAAAAAGAAGAATGCTACACACAATCCAGCCACTCTTTTGATGTGTGCGAGGGCGTATTAGAAACTTAATGAGTATCCCATGAAGCATTAAATGCCAATGATTATCAGCTCCTTATTTTCATGAAGCCTGCATAAGAAACATATCATATAGACGCTCGACTTGCATTGCATTACAAAACATCAATTCTTGAATTGTCAGTTTTATCGTAGCATCAAAAATTAAATAGATTATTTCAATTATTAGGTAGCGATTATTGTGTTTAGTCTATACTTAATATGTTAATACATTATTTTGAGTAGCTTAGGCCAGCTCAGAGTCAAAGACTGTGTATGTCTACTACTCATGCAACAATAGTGAAACTGAAGTATTAAACCCTCTCCAAGGGAAAATCTAAACTACTGGTTAGCAGCATCACGTGTATACAGGGTCGAGAATATGTTGATTATATTCTTAGATCCATTTGTCTGTGATGACTGGCAGAGTTCACTGGTTGAAGCCAACTACAGTGCTCTCGTGACAGCTTCAAAGGACAGTCGATTTCATGCTATGATATGTACAGAATTTGTTGGGCAGAATTGCACATAATGTAGAAACAGGTATCATTCTACCAAAGCCATAAACCGCAACATAACGACCCCTTCGCCCTTAGAACTGTAACATCATACACAATCCAAGCATTTAACTGTTAAGATAATTAAATTATCAAGTAGATTCTTTTCAGATTGTATAAAGGACAACAAATATAGCAAGGACACAAGTAATCAACCAAAATTGTGCCAAATGACACAATCATTTACAGATATGAACCCTATAATATCAATAAAACAAATGTATTATGTACCTTACGTATCATATGTCGGGAATTTTGTCTTTTCATAATTATCCCAGTTGTCTTATGCCCCATCTGTCAACCCATCTTCTGCTCATCATAATTTAAGAATTCCTTTTAAAATTAGAAACAGTAAATCACAAAATGCGAACTGCAATTCTTATATACAATCAGGATATTTGAAACTTAGATTTACAATGGCTGGAAACTTTTTATGACGAAGTACTTGATTGTGCTTCCTCGAATTCTCAATCCACCTTCTGAAGAACAAACTGAATGAACGCTCCTATGAGCATCTAACTGAATTCAAAAGTATGTATGTTGGCGTAACCAGAATACATGTCAGCCAAAGCAAGAAACGAATTAATACGAACTTACAATCAGTCACCTACGGTAATTGTTAATGGAAGTGTCATAAGCCGTAGTAGGTTGATATTTCCTATAGGCGGACGTATGCCCAGTATTTGCATTTTCCCATTTTTTTTTCCTGGGAAGTAAACTTGCTAATCTATGCTTAATTCACATCGTTTACAGACAATAGTTCAGTTTTATTGTAACTAAACCATTGTGCATACTAACACAATGCGGATAGTCACATCTAAAATTTATAGGTTTATGCATACCAAAAATTCCAATTTAATTAACTTGCCAGGTATAGAATTAGATATGCCTTACCAGAATATCATCATCCCAACTGAATTCTTACTTTTGGCCCGGAGCGTAGAGCCTTTAATCGTACGGATCATCCAGTTTTACTCCTGCATCCAGTATAATCATACTGGACAAGTATTTCTATCAGCAAAAATGAACAATACTAAATGAAAAACGTTCATTAATTTTCTTCCCTGCCACGCTGGACCCGAAACAGATTACAAAGACCTGAGATTTATTGGTTCCTCCAAATTAAATCTCTAAATAGTTCCATCCTTTAGCCTATCCCAAACTTAAATCCAAAAGTTGCAACACATATGAACAAATAAAGAAAATACAAGTGACCTAGTAAAAAGAACTTTCTAACAAAAATTTCTATAAACTAAGAGTACTACTTACAAGGGAGCCAAAGAGTCCGTCAATTGTATGAGATGTATTGACTGTTAGAGCACAACTCTATCAATTTATAATAATGTTGATTTGATTTGAGGAAAGCAATTATGCAACAAATATATTTCCAATGTCACAGAGTTTAAAATAAAAGCCAATTATTTACATGACCTATTTAGGCTCCTCTTTCTTATGTCATAAACGGCCCTACCTTAATTTGGAAGTTGGAATTGAATTGATTCCTCTCAGATGTATCTTGTTCAATTCTAGATTTGTTGGCATATATCAATTTAGCAAATCCTATCCTTGATCTATTTTAGTTTCTATAAGCAGGTCCCTCTAAACTATACGACTCAGATGCCATGCTATGCAGCAACTACCATCCGATATCAACAAGAGCCAATCATTCCATTTGACTTCGTTACTCATAGTTTTTTTTACTGTCAAAATTAACAAAACACTTAAGAAAAACCTTAAGAGTGCATTGACCTACTTCAACCACTAATTCTAACTTAGTTGTCATTTGCATCACATCATTTCCACCTTCTCCTGTTGGCAATCTTGTGCTACAAAATTGAAATAACTGAAAAAAGAACACCCTTAGCAATAATTGGAAAAAAAAAAAAAGAACTGGAAACACTGGGATATGAGATTGGTCATTCACAATTTGAGTACCTAAAATTGGTATGGAAACACAGTCATCTCAATGTGAATCATCGAGTGCTCTGATAAACTTAACACTATGATTTAAGGGCTTGCGCTCTATTCACCCTGTATAGGATTGAACAAAAATTTCATTACACTTAACCATAACCTAGTGAAAGATTTTCAAGTGCACTTAACGTGGTAATTTTTCGACGATGTGAATTTCAATAAAGTCTACCCCTGAAAATTGTCTTGCAAAATTACAAAAAAACAATAAAAGCAGCATAGTTCATAGTACCAATGATTTCTTACTTCTGTAAGATTCAGCAAGATCCAGAGACCACGAGTCGCAACAGCCCCTCTTCATAGTGAATCACACCCATAGTATATAACCAGATTACTATGAGATATAAAGAAACAGATAATTATTCACGAAAAAGAACTAACAGATAACTTGTCATATCCAGTCTTAGATCGATCCGATAATCACCAAAGTTGATTTGAGAGGAAAAACGTCTTTTTCCTACTTTGTTCATCGAACTTATAATATACCAGCACATCATACATATCAGCAGCAAGTAGAATATCAAATAGACATTATATTATGATGACATTAGGCAGATAAGGGCGAACCAAATCTTCACCAATGCGTCGCAATGATAAGAAAGAAATAAAACATATTATACGCCAATCACAAGTAACATCCAAATGAATTCAAGAATTTAGATAAAAACCGGAAACACCATTCAAACAAAACAATCAAGACTTGAATATTCTTTAGATACAAGATCCAAATACCACTTATTTGTTACTTGCACTTCAAAGTTCTAGAAATTGATCACATAAACTCATCCAAATTAACTCGGTAACTTCAACAGAATATTTCACTGTATTAGAAAACCTATATGAAAAGCAAGTAGACTCGCGTCCCATTACAGTAATCATTTGCCCCAAAATGACAATTTTCGTTTATGTGATTTCTGCTCTGTGTTTCATTCTCGCATTGACGTTGTGAAGAGTCATAATTTTGTACCAACATCACCTTTAATAGATCTTCTTTATGTCATAACAGGTCATTTTCCATTCATTCGCCCCCTGGCACAGAAAGATTACTGAAGGTAATCATGGTGCCAATGCTCATATAACACTATGATTCTTGAAAACAACACAGAAGTTTCGGAGGAATGCACAAATTTGTGATCATGTACACTATTCACAAGCAGAACAAATCCTATTCCTCACATCTCGACCTTAATTATTATACTTTATGTAATTAGACCCAAGTCTAGCACTTTAGGACTCAAGTTCCCCAACTGACTCGATTAATTCACTATAGCGATGCGAAGCTTTACATGCCTGCCAAACAGCTTTAATGTATCACTATTTATCAAAGCAAAAGCGGAACGACAACACTATTTCCATAGCTTCCAGTGCAGGCTATATAATTATTTACCTTCAGTTGTATTTAGTGGAGACGCAAGCATTAAAGTTTCAACCCAAGATGAGAAATACAAACGTTCCAAAATTCACATTGATTTCTCCTTATTATTAGTCTGGCAGTGTGTCACAAAGGAATCTTGGATGACCTGATAGGTTCTGTTCCAATCAAATCCCCAGAGCAATCGTCCGGTTATATCAAAATTATGTGTAGAACGTAGGCAATCAAACAATCAACACATATAAAAGAAAGCTTTCTGACAATTAGCAATAATTTCTTTCCTATTAGCTTTAATCAATCGAAATACGCGCCAAAATGGAGCCGAGAAACAAACATCTAGAATCATTCTCCCGCCCCCAAAAGCTCGTAAACGGAATTTCTATCAGTGGTTCCATTTGCAGCCAAGCACAGAAATCAAATTTAATCAATTCGTCTAAATGTAACAAACAGCGAGGAAAATCCTGACTATCGATAGTCGAAATATATTTTCTCCATTTGACAAATTCAAGAGATAAACATTAGAGCAAGAAAAAAATTACCTTGTCCCAGTTTGGTATACTTTCCACGCAGATAAAGCACCACCCAATCCAAGCTGCTGCGCTAAATAATTTTAAATCTTGACAAATATTAGGGTTCCTTAGCATTGTCCTGATTCATCTAAAATAATAGAGTCACAGGTTATACCAATTGCTCATGGCATCAAAGGCCAAGGAATCGACTATCGCATTAACACCAATCTTAAAAGTCCAAATTGATATCAGCATACATAGAAAGCAAAAATCTACAACTAGTAAGACCACAATACTGCCCTCAATTATGCACTTGTTGTAAGTGATAACAAATGAATGAGCATTGAAAATGGCATTTGAAACATATTTAAAAAATCAAAACAACTAAACATTAATCTCATTGTCCACGATTCACTAAAGAAGTTTGCCTGCCCAGACTTCCAAACGCATCAAAAAATATGAAGTAATAATTCATTATACAAAACACTCTTTTCCAACAGAGAACATAAACGTAAATTGAGCAATCTGCAAAGTTACTTATTTGTTAATAACATTTCAGGGAATTCTCTTTTCCCAACATAATGCACAACATTTTTTCCCTCTACAGAATAAAGCTTTGGCCCACTATTTGCGATAACTTTTCCCATAGCTGTCATCACAACTATTGCTTCTTAGTATAAAAACTACTATAGATTCATTTTACTAATATAGAAGGTGTGAACAAAATCAGTCGACTCCTCTTCCAAGCTTTGGCAATCATGCCAACTTTTCTAATATGACCAACAAGAAGAAGTCAGATTTATGTGACCTGAAAGGGAAGAATAGAATTCAGTAATATTTAGTTAAATAGTAATGGACAATACAAGCAACTAAGTTGACAGCTTACCACAAACACAAAACACACAAAAAACAAAAAAAAAAAAAAAAAAAAAAAAAAAAAACAAAAAAAAAAAGAAAAAGAACAAACAAATAAAGACATTGATCTCTTAACATTTTCAAAGATACTTTCCTCATGACATCGGTTCAGAGACTACTGTCAGATAGCCCTGTCTTAAATCATACCCTTGATACCTGGGGGATCAAAGTGCTGAAGCCATCCTTCGTTCCTCAGACAAAAGTATACTAGGCAAGGTAAATCGAAATCCAATCACCATTGATATTCTGCCGACCCCTGCATTTCGCAAAGAGATAGAACAAAAAGTTTTGACAAATCTCAACAGAATTCAGTGTGTTAATATGATTTCAAGCACCGAAAGGAAATATGAAAATCAAAAAATAACAAACTTTCAAACTTTCTACAAGAAATCAGTCTCAATTCCTCGGGAACCATTACCACGATTGACTACAAACTCAAAACATCAGATATTGTTTTTCATTGTAATTCCAGGCAGCTTGATTCAGTTAACACAGTAATGAACAATAACTTAAAATATATAAAGAAAGACCTTCCACAATTCTTATAACGTTTTTATTCACAGAGTCAAGAAAATCATTTTATAAACACATGCCGTAATTACTTTTAATTTAAACTTGATTAAATTACCTAAATTAGCATAATAGTCAACCCTATTTATTCTTGTTGTTGGCCAATACCAATTCTCTAGGCTTGTCCATGGATGAGTACAATTGACCACAGGAATGATTACAGCTTTTAATGTGTTCCCTGGATCCAAATAAAGATACCATGCAACTAGAGATCTTTGATAAAGATCTACAACGGTTTCATCTTTGAAAATGAGAAAAATGTGGGCAAGGTATTTCTCCGTGATTTCAGTCAAATCCTGATAAGCTAAAGGCCATTGTGAACTTCATAAAAACAGAAGAAGATCAGAAACTTCTCTACAATCTCGGTTTTAATTTTCTACTACAATCCTCATTAGAAACTATTCTACCTATTGAAGCCATACAACAGTAAACATCATTTCTTTTAATGGAACAGAATGCACCACCAGTTTGTACCCAAAATAATAATAATAAAAATAATAAATAAATAAATATCAGTGCCACAGTAACTTGAGCAGAGTTTTGTATAGCCATAGAAGAGATATATTTGCAGTTTCACAATTACACATAAAAAATCTTGTATGAAGGAGGAAAATACTGTTTGTTAGAGCAATGATATATCATCAAAAATCAAATATCTTATGGACACATAAGTCCCTATGTTTAATAAAATCATAGTTACAGAAAATTCACTCAAGACATTTTCCTAAAGTAAAGCAAACCAAGCTTAGAATATTTAGAATTACCGCATCCAGAAACGAAGAGTTCATAACAACTTGCAAATTGATTGTTTACATCCAACACTGTAGATTATACTGAGATGTCAATAACAATATATATAATTAGAGAAACATGAAGAACAGAAACTTGCAAAAATTGAAGTCGCAAATGATTGCTTGCAGGACAAAGGTAATAAAGAAATATTCTCAAATGAAGTAAAGTGAAGTTAACTGATGCTACTTCCACTATTAGAAATGAATCAGTGTACATTAAATTAATACAATATACTCACAAGTAAATGAACGCTCCAATAACATTTTAGCTAGATACAAGCTCATATTGGATTAGTACTAATTTAGATTCTGGATAGAGATACACAAGGGCTGTAGTTTTTCATAAAACATAAGAAATACAAAACCAATTTCCCTGAATAGAGAATCTTCCGATTGCAGGAAGAAAAAATGCCAAAATTTTCTCTTCCATAATTCATAATAACCTTATTATCCTATGCCCGAAATGAGTGTAATCAACGCATATTTTCCTATTCGTCCACCTACTTTGTTGGTCGAAGACTTAATAGGACCAACATTCCACAAAGTAACGACCATGTCTATAAGAATCAACCAGCGATCCTGGTATAAACTGCCAATGTTCATAACTGGATTTGAAGAATGTAGGCCGCCTTGCTCCGATCATGGAGCAACCAGCGCCTATTTTCACTGTCGATAAGCGTGTCATTTCCTTATACGCCATGAGTCTGGCCGCCCCAGTCATAGTAGGGACAACGAAAAATGCTTCCAACTTTAAAAAACTGAAGTTCCGAGCACCTTGCAGCCTACGAAGGTATCAGATCTTACCTCAATGCCACTTATAGCTCCCCATGCCAAGCCTACTTTCAACCGCATGTTACATCATAACCTCTCCTCGGCGCATTGCAAGGTCCGCTCCCATCACTCAGCTAGGCATCATAGGAGCAAACCAGACTTATTTCAACTTGTAGTTAACCCATTGTTATTTATCCTACCAGCTACAATGACGCCAGAACCCAATACTGATTAACATCTCCGATCAGCCTCACCAGGACGAATATACTCTGTATAATAATACCAGAACTTCTATATCGACTAAACAATCAGCAATTCAACAGCTAGTATCAGACTCGACCAGTTGTTTTATATTCCGAACAAACCACTGGTACATTAACGTGACCTTGATTAATCGTTACACCATAATATGTCTTCCTCCATCTCAATGAGATGCTTAGCATAGTGGCACTTTAATCTCTGGAATTAGATTCATTACATTTTAATAGTAGTCGAGGATTCTGGAACTGCTGATGATTTTGTAGTTGATTATAAGTGTCCCTTTTAAATAGGAGAGAAATTACAAACGAGATCTATGAAAGGAATACAGAGATTAAATTTTACACACAATAATTCGTAAGTCTGTTTCCTAAACAGCAGGAATGTTCTGTGAGAGGTTCCATCACAATCAGACTTTCCCCCAGTTTGCTATGCGGCGCGAGACAGACACCTCAGCTGGATCGAAATGACCGCAAACAAATGGCTCATAGCCTTTGGTGAAGATGTCTCAATACTTGAAAATGAATGGGAAATGTAGACCCCGACATGTGGCCATATTCGAGATCTTTCTCCACGCTACAAGTCGTGTCATGGTCCCATCAACATGGTTCTTGTTTACACAAATACACAGAAAAACTATGCCAGTTTTGATGGCTGGACAGCGATTGTCAGAACACAATACACTGCGAGAAAACTACCTCTATTCACAGTATAGATGGAGGCTCTACTGAAGTGGGAGCTGTAAAATTCAGAAGTAATATTGCGAAGCAAGTGAGTCTCCTGCACCAGCTATTGGCTACTCCTCTTTATATTCTGCCTCTACATAGACCATGAGATAGTAGCCTAGCCGTTTTGAAACCATATGACAATCAATATTTCACCAAGGAAAACAAGTAGCCTAACCTTAGCTTGATCTTCTGGAAAGGTCTGATGGACATCACCCAATCCGTACTAGAGTATTGCGACAAGATATGTTATTTGTTTGCCAATTATTACCGTCGTTCCAACTGTGCTCTTTTAACTATCGGATGATTCTTTTGAGAAAGCTATACGATTGTGTGGATACCCGTCGTTCATGCATGAAGACAGACATATGTTTGAACCAGCATAGATTATATCTGGCGCGTCAAAGACATCATTTCGTGAATGTGAAGATACTGTAATGCGCAAAGCAAAACTGCGGCTTATATAATTGTGCATAAGAGACGATCCATAAAAAGCACTCAGTTTTCTATAGATCGATGGCGGTGCACACCGGTTTGCAACGAGACATTGGAACGCTCTGCGAGATATAATCCTTTGTGTAATTGAGACTGATCCAAACTAACACCAGATGTCCGATGGTCACTTCTGCTCATCCCAGGAATGATGCACCCGGCTACCCAAAATCTCTAATCATGAAGAATCTACGTCGAGAGCTGCGGCATAAATTCTGCAAATAATCCTCGATGAAGACGGCAAGTGACTATAATCTATCAACATACAGAAGTAATAAGCAAGCTGATTTCCCTTGAAGAAACAACTGAATAGCAATCTGTCACACCAACACTGCTGCGAAGACTACGTGGTAGACAGCAAGAATGGTTGCAAATATGGTAATGACCAATGCTCGTGAGCTGTTTTGACCATAAAGGGAATTTTTTCAATCTGCACACAAAATGAGCGTAGATTCTCTAATGCTGGAAACCCGCGGGTTGAGATGCATAAAACGTTTCACTTTAATACCAATGTAAAAACGCGTTTTGACAATCACAAACTGTGTATTGGCCAAGACCGAGAAACTGCATGAATAAACAGCTCCGTATCCATAATAGCGGGTTTCATACGGACTAAGTATCGTCACAGTCAATGATCCATCCCGTCTTGGATTCGCAATTTAAACAAACTGTGCTTTTACCTTTGAACGTACGCATCTGATTAAATTTGTGACAACAAAGCAACATACACCGGATTGACACAGTCGGCAGAGAGGGCGAGCACAGAGTTCTCAATGTCATCTTTTACTGACAAACACGAACACTCAGCCTGATCATGCACTTACCACATGATGGTCAGAAACAGATTTTGCATAAGAGATACAGTGTGGTAGTGGTGAAATTGAGGTAGGTCATAAGGCTGGCGCGCTTGGAGCGGAGTGGCTCTTTACTTGGTAATCTGGCGGGTTTTGATCCTACACGCTGTCTAGAGTTCTGGATTTAGTTGAGAGGTGCACAGCAGTGTGTTGGGTGCCGTGACATTGGCCACTGGATGCTTAAGGGGACTGTTGTTACCATCCATGGCGCGCGGGTGCCCTCCTATCATGGCGCGTGAGAGCTATGCCGCTCTTTTCGCCTTTGCCCGTGGTCCCCTCTGGTGTGTGAGTGTATAACTCGATCTGTTGGTGTTGATTCATCAAAAAATGTGCTATGTTGGTGTATGTTGGCATGGTGTATGGATACCTTTGTTCATCAAAGAATGTCTATGTGGACTTCCCGGTTGTGCTCAAAGATCGGTTCCCTAAACTTGAGCGCGTATCCCATGAAGATGCATTACACGATCTTGGTGTAACTCTTGTGGGTTGGGTTGTGAGGTATATGGCAGATAACGCAACACGAACACAGTAATACGTTTATTAGGAGTTGGCGGAAGATATAAGGCAAAAGTGAGGTGTGAAATAAATTGAACGTATTTTATGATTGCTAGGATGTTATGGATAGCATCAGGCGTGAATGTCCTGGACCAACATTGTAATGATGCATGGCATGAAGAGTGACGCGATGATGTCTTGAGCGGACGGAATCAGCGTTCATATGCCGACCATTTTGAAGATGTTTTGGCGGCATGAAAAACGCGAATAACAGGACCATTGTTCGTTGGGCAAAAATTTTTGAAGTCTAATGGTTGTCAATTCGCCCCCAAGTCAACATTGAAAATAAGTTTTGATTATCTGCGGCATTTGAATGAAGTCGTGCTATGCAGTTTATGGAACTTATGTAAAGGTGGGAAAGTTTCAGTTTGGAACTGAGAGGTTATTCCATCAACTCTCTTTTTTTTCTCTTTAGTTT